>CM028750.1:15455198-16055198 GCA_016801395.1 Leptodermis oblonga
AAAATTGCCAAAATTATTTAAATTAATGTTACCATTTTCATTTTCCTTTTTTTAGTTTTTCTTTCTGAGGGCGTAATAATAAGGAATTGAAAATAAGAATTTTATTAGCAGGTAAACTTCTAACCAAATTAACATCCATCTGAGCGGTTACTCTGCTGGAATTGAACATACCGGTAGATTGTACTTTGACCTTAATGCCCTTCGGTAGCCACATGCATAACATGAAACAATGCATCCGGGTAGACCCAGAAGAAAACCATCAGTCAGGAAGCAACAGATTGTATTGACAAGAGCCCATAGGATAAAATGGGTCATGCATGATCCTATAAATGTTCCAGACCCCAAAAACTCTGCATTCTTCCCGAAAAGAAAGCAAGGGCAAATAAGTCCAATGAAACCTGACAAAAAAATTTTAAATAAGTATCAGCAGTAGCTTTCATGCCTGACAAAGTATTAGGATTCTAAAAGTGAATGAAAGGCACATCTTCTTTAGAAATGCCAACACCAAAGACATTATTACTCTCGATTTCAAAGCATAAGCTTATATTAATCATAGATTCATTGCAGGAAAAATCTTATACCGAAGTGCCAACATCACAGATACCTATTTCTCATCAAAGGACTGTTCTTAGTGTTAATCTCTAATTTGAAAGATACGCTTTATGTAACTCATAGATACATTGAAGACAAGAGGTCCATATAGAACACTATGAAACATATTACAGATTCTTAAGCAATCACCAAGGGAAAATAAGGAACTATGCCGTGTCGGCAATACAAGCAGTTCAGCTTGTAAAACTTCAGTAATGGCTTAATGAGAAACCAGTAAGTTGGAATTGTTTTATAAACTGATACTAGGAAGACACTATTTAACTTTTATTGTCAAAAGTTTGTCCTTCAACCAACTTGATCTTCACATTCATGTTATTTTCAAAACTTAGATAAAGGAAATTAGTGACGAAAGGGATCCAAAAATGCAACTCTCAAATAAATTCTAGATCTAATTCCTAACCACCCTAAAAGCAATGTCTACCACGATATAACTTTTATGATCATTACTAAATCACTCTTTTTATTATAATGTTGAACTCATTGAAATGCAAAAGAGACAGACTTGTGTTCATATGATGGTCAGACCCACTATCAAGCTCAAAACATTTTCATGAAATATAAACATGTTTAGCACTAATGGCCTCGAGGAAGTATATTAATGAGTATTGACAGGGAAATAGACCATGAGATGGAAAACTCTATGACTAGAAACCATATTAGAATAGTGATGAAAGTACGTCAGTTTGGAGATGCACAATTAAATGGTCAGCAGCTTCAGTTAAGGCTAGATTTTCTAAAGTTAAAGCTGTACGTTATGTAGACAGTACAAGTTTGTATAAGAATTATCTAAAGACACAGGTAGACAACAAAAAAATATATATATCAATAGGTGAAACAGGGCGCAGGGTAAACAAAGAAGAATGAGAAAAAAAAAAGGAACAATGCTTTGGGATTTCTACAAAGATTTTGAGGTTTAACCAGAATTAGAGAAGCACACCACAAAGTTTCCAATAGCTTTATGAAAGACATATTAAATCTATACCATTATCCACCATAGCTTTGCAAGATAATATAGGATATTATAAAATCCTAAACCCTAAACCTTGGCAAGAGATGTATGAAGTCATTTATGCTATTATAGCTACGAAATAACTTATAAGATATTATAAACACTGAAAACTTTCCAAGAGATGACAATTTAAAAATTAACTTAACTTCCAACAAGTAAAACCAAACAGTCTTCTGCATAGATGAAATAGAGTGCACAAAAGGAGGAGCTAAATCATATAAAGTGGAAAGTCAACATAACAATCACTGACAGGTGTTTCCAATGTATTTTTATCCAAGATTGAGTTGACATTAGGATCATGGTACCAATCACCAACCTGGAATGTATCTTTCTGAATCTTAAAATTTTCTATTTTACCTTCCTACAATCCACTAAACACTATATCTGTTTTCAACCGTAAGTAACGTTGTTAACAGCTACTAAATCTTGACATGTATCAGAGTGTACTGAGCTTGCCCTCATTTAGTCATATTTTCTTGGGCACCTGTAGCCAGAACTGGATATAGTCAATACTGTTACACTCGTAATAGGATATAGATGAGATAAATTTCACAGAGAAATTATACCCCCATGCAGAGCCACAAAGGAATGAGTATAAAAATAAAGACAGAACTTGTATTTCAATTACTTCACTCATACGGTAAATATTTCAATTCCATTCAAAAGGCTTTCTATTAATATTTCTCATGAAAGAGAACAATCACCATTAGTTCATAGACATTTTTTCAACCTCACTTTAATAATCGAGCTCAGAAATCATAATTTTTTATGAGAATTAATATGAACTTGATCGCTACAAATACTAACCAGTTTACTCTTTCTCTATGGCAACTAATTCCTAACAAGCTAAACCATGCTCATCCCCACCAGAAGCAGGTTCTGAACCCCAACACATTTCCACATTTCATTTTCCCAAATTTACTACTCCCTCCATTCCACTAGAAGAGTTCAGTGGTACAACTACTTCTGAGTTACATAATACAACTTCAAAGTGGACTCTTCTAATGGGAATGGAGGGAGTATTATGTATTATTGCAAAAGTGGATAAACCACACTCTACCTAGATGTGGTAGCATGCCTTGCTATACAAGGAACAATTACAAGGTTTGCAGAACACAAAATGTGCATCAATTAAGTAAGTATGAAAGTTAGATGAAAGTATCCTCAGCAAATGAATATCTGCACATATATGCATCTTCTAAGAAAATACAGGTTGTCAGAGGAGAGGGTTGAGAGGGTTCATTTCCCCCCCCCCACCCCCCCCCCCACCCCCCCCCCCCCCCCCCCCCCATCTAAACTAAAATTTTGTTAAAATAAAAGATTGAAATGACACATGGAAATTCCTTGTAAAAGAATAAACATTAGGTGTCCTCATAAGTAATACCAAACAAAAACACATTCCAAGAAGCAACTTCCTGACAATTACTTCACTTCCTTCTTCATTTTTTTACCATTTTATTAGGAGATGCAGTTGCCTAAATCATTACAGAAAGGAAGAAACAAACTTACAACTTTGCATGTCATCACAACATGCACAGATTCCTGAGGACCATTGATGTGGCACCCCAAAGTTTTCCCTCCTTGTTTCCATTGTTTGACTGGTGCTCACCACCAGCACATCTTCGTCTTTATCTCCTTCTGAATCAGACTGCTCCAGTCCCCCCAGGGGTATATAAGTTGGTGGAACATAACTCCCTTGCCCTTCCTTCATTACAACCTTTCAGTCATTACCTAAAAGCTCCAAAATTAATTCTATACTCACAACCAAACCAAGGCAGTGAAAAATACACCAGAGGCATTAGAAATATCTGTCCTTATCTGTTGACTGTTAAACAGATAAAGAAAATTCAGTGTGGGAAACTACTATAAAATACATGTTCAGTATGATTCATAATTCCAAGGGCATACAAAGCCGGAAAGGCTGGAGGAATCATCAGATTTGATTGGATATTAGAAAGGACTGTGACCAACACCAAGCTGGATCCTGCCGAAATTTTGCACTTTTTTTTTTTCCCAAGAATAGGGGGATCTTTTATAATTTAAGAATAGACATTGAAAGGCAAAATGATGACTTTAACACTCAACAAAAGTTGATAAAATTCCACATCGTGAGAAGTTTTATTCAGAGGCATCCAACTAAAAATAATCTGATAAGACGACATTCACATTATTGCTTAAGAAGAACTTGTGTTTTCTTAAACTTCCGTTAGCACAAATGTGTTCCTATGTTTAATAGGACTTTCCCTGATTTTCCAAATTCGAAACAATAGGGTAATCCCATTCCATGATATTCCATGAAGTATTTCTCTGCGTAGTTCCAGGAAAACAAGTACTAGTAACCAGATGCAGAAAGGTAGCGATGCTGCGATCAAACTTGTAATGCCAAATTGGAGAGAAAGAGAAACCATAACAGCAACAAGATAGTCAATTAAGAAAGGAAAAATGCGGCGGCAAATCAAAATTCATCAAGAAATCTACAAAAACAATAAATTTGGGGCTGCAAAGGGATTCATTTACCTCAACTTCAAATCGTTGCCCACCAAGTGAGAGAGAAACCCAGGGAAATACAAAGAAAATAAAATTAACCCAGTTCACCGATGCTTATTTCAGATCAAATTCCCACGAAGAATCAATTACAATCATTCATACATTTACAGAAATAATTACCCGATAGTAGCACGGTAGTCGCCTAGCCGAGTTCCTACGTGATTCCAAGAAGAAGTTTTTCTTCAAGGACTAAAAGAATTAATCAAGAAGAGAGGAATATGAATAACGTAGAGGAGGGAGCAGAGGTTTGGATTTCGGGAAAAGAAAAAGAAAAGATTCAGAGATTATTAAGGGGAAAAAACATTTTGGTATAACATTTTAAACTAAAGACTACATTTTTATAATAATTTTTTTAATTTTTAATATACCTTTCTATATTTTAATTACATAGTCTTACTGTTGAAATATATTTTATTCTATTTTTAATAAACTTTAATATTTATAAAATTAATCTAAATCAAAGCTTCGATCACAATTTCAATACATCCATAGCCTAATTATTGTTAGAAAGAATAAGAAAAATGTATGAAAAAGTTTAAAATTATTATGTTGGGTTTGAGTATTTCAACCAAAGTTTTGAGTTAAACGTGTAAAATAGGTGTATAAATCTGATGGAGTTGATGGTGAATTGACATATCTTCCGTGTGAATAGATGTGTTGACTAAAGTGCAAGTCGACTCGTCCAATGATCTGAAATTGATTTCGAAGTGCCTGCCAATCTTCTTTTTTAGCCCTAGTCTTGACTTAGGGTTTATGTACTTCAGTGAGCTTGCTTGCCGAACCTACGATTCTATCTATTCTTGAGATAGTAATTTTTAAATTTGGTGGGCAGTTCAAATTCTGAAGTCGAACTTGATCAGAAAGCTCCAAGATAAAAACTCAATTTTCAACCATTAATATAATTATTTATACTGTATGTTAAATATCATCAAAATATATATATAATATATATATCATAAGTCTAAAATCTCCTCATTTTTACTGAAAATTTCAGGAAATTGTGAAATTACTCACTTCACAGGTGCTGGCAGTGCCCAGAATATTTATAATTTCAGTAAGATAATAATCAAGCAGGTCATATCTGCTGAAGAATGAGGTTTATCAACTCTGAAGGATAGAGAATACCTTCATCCTGATCAAAAAACTTTGATAAAGTATAAGTATTGGGATTATGTTGAATCTCTTACTAGAGTACTACTCTATGAAAATCCAAGGAGAAAGCATTCTTGGTTTATAAAAATGTGTTCTGAGGTATATAATAAACCCTTGCCAAATTGGTTTATTAAATGGTGGATTAATTTTGGTCCATCTGTTAAGGTTCTTCCTGAGCCTTTTAAGGCATTATATGCTGAATGGGTGAAAATTTCCCCAAAGATCATGAATCTGGATAATAATCATCCTTGGAATGATGATATCGCTCCAATGTATTTTTTCATAGAATTTTCAATCCCGTGGATTTGGAAATGGGCTCCAGAAGTGGGTTATACCCCTGAAAAACTCCCATGCTTAAAGAGGGCAAGTTATACTAAATTTTGGGAAAAATTGATTAAGGCTAATGCCACTGGTCTAATACAAGGCCAAGAACTTATTGATCAAATCAAAGCTAAGTTGCAGGAATATCAACAGCAGCAGAAAGCTCCAAGGGAGGAAATTAGTCCTTTCCAGCAGATTCATAGGATGCTTCAGAGGCAGAAGGGAATTGTGTCCCGAGAAGAGATAATAGCCTCTTACATGGATCTTTTGAAAAAAGATCTATCTCAAAATCTTGAGGAAACCAAATCAGATGCTTCAATGTCAAGCCAAGGATATTGCTTACCAGGAGAATCTCAGGAAGAAGAAGATGAAGAGGTCGACATCGACATAGATGAAATGATGCTGGCAATAAAGAGCTCAGTGACCGGTTCTACCGGTAAAAGCCCCAGAAATGATTAACATAGGCGGCTCATAGTCTACACCGACACGAATAATGTAACGGACTTCAAATTGATAGTTTGAAATCCGAAAATACTGTAGCGGAATTGAAATTAAAAATTTCAGATCCGTAATAGTAAAAGGCAGACTCTGCCTATAAATATGTTGTAAATTTTCATTTAGAGGCAGGACTGAGAATCCAAAGCCTTCCTCTTCCATTCTTTTCCTTCTCTTGTACATCATCCAGCTCTCTCCTCTCCCCTTTTGTAAATTTTCCTTTTCATATATAAAAGTTACATTTTTCAAGATTTGAAGACTTGAAGACAACTTCATAAGTAAGTCTTTTTAATTTTTATTTTCAGTTTATATTTAGCCTAGAGAAGGAAAAAAAAAAAAAGAAGATAAAGATAGGCGGTTAAATGAAACAAGGGCATTTGAGGAAAAGAAAAAAATTATTGCTCTGGATGCTATATTTTGCTCTGGCAATATCAGTGGCCCTTATTAATATATTGAAGCAAAGATGAGGTATCATCTCATGAATGTTATGTCTAGTGATCAAATGCGATTGGAGTTCTAGTCTTTTTAAGTAAGCTCATCTCTACTGTTTGTTAATATCCTTTTGTTCGGTTAGAAAAGTCCAGTTTCTAAATTTATTTCCAGACTCTCTTCTATAAAACGGAGGAAAGTATGTTTCTTAAGATGTATCTTGAAAGTATTTTGTATTTTATAATAAGTTTTTATCATTATTAATACACGTTCTTACTAATCGACACTATGTTTGTACTTTTTAATAACTTTTTATATTTTTAAATTAATTTCCTGAAACAAATTTTAAAAAGCATGGTAACAAACCTGCAGTAAGTTGTTCTCCTAGTTTGAAGGGTTCCTTTTGATAAACCTACCACTTCTCAATATAATCCAAAAGATGAGCAATACACTCTTTTATTCAGTGATTAAAAATCAAAGAAAATTAATGATATGAGTTATTCACGAATGCGAAAAATTATGAAGAAAAGTCGAACAATACTGGTCACTAGCTTACCCTTTCAAAGACTAGAAAATCCTCAGCTATTATTAAGTAAAACGAGCTACTTTAGCTTAAACCTAGCAGAATTAACGAGTTTGAAACAATGAAAAATTTAGGTGGAGCAAGTAATCTAAATTCTTTAAGTTTCCGAACAAGAGTATAATTTAAAAGTTCATGTAAAATACACAAGTTCAATAAGAGAATTCTAAAGCAGAGATAACCTCACAATATTATTTATCAACGAATTCTACCTATCCATTCGGCTATGGCCCTATTTCTAATAATAGGTGGCCAATTTTTAGAAGGAACGGGGAGAGGAAAAGGAATGAAATTGGAACCCAACTAGAGTTGGTAATTCCTTACAAGTCCTAATTCCAAAAGAAGTATGGAATTGGAAATACTATTTCGGCTTTTCTTGGCAAAAATTACAAGAAAATAAAGAGAAAAGGAAAATGCAATCCTAACATAAAAAGGGGATCAAGAGTTGAACCTTTTTTAGAAACCACTACTTTTAGTTAAGTTGTAACAAACTTATAACAACCTAACTAATCCTAAACAAACTAGGGAAAGAATTAGGAAACATGCACCAATTCTAATTGTTTTCCAAACTCTAAACCTAATTGCAATGGAGGTCACAGTTTGGATGTGGGCCTTGTAGTGGGTTTGGCTGAATTCTGCAGTTGTGGATGCTAGGGGATCGGCCCAAATTAAATGTACGTAGCATGCATTTGTGAAATTGTTGAAAACTTCATCAAATAGTCCGAAGCATTCTGGATCCATTTAGAAGTTCCCGGAACCTATTTGAAATTCGTAAATGTAGATTTCGATTAATTCTTCAACATTCGTTATAGAAAGCTAGAGATTGACAAATCGGGAAGTGTCGATACTTAAAGATTGGTTTCAAGAAGTTCAAGAATCAATTCCAGAATTTCAAGAGACAGTTCACCTTTTATTGGGGATGGTCCGTGGAGTCATTATCATATGTAAGGTCCGTGTAATGACCTTACTACCCTCCTTCTCTTGAATGTTGCCAATTGGAACATGTGCTTGGGTTGGCTGGTCCTTCTCTGTATTAATGAAGCCAATGATTACCTCATCAAGTAATTTATCCATCTCCAATCAAGTAGCAAAATTGGAAGAGATAGCGTATTAACTCTGATATTGTTACTACTCTAGAGAAAACTTATCTCAAAAGCTAACTTGTGAGTAGTGAGTGGAACATATTTAAATTTCTTTATACCACATACAAGTGAAAGTTCCATGCTTTCTATGTGGAACGAGTGCTCATGACTTTCAAGTTAGAAGGCTTCCCATTTTACCACACATGATCCAATTCCAGTAATTTCAAAATCTCATTTATTTGCCAAGCAAGCTAATTAAACTTCAAGGAAATTTTTGTAATTTAACCTAAAAGAAAATAATGGATTCAGTATAAATTCTTAACGCGTAAAATTGAATTCGAGTGATGACGTCATCCAAACCATATACAACCAGCCCAAAGGTAAAGCCCATTAAGATCAAGTAAAGGAAGGCGGTTCGGTCATTTAATTTGAAGGAGTCGAAGTTCAGCATCCAACAAGTCTTCAACATTAGTTCGGCTTATTTCTTAACGCTTCAAAAGGATATACGGGTTCTAAAGGTTGAGGATACATTACTTGTAGAATGACTCCAAATCATTTGGCAAATGATTCTGAAAAATTCTTGACGTGTTCGGAAGGATCCAAATACCTAAAGAAGATTCCAACAATTTCCACAAGACACGCTACATCAAATTGGACCAAAACCCTAGCATCCATGAGCTTCACAATTTAAGCCAGCCCATGAAAGTTATTAGAATTTGTGCATTTTTCTAATCCTCTTCTTTTATTAATTGCCAAAAAGTGATACATGATTAATCTCCTTTTTGTGATAAGGTTTTAATTTCCTTTTTTCTTGTTTTCTTTAATTGTATATTCGGCCAAGTCAAAATCATAGGGCAGCCAAAAATAGGTTATTTCCAAAACCTGGCTTCTTTAGGTTTTTGGACTTGTAAGGAATTACCAATTCTTGTTGGTTTCCAAACTAGTTCCTTCCTTGTTTTGGACGTGACAAATTTGGTTTTTTCTTTCCCTTTAATTTTATGTCCAAATTCATGCTTCTTGGATTATAAAATTGTAAGGAAGTACCAATTTTAATTGGTTTCCCTTTTTATTTCTTTTTCCTTATCATTTTTCACATGAAAATTGGCTCCTATTAACCTATTAATAAGCGCCATAGATCCCTTAGCAAAGCCATATTTTTTAGTTTATTGTTAATTCCTTTGGGTCTCTCATATATTGAACTAAGTATTTTGCAATGTAGATATGACATGTAGTTCAAAACTTAGATAATTAGGTATTCTTGCTTGGCCTAATTTCTATGATTTTTTACTACAACAAAAACTAATTGTTGGGACTGTCTGAAGAGTCCTATTAGGTACAGTTTGTAACTGTGAGACTCTTGGTAAAATAATTTTATATACATGAGTCTCAATAGGTATAGAACTCTTTGGAAAAGTCATATTAATAAAGTTAATGAGTCTTTTTTGAAAGAATCCTATTATAATATATATGACTCTTTCGAAAAGTGCTATTAGCAAAGTTAAGGAGACTTTTTGAAAGACTCCTATTAAGAAATATAGGATTATTTTGAAAAGTCATATTAACAAACTTCAAGAGACATTTTGGAAGAGTCCTATTAAGATATTTGGACTGTTTTGAAACGCCATATTAACAAAGTTAAGGAGACTTTTTGAAAAAGTCCTAAATTCTAAAACTAATAAGACTCAAATGAAGAGTCCTAATTTCAATAGATATTGAGATAATAACACTTTTCAAAAAATTCTGTTCACAATATTAATGAGACATTTCCTAGAGTCCCATTAATTTTTAGGGCATGTTCTTTAAGTTTTGGTTTTTGTCTCAGTTTTGGTCTCAACAGTAAATTTAATATATTATAATCAATTTTTATCAACTTTTTACTTTTCAGCTATACTTTTTTACAATTTCAATACACTTTTTACATTATAAAACTATTTTTCCAAAACCAAAACTCAACTCTTTCACAAAGAACAAGCCCTTAAACTAACAAAACTCTTTATAGAGTCCTAATTACTCTATCCAATGGGCAATTAACATTAGGGCTGGCAATATCCGACACGACACGACGACACGACACGAACCCGACACGATATAAGCGTTTTCTTGGTGGGTCAAACGGGTCGACCCGTTTAACCCGTATAAACGGGTCAAATTCAGGTCAACCCGCGAAACCCAATTACGACCCGTTTAACCCATCTAAATAATATTAATAAATTATGAGGTTAAATTTGTAATTTTGAAAAATTGGCCTAACCTAATGTTGTAATGTACACCCTACTTCTTTCACTTTTTTTCCCTCCCCTTTTATTTTTCTCTTCTTTCCTTTCTCCTACACGGCTGCACTACTTCTTCTTCCCTTCCTCATTCCATGACCGAGGCGATACTCCCTCCTTTCTCTCCCTTTTTTTTTTTTTTCTTTCCTCTCTTTATTTCCTTTCTCCCCTGCACTCATCCGAACCTAGATCTATTTCCTCTCTTTCTCTTCTTCTTTTTACTTTCTTTCCTAGTCTCACCCATGACCTCTATTTTCTTCTATCCCTCTCTTCTATTTCCGTCAGCAAATGGGTGTGGTGGATTAGAGTTAACATGTTCTATGGGTATTTGGGTCACCTATTGACCCATATAACCCATATAATTATAATAGGTTTTAGTTCATAAAATAAACAGGTTAATGGGTTGGGTTCGGGTTGCACTTTGTTAAATGGGTCGGGTTCGGGTTTATATAATTGACCCATATAATAAATGGGTCGGGTTCGGGTTTACAAGTATTAACCCGCCAACCCGCCAACCCAAACCCGCCAACCCGAACCCGACCCAATTGCCAGCCCTAATTAACATAATAGGACACTAAAATCCTGACGCCTCCCAAATTCCTTTGGCAAAAATAGCTCCCTAACGTAGCCATCCCAAATCCCTTCTGCCACCGTCACTATGGAGGCGCTTACACCTCCGGGGGTGATCCTCTGCCCCCCCCCCCCCCCCTCGACGTTCACTTGTGCCTTTAAACAATCACCAAAACTCCCCTTAACCCTGATGGACACACCCATTTATCCATCCATATCCCCAAATAATATCCACCACAAAGGAGAAACGATGGCTATTCTCCCAGAAAGCACTAGTTCGCAAATTATCTGAATCATTGAAACTTGCCCATTTTCATAAGAGGACCCAGAATTTCCGACTAGAACCTAAGACCTTTCAAGAGGTAAAATAGACATTTTTCTTGCCTTAATTATTAATCGTGAATTCAAATTTCATGAATTACTAATTGATCGATTTATTCTTGAATTAAATGCTTAATTGATTGATTGAATTGCTTGATTTATTAATTGATTGACCGATTGATTGCATAAACTGATTGATTGAGAGTTAAATTGGGTATAAAATATGACCCAAAATAGAGATAAATAGCATAAGGAAAGGATCTTGAAATTTGGAAATTAGAAATCATGATCAATCCAAAAGAAAGAAATATTTATAGATTGGCAATTACCTAAATTAAGGAGATTCTAGAATTACCTTAAACCTAGAGGTTGCCTATATATACAACCTTAAGTTCATGAATTAAGAGCTTGAACTCTTGAACAAAAGAAGGAGAATTCGAGAGAGAGGGAGAGAGCGCAGTCGCCAAGAAGCCTCGTCCCATATAAAGAGTTTGATGAAAGGGAAAAAAAAAAAAAATTTTGTCATGTTAATAGAGTCAAGGTTTTAATTTGTGTGCATAGCATATTCTTAGAAACTAAGGATGTAAGTAGAAGATATGATGTTAAATTACTTATATTAAGTGTTATATTTTACCCATATATATATATATATAGTGTTTTTACTCTCCACATTAAGTTATACAATTTTCAACCCGTTTTCTTTTAGTGGGATGGATGAAGTTTTCAAGACACCAGGAGAAAGAAAAACAATTAAGTACACTATACGCCTTCCCAACATACCATAATGGATTTGGAGGGGATTTTTGTTGGTACAAATTATAAGGTCTTTTTCAATTTCTTTTACTTTGGAAAAGATACCTTGGATTAATTTGAAAATTTACCTTGGATTTTAATCAGTTATGGCTGCCATTTAGCTTGACTTCCAAGCTTCCAAACATGTCAAAAAAACTGAGGCATCCCCATAATAGTGCTTGCTCGGAACCCAACATGAAATGAAGTGATCAAAAGTTGTGTCAACTTGTTTGATTCTATCAATTTAATTACAAGATCAATCGTTCTGATTCATATATATAATGCACTTTCTTCCACTTAATATGCTCTAGTTCGACTATTAATAATACCAAAGTTGAAGGCCAGTTTCTACACATTGCAGAATCATCACAATTCACAAATGTTAGGTGGTTGGTTCAAGCAGTCAAACATATCTGATGCAATGTGTGTAAGTTGTACCTAATTAATTCATGTTTTCAAATTAATCTCTTGCTAATTAAGTCGCCTGTACGTAATTCATGGTTTCAGACTTAATTTGCATTATGTAATAAATTTTCAATACGTATTTTTATTTTTTTAAAACGCTTTTCATATTTTCGTATTCCATCAAAACCATATTTTCAATGATACCATTCACTTATAAGTTCCATTTAAATACATTTATTTTATCAAATTCCTGAATTTGAACGCGCCATAGATAGCGTGAAAGTACTCACTCATCCAGTATTGAACCAACTTTTTGAATACTCACTCATTCTATTATAATAGTCCACTTTGTAATACTAAGTGGACTTCTAAATAAGGAATACTATTTTTGGAGTTAAGCAATATGTAAATTAAGCACTAATGCTATCATGCATATATGTTTCCTGGTTTTGGTCACATGTGTGAAGGATGTGAAAAAAGAGTACAAAGAGCTCTCTCCAAATTGCCGGGCAAGGGTTTCCACTTTTCCCCCAAATTTCTATGCCACCCCTCCCTACATCTCTTTGGTTTGAATTTGGATTTTGTTTTGTTTTTTTATTTTATTTTATTCACGTAGTTTATGAGTGTGCCATAAGTTATTCTTATTTGGTATATTTTAAAGTTTAATTGTGTATCATTACTCTAAAGTAATATATCTCTTATAACTCACATAAGTTGTTTTTATTTGGTTATTTTCTTAATACCGGCTAACGACTGTTGCTTTGTATCATATCAATTCTATTATATAATTTTTGAAGGTTAATATGCGCCATATATGTAGATATTTTCTTTTCTTATTTTAAGGTTCGCATAGTTTTCAAACTAAATACTCCCCCTGTTTTCTAAAATTGTCGCTACAACAAAAAACTGTAAAATTATCATGTTTACTTTTAATTATTGTTGTACTTTTTCTCTTTATAAATTAATTGTTATGTCAACTTGTGTTTTTAATCAACAAAAAAAATTTCTCTCCTAATTTAGTCTTGTAGAGAAAATCTTAGAACATTCTTTATTTTTTGCACTGAAATTTGTAAAATGATTCTTTTTTAAAACAAAAATTCAAAGGTTCAGATACACTTTTTAGAGGACAAAAATATAGTTTTCATTGTAGATTTTCTTGGTAGATGTGAAACCAAATTGGTTATCTTGTATATTACTCATTTCCATTATTTCATAGTGGTTTCATTACTTTGATATTTTGGTAGTTGGAAAAATTTTATATAGCACTATTCGTTCTTATATAGGAGAATTAATACACCTTTTCTTCATTAGTATTTTATAAATTTTATAATTACATTACATAAACTTGTAAGACATGATGTTATTAGATAGATTATATGATTCAATAATATTTTCCAAATTTGATTTAAAATCAGGTTATTGGCAAATTCAAATTGATAAGAAAGATCAGTATAAAACTGCTTTTACTGTTCCAATAGGACATTATGAATGGAAAGTTATGCCTTTTGGTCTGAAGAATGCTCCTTCAGAATTTCAACAAATAATGAATGATATTTTTATTCCTTATAGCGAATTTATTATTGTTTATATTGATGATATCTTAGTATTTTCTAAAGATATTGAGACTCATTTTAAACACTTGAATATTTTCAAGAATTTGATTATTCAAAATGGTTTAGTCATATCTAAGTCCAAAATGAGTTTGTTTCAAACAAAAATTAGATTTTTGGGTCATAATATTGAAAAAGGAAATATTATTCCTATCAATAGAAGTATCGATTTTGCTTCTAAATTTCCAAATGAAATTTTGGATAAAACCCAATTACAAAGATTTTTAGGAAGTTTAAATTATATTTCTCCATATTATAAAAATCTTAATGAAGATACTGCGATTCTTTATGATAGATTGAAAAAGAATCCTAAGCCTTGGACAGATAAGCATACTAAGGCAGTTAGACAGATTAAGTCTAAAGTAAAATCACTTCCTTGTTTAATGATAGCAAACCCTAATCTGGAGAAAATTATAGAGACAGATGCTTCAGATATAGGTTATGGTGGAATATTAAAACAAAAATCTAAATTAGATAAACAAGAATTTCTTGTTAGATATTATTCAGGCAAATGGTCTGATAGTCAGAAAAACTATGCTACGGTGGCAAAAGAAATATTAGCCATTGTTAAATGTGTGTTAAAATTTCAAGATGATTTATATAATCAAAAGTTTGTTATACGAACTGATTGCAAATCTGCAAAGTTTATGTTTAATAAAGATTTTAAACATGATGTATCTAAGCAAATGTTTGCTAGATGGTAGGCTCATTTAGCCCCATTTGATTTTGATATCCAGTATAAGAAAGGAGAAGACAATAGTCTCCCAGATTTTTTGACTAGAGAATTTCTGAATAATGACTGATAATAACTTTTATGATTGCAGGTGGATGCACCCCAGAGGAAGGGCCTCTGGCCCTTACCGAGGCCGTGGAGGACGAGGAAATATCCTCGCTCAGCATGGCGGAAGAAAGCTGGTAGCAGAAAATATTTCTGCTAGAAGGAGTATGTCTCCTGAAGATCCCTTATATGAGGAATTTATGGAGTTCATAAACAAAAAGCAAGGTGATACTTCTGCTTCATCATCCTCATCATATTCAAAAATTGTTGGAGAAGAGGACAAAGAAGAGCATCTCACTTCTTATTTCCAGAATAATAACAAAGAGGTAATAATATTCTTAGAAGGTAAAGATTTACAGTGGATCAATGATCCATGGACGTTAATGAACAGGTATCTTCTGGATACGCAGAAATGGCTTATAAGCCAATACCTTATTTTGAAAATCTTCTGAAAATTTCAGGAAATTGTGAAATTACTCACTTCACAGGTGCTGGCAGTGCCCAGAATATTTATAATTTCAGTAAGATAATAATCAAGCAGGTCATATCTGCTGAAGAATGAGGTTTATCAACTCTGAAGGATAGAGAATACCTTCATCCTGATCAAAAAACTTTGATAAAGTATAAGTATTGGGATTATGTTGAATCTCTTACTAGAGTACTACTCTATGAAAATCCAAGGAGAAAGCATTCTTGGTTTATAAAAATTTGTTCTGAGGTATATAATAAACCCTTGCCAAATTGGTTTATTAAATGGTGGATTAATTTTGGTCCATCTGTTAAGGTTCTTCCTGAGCCTTTTAAGGCATTATATGCTGAATGGGTGAAAATTTCCCCAAAGATCATGAATCTGGATAATAATCATCCTTGGAATGATGATATCACTCCAATGTATTTTTTCATAGAATTTTCAATCCCGTGGATTTGGAAATGGGCTCCAGAAGTGGGTTATACCCCTGAAAAACTCCCATGCTTAAAGAGGGCAAGTTATACTAAATTTTGGGAAAAATTGATTAAGGCTAATGCCACTGGTCTAATACAAGGCCAAGAACTTATTGATCAAATCAAAGCTAAGTTGCAAGAATATCAACAGCAGCAGAAAGCTCCAAGGGAGGAAATTAGTCCTTTCCAGCAGATTCATAGGATGCTTCAGAGGCAGAAGGGAATTGTGTCCCGAGAAGAGATAATAGCCTCTTACATGGATCTTTTGAAAAAAGATCTATCTCAAAATCTTGAGGAAACCAAATCAGATGCTTCAATGTCAAGCCAAGGATATTGCTTACCAGGAGAATCTCAGGAAGAAGAAGATGAAGAGGTCGACATCGACATAGATGAAATGATGCTGGCAATAAAGAGCTCAGTGACCGGTTCTACCGGTAAAAGCCCCAGAAATGATTAACATAGGCGGCTCATAGTCTACACCGACACGAATAATGTAACGGACTTCAAATTGATAGTTTGAAATCCGAAAATACTGTAGCGGAATTGAAATTAAAAATTTCAGATCCGTAATAGTAAAAGGCAGACTCTGCCTATAAATATGTTGTAAATTTTCATTTAGAGGCAGGACTGAGAATCCAAAGCCTTCCTCTTCCATTCTTTTCCTTCTCTTGTACATCATCCAGCTCTCTCCTCTCCCCTTTTGTAAATTTTCCTTTTCATATATAAAAGTTACATTTTTCAAGATTTGAAGACTTGAAGACAACTTCATAAGTAAGTCTTTTTAATTTTTATTTTCAGTTTATATTTAGCCTAGAGAAGGAAAAAAAAAATAGAAGATAAAGATAGGCGGTTAAATGAAACAAGGGCATTTGAGGAAAAGAAAAAAATTATTGCTCTGGATGCTATATTTTGCTCTGGCAATATCAGCGGCCCTTATTAATATATTGAAGCAAAGATGAGGTATCATCTCATGAATGTTATGTCTAGTGATCAAATGCGATTGGAGTTCTAGTCTTTTTAAGTAAGCTCATCTCTACTGTTTGTTAATATCCTTTTGTTCGGTTAGAAAAGTCCAGTTTCTAAATTTATTTCCAGACTCTCTTCTATAAAACGGAGGAAAGTATGTTTCTTAAGATGTATCTTGAAAGTATTTTGTATTTTATAATAAGTTTTTATCATTATTAATACACGTTCTTACTAATCGACACTATGTTTGTACTTTTTAATAACTTTTTATATTTTTAAATTAATTTCCTGAAACAAATTTTAAAAAGCATGGTAACAAACCTGCAGTAAGTTGTTCTCCTAGTTTGAAGGGTTCCTTTTGATAAACCTACCACTTCTCAATATAATCCAAAAGATGAGCAATACACTCTTTTATTCAGTGATTAAAAATCAAAGAAAATTAATGATATGAGTTATTCACGAATGCGAAAAATTATGAAGAAAAGTCGAACAATACTGGTCACTAGCTTACCCTTTCAAAGACTAGAAAATCCTCAGCTATTATTAAGTAAAACGAGCTACTTTAGCTTAAACCTAGCAGAATTAACGAGTTTGAAACAATGAAAAATTTAGGTGGAGCAAGTAATCTAAATTCTTTAAGTTTCCGAACAAGAGTATAATTTAAAAGTTCATGTAAAATACACAAGTTCAATAAGAGAATTCTAAAGCAGAGATAACCTCACAATATTATTTATCAACGAATTCTACCTATCCATTCGGCTATGGCCCTATTTCTAATAATAGGTGGCCAATTTTTAGAAGGAACGGGGAGAGGAAAAGGAATGAAATTGGAACCCAACTAGAGTTGGTAATTCCTTACAAGTCCTAATTCCAAAAGAAGTATGGAATTGGAAATACTATTTCGGCTTTTCTTGGCAAAAATTACAAGAAAATAAAGAGAAAAGGAAAATGCAATCCTAACATAAAAAGGGGATCAAGAGTTGAACCTTTTTTAGAAACCACTACTTTTAGTTAAGTTGTAACAAACTTATAACAACCTAACTAATCCTAAACAAACTAGGGAAAGAATTAGGAAACATGCACCAATTCTAATTGTTTTCCAAACTCTAAACCTAATTGCAATGGAGGTCACAGTTTGGATGTGGGCCTTGTAGTGGGTTTGGCTGAATTCTGCAGTTGTGGATGCTAGGGGATCGGCCCAAATTAAATGTACGTAGCATGCATTTGTGAAATTGTTGAAAACTTCATCAAATAGTCCGAAGCATTCTGGATCCATTTAGAAGTTCCCGGAACCTATTTGAAATTCCGTAAATGTAGATTTCGATTAATTCTTCAACATTCGTTATAGAAAGCTAGAGATTGACAAATCGGGAAGTGTCGATACTTAAAGATTGGTTTCAAGAAGTTCAAGAATCAATTCCAGAATTTCAAGAGACAGTTCACCTTTTATTGGGGATGGTCCGTGGAGTCATTATCATATGTAAGGTCCGTGTAATGACCTTACTACCCTCCTTCTCTTGAATGTTGCCAATTGGAACATGTGCTTGGGTTGGCTGGTCCTTCTCTGTATTAATGAAGCCAATGATTACCTCATCAAGTAATTTATCCATCTCCAATCAAGTAGCAAAATTGGAAGAGATAGCGTATTAACTCTGATATTGTTACTACTCTAGAGAAAACTTATCTCAAAAGCTAACTTGTGAGTAGTGAGTGGAACATATTTAAATTTCTTTATACCACATACAAGTGAAAGTTCCATGCTTTCTATGTGGAACGAGTGCTCATGACTTTCAAGTTAGAAGGCTTCCCATTTTACCACACATGATCCAATTCCAGTAATTTCAAAATCTCATTTATTTGCCAAGCAAGCTAATTAAACTTCAAGGAAATTTTTGTAATTTAACCTAAAAGAAAATAATGGATTCAGTATAAATTCTTAACGCGTAAAATTGAATTCGAGTGATGACGTCATCCAAACCATATACAACCAGCCCAAAGGTAAAGCCCATTAAGATCAAGTAAAGGAAGGCGGTTCGGTCATTTAATTTGAAGGAGTCGAAGTTCAGCATCCAACAAGTCTTCAACATTAGTTCGGCTTATTTCTTAACGCTTCAAAAGGATATACGGGTTCTAAAGGTTGAGGATACATTACTTGTAGAATGACTCCAAATCATTTGGCAAATGATTCTGAAAAATTCTTGACGTGTTCGGAAGGATCCAAATACCTAAAGAAGATTCCAACAATTTCCACAAGACACGCTACATCAAATTGGACCAAAACCCTAGCATCCATGAGCTTCACAATTTAAGCCAGCCCATGAAAGTTATTAGAATTTGTGCATTTTTCTAATCCTCTTCTTTTATTAATTGCCAAAAAGTGATACATGATTAATCTCCTTTTTGTGATAAGGTTTTAATTTCCTTTTTTCTTGTTTTCTTTAATTGTATATTCGGCCAAGTCAAAATCATAGGGCAGCCAAAAATAGGTTATTTCCAAAACCTGGCTTCTTTAGGTTTTTGGACTTGTAAGGAATTACCAATTCTTGTTGGTTTCCAAACTAGTTCCTTCCTTGTTTTGGACGTGACAAATTTGGTTTTTTCTTTCCCTTTAATTTTATGTCCAAATTCATGCTTCTTGGATTATAAAATTGTAAGGAAGTACCAATTTTAATTGGTTTCCCTTTTTATTTCTTTTTCCTTATCATTTTTCACATGAAAATTGGCTCCTATTAACCTATTAATAAGCGCCATAGATCCCTTAGCAAAGCCAATATTTTTTAGTTTATTGTTAATTCCTTTGGGTCTCTCATATATTGAACTAAGTATTTTGCAATGTAGATATGACATGTAGTTCAAAACTTAGATAATTAGGTATTCTTGCTTGGCCTAATTTCTATGATTTTTTACTACAACAAAAACTAATTGTTGGGACTGTCTGAAGAGTCCTATTAGGTACAGTTTGTAACTGTGAGACTCTTGGTAAAATAATTTTATATACATGAGTCTCAATAGGTATAGAACTCTTTGGAAAAGTCATATTAATAAAGTTAATGAGTCTTTTTTGAAAGAATCCTATTATAATATATATGACTCTTTCGAAAAGTGCTATTAGCAAAGTTAAGGAGACTTTTTGAAAGACTCCTATTAAGAAATATAGGATTATTTTGAAAAGTCATATTAACAAACTTCAAGAGACATTTTGGAAGAGTCCTATTAAGATATTTGGACTGTTTTGAAACGCCATATTAACAAAGTTAAGGAGACTTTTTGAAAAAGTCCTAAATTCTAAAACTAATAAGACTCAAATGAAGAGTCCTAATTTCAATAGATATTGAGATAATAACACTTTTCAAAAAATTCTGTTCACAATATTAATGAGACATTTCCTAGAGTCCCATTAATTTTTAGGGCATGTTCTTTAAGTTTTGGTTTTTGTCTCAGTTTTGGTCTCAACAGTAAATTTAATATATTATAATCAATTTTTATCAACTTTTACTATTCAGCTATACTTTTTTACAATTTCAATACACTTTTTACATTATAAAACTATTTTTCCAAAACCAAAACTCAACTCTTTCACAAAGAACAAGCCCTTAAACTAACAAAACTCTTTATAAGAGTCCTAATTACTCTATCCAATGGGCAATTAACATAATAGGACACTAAAATCTTGACGCCTCCCAAATTCCTTTGGCAAAAATAGCTCCCTAACGTAGCCATCCCAAATCCCTTCTGCCACCGTCACTATGGAGGCGCTTACACCTCCGGGGGTGATCCTCTGCACCCCCCCCCCCCCCCCCCTCGACGTTCACTTGTGCCTTTAAACAATCACCAAAACTCCCCTTAACCCTGATGGACACACCCATTTATCCATCCATATCCCCAAATAATATCCACCACAAAGGAGAAACGATGGCTATTCTCCCAGAAAGCACTAGTTCGCAAATTATCTGAATCATTGAAACTTGCCCATTTTCATAAAAGGACCCAGAATTTCCGACTAGAACCTAAGACCTTTCAAGAGGTAAAATAGACATTTTTCTTGCCTTAATTATTAATCGTGAATTCAAATTTCATGAATTACTAATTGATCGATTTATTCTTGAATTAAATGCTTAATTGATTGATTGAATTGCTTGATTTATTAATTGATTGACCGATTGATTGCATAAACTGATTGATTGAGAGTTAAATTGGGTATAAAATATGACCCAAAATAGAGATAAATAGCATAAGGAAAGGATCTTGAAATTTGGAAATTAGAAATCATGATCAATCCAAAAGAAAGAAATATTTATAGATTGGCAATTACCTAAATTAAGGAGATTCTAGAATTACCTTAAACCTAGAGGTTGCCTATATATACAACCTTAAGTTCATGAATTAAGAGCTTGAACTCTTGAACAAAAGAAGGAGAATTCGAGAGAGAGGGAGAGAGCGCAGTCGCCAAGAAGCCTCATCACCATCGCCTGCCGTCGTGTCGACGCCACCATTCCTCTTCTCATTTCTTTTTGAAGATCGTTAGTCCATGGTAATCTTAGGACCTCACGGTGAGTTTTAAATATAGGATTGAAACAAGAATCTAGAATTAAGATATGCTAAGCTATATTTTTATGAAATCTTAAAGAACAAGTAATTAGATTTTCATGAAATTAAAACCATAGAAATTATGTTCTTAGGATGTTAATGTCTTTTTTTTTTTTTTTAATATTAATTGAATTAGGATTGATGCCTCCAGTAATTAATTGGGATATAGTGATTTAATGGAAAAGACAAAATTGGAGATTATGCATGTTTGATGCTTAGTTCGACATGAGATTTAATGAAGTTAGATTGATTTTTTATGTGAAATTAAGGTTTATAATCATAGCACGTATGTTAATCTTTAGATCTATGCTTTTAGATTCGTCAAAAAAGATTGAGGATAGATTAAAAGTAGACCCGAATAAGGTATCTAGAACAAGACGTTGCCAAAAAATTTGGTGTATCTTTGCCTAGAATTTTGAAAACCAAAACTTGCATAGTTTCGAAAATGTCCTTATTGCCTAGAAGTTTACCTTATTCTAGATTGACCCCAAAAGTACCAATAATCATAGATTCATAACACTTGACCTTATTCTTGAAATTGACCATAAGACCCATACTTGACCTTATTTCCAAAGTTGACCTTGACCATTAACCTTTGACCTTGACCATTAAACTTGACCATTGACCATTGATCTTGACCTTTGACCAAAATTCAAGTCAACCCTAGTTGACCCAAAAAGTCCAAGTCAACCCTAGTTGACCAAAAGTCAAAGTTAATCCTAGTTGACCAAAAAGTCAAAGTCAGCCCTAGTTGACTGGAAAGTCAAATCAAGAATAAAACATAAAGTCAAACCTTAAAGTCAAAACGTAGTTGACTTATACTAGAACGCTTGTAATGTAGGAGTTGACCGTTGAATGAGAAGTGAACCCGTCAACCGTTGACCACTCACGCTTTAGGAAAGGTGTGGAATTTACTCGATATTTTTACAATGTTTAATTTAACTATATATAGTATGAGTGAACTATAAACTTGATTGATCAGCTAAATTAAGAGGTTGCCCTCGCCTCACTTGCATGTAAGTGGAATTGAATTGCTACATATGAGATGTATGCCATGATTGATTGCTTGACTTGCTATACATGAGATGTATGCTTTGAATTGTCTACTTGCTTAATATGAGTACAAGCATGTATGCCTATTGAATGATTATTGATCGAATGAATTGTTATTGATTGAGAGCATGATTGATTGTACACTATAGAGCAGCATGATGTACTTCTAGGTGTAAATAGAAGATGCCTAATACCTATGCCATGAGTAGGTTACTAGATTGCATATTGACATGTTTAGGAATCATGAAAGGATGCTAGAGATGCCATGTTTGGATGATAAGAGAAAAGGTATGACACCTTAAACCATATAAAAGACTGTGCGCGTCTAGTCTTAATTGATCGATTGTATTCGCCAGCACGTATTGCCATGCGCGATGAGGCCGTGTTGCAGTTTGTCGACGCCTCCCTAAAAGGGAAACTAAGGGTTGCAAGTATACAACCAGGGATCCAAAATCTCTTGCCGTCGGGCACTCCGGCTACTGCTGGTAGTGTCACCTCTTGGGAATCGAGGTGTTTGATCAAACTACTGCCTATCGCTAGATCGTATTCCTGATTATCGTCTTAGCTTTAGATAAGAAAGCTATATAGAAATCAGATGGATTGAAAACCTAAAGGTGAATTGATAGATTGATTGTTGCATATGGTTAAGAGCATTCCATATTACCATGTATATCTCTGTTACATAATTATAAAGATGATTGATTTATTGCTTCAGCATTGACATATGATTTGTAACTGCCATGAATACTATGAATATTAATGCATAAACTGTAATGCCATGTCTATATGATCGCCTTGATATTGAGACCTTTTTGTCTGAGTATCACGGTGGGAATTTTATATAGAAACTGGGGTCTCTCACTGAGCTTAGTGAAGTTCACCCCTTTCATAAACCTATATTTGCATATGGTTAATTAGGTATGGCTTATTGTTCATTAGATGTGAGACTGACGTTCGCTGCAGCAGTGCTGAGCATTTATTTTGTAATAAGTAGGCCTAGACAATGGTTGTTTTGATTAAGGGATAATTTGGCCGCTGACCGTCCCGAATAATGTTTTAGCTTCCGCATTGGATAAGTTGGTTTAAGAACTACTGATTGAATTATTTTTAGATAAAGGTAATATTATGTTCTTTCTAATATCTATATCGACTTGTTGGGCGCGAGCCCTGAATGACATTGTCCCCAATCCGGCCCAGACTCCCTCACAGGAACGGCTCCTCAGGAGATGGGGCTAGGGCGGGGGGCATCACAAATTCTCCCAAGGTCAACCGAAGATGGAAACAATCCAAGATTTTCTGATCACCCAGGACCTCAAGGGAAACTATATAGTCAGATTGCTCGATCAAAAACACATGCTCCTCAACTTTGTGGAGGACACCGATTTCCTTTGGTTCTACTCTAGGCCAGTTTGTATGTTACCGGAAAACCCATGCGCATCTTCAATTGGAAGATCGATTTCCAAGTTAAGCGAGAGTCCCCTAAAGAGAGGGCACTCAGCATCAGGCTGCAACAATAAAAAGGCCTCCCCAGTCTAGGGCTCAACCACCCCAAATACTTCTTTGAAAGGGAGAAAAGTGTCTTTGTCTAATCCTCCAACCTCGCTAGATTCTACAGCAGGTTCTTTTGCATTATGCCTCTTGGACGCGGGCACTTCCCCATCAATTGCCTCCCCACTCTCGGTGGCAGCATGTTCACACCAGGTGCGCAGACAATTGTGATGCTGTTGACAGTCAAGGGCTCGGCAGAGCCAAGGACTTCCCATTATCATCATTGCCAAAAGTAAGAGAGGTATCAAGACTTGCTCTAAGCCTGTTCAAAAAATTCCATGTGTCGCTTTTGTTTCCAAAGGCACGTGGGATTGGGACTGGGTGACAGGAGCAGGCTGGCCATGACCCCTAGAAAAACCCTTCCTAGAAGATTTCTTCACCGACACTCGCTTCTTCTTGGTAGAGCAGCGAGCTGCAACGCTCTCTCGAAACAAATCTTCTCATGTACAACAACAGGTAAAATCAAATATTTGAAAGAAATTAGAGAAGGTGAAAGCAAAGAAATACGGATAAAAAAGTCAAGAAAAGCAAGTACTTGGGCAAAGACATAAAGCCTTACTTAGAGCGGCCACCCCCGGGACGCTGCTCAAACCGACTATAAGACCCCAAAGTTTCTCGCCCTAGCTTAACCTTTTTGTAATTTATATTTTATCATACCTTTAGCTTTTAAACTCAATTAGGTATAATTATAAAGTTTTGTGAATTTTCTTAAGTATTTTGATTATAAAATCTTATGGTTTTGATTTAACGTTTTGGATTATAATTTAGAAATTGTGATATTTAATTTAGAGTTAAGGTTTTAGTTTAAGTGTAAGATTATGTTTAAGGATATATGAAAATAGATATATTAGTTTAATTTTGGGAATTATGGAATGAAAATAAGAGAATTAAAAAATAAATGAAAAATAGGAAAAAAAGGGTAGGAACGGTTTTACCCAGTCCTAGAGCGGGTAAAACAGATCCGACGCCTAAAATAGCAGTTTTATCTAATCATGAAGTGGGTAAAACCGATCCAATAGTAGGAGAAAATATCTGACCGCCAAAAATAGTGATTTTACCCAACATTACAACGAGTAAAACCCATTGTAGGAAGCTGACAAAAATACTCAGACCGGTTTTACCAAGCCTTAGAGCGGGTAAAACCAATCGGGCTAGTGGAAAAAAAAAATAATAAGACCGGTTTTACCCAGCATTGGATCGGGTAAAACCGATCGTGTTCTGGAGTTCAAAAAATATATTTTCTTAAGTAGAGCTACAACCTAGGGGTCTAGTCTCCTAGGTTTTGGACTTGTTAGGCAATATGGGAGTATAAATAGACTTCATTTTGTCCTCACAAGTCATAACACAACCATAATCAAGAATCAAACAAGAGAAAAATGGAGAGAAAGGAGGAATAGGAAAGGAAGAAGGAAAGGAAGGAAAAACTAACCAAGGACGGATTTTGGAGTTGGAATTTGGATTCCTCGTCATGGATTTCATTCTAGGAAGCCTCAAGAACGTAAAGGTAATAAGTTTTACCTTTGTATTACGTTAAAATATAAGGAAATGATACATGAAAGTAGAAAAGTGAAGGTTTTGGTTTTCTTAAGTTTTAATCCAAATCTCTGATTCTAAGTGTTGTTAATATGTTATGGATTGATAGGAATGTTGTAGGAATGATTTTGAGTAAAAAGAACCAAAGAAAAACATGTTTTATAGCTATTTTGATCAAAATCTGAAGCTAAAAGCTTGAAAAAAACAATTTCTAGAAAGGATTGGATAAAACCGATCCAAATAGTGGGTAAAACCAATCCTGGCTCAAGAAAACCTGTTAAAATCGACTTCGGAATGGGTAAAACCACCTTTGGGAATTGCTGAAAAATTCAAAGCGGGTAAAACCGATCCGATGGCGGGTAAAACCGCTCTTAGAAACGGAGAACTTCTGAAGAGCGGGTAAAAATGATCCGAAAAGTGGGTAAAACCGCTCTTCGAAGCTGAAGTAGAATTTTGAGCAGGTAAAACCGATCCTTTTCTAAAAGCATGAATTTTTGAAGATTCAAACTAAATTCTTACAACTTCTTTTATATCTTTAAACACTTTAAATATTAATTAAATAAGGTTCATTAAATGGGTAGAAACACAAGGATTTAAAGTTAGAATCATATAGAAACCTAGAATTTAAAGATTTATCTAGATTTATGGATGAAGTCTAAACTATGATATTTCTGTAATGTGGATTTGCTTACAAAATACTAGCAATATACATGAGGTGAATGTTCTCACTAAAGGGGTTAAATGATTTAAATAGTAAGAAATGAGTTAGCATGCTTTAATGTTAATTTTATAGTAAAATGCATGTGCTATAAGTGATAAGTATAATTATGATATTTATATGAAAAAGTGATATGTTTATATATATGCCATGTGTACGTAATTGTTCTTGGATGCCAAGTTAAGTGTATAAGGGAGATGTTTATTAAAGTTTATCGTGTACTTATAATTAAGTGTCAAGCATGAAATGTTAATGTCTCATGCACCTGTGTTTGTGCACTATGTTACGTGCTACTTGCGTTTTTCCTATTACTTGCTACTTGTGTGTCCATTTGGGGTTCCCAAAGCCTATTTAGTTCATTGAAATCGAGCGTGTCAGCATTAGGTTTGAACGTTTGACTCAATGGCTGAAGGGTTCATTCTGGTATTATCTCGAGGTTTGCCACCGTGTTCCGTGCACCCGTGTATGTGCACTAGTTCATTGGCATAGTTGACTAGGCGACACACCGTGTATTGTCCGCCACCCAAAGAATTCGAACTCAGGTAAAGTATAATCGGTAATGCTTACCGAAGGGTCACATGGATCCTCGTTATAGCTTGCTGGTTATACTCTTTCTATCTTTTATGTATTCCCCCTTACATGCTTAGGAAATATGTGTTATGTGCTAGTAATTATTTACTCGGTAATGTTTTTAATAGTGCGACCTCACTGAGCTTATGGAAGCTCACCCCTTAGATGTTTGTCACATTATAGATTTTGGGAGTAATCGCCACTGAAGTACATAGTGTTGGAGAAACTTTGGAGTGGTGTTAAAGAAGGGCCTGCTACATAGTTCTAAGTATTTCGGCTTAGATAATGATAGTAACTTTTTCTTACTTTGTAATTCAGTAAGTTTGAGTTATGGATTTTGAAACTATTACGTATACATGGCACATATATAAGTTTAAAAACAATTTTGAAATCTGGTTTTTGAAAAATAGTTTTTAATATAAAATGTATAGATGAATAGTAAAAAATTGTATTAAAAATGTATAACTGAATAGTAAAAGTTGTATCGAAAATGATAAAAATTTATTATAATATATTAAATTTACCGTTGAAACAAAAACCAAAATCAAAACGTAAAGAAAAAGGCGCTTCATCTTCTTTGAATCTGTTAAGTTAAGTTAATTATTTCAAGTTTTTAAAGTTAAGTTAATTATTTCAAGTTTTTAAATCTTGTATGATTTACTGGAGTTTCGAGTAAGTAAGAATTTGTGATCATCGTCTGAAATTGAGCATTCGTGAAGTAATTCATATCATCGAGTTTAAATCCTTTGTCCCCCAATGAATATTTAAGAGTAAACTATCAAAACGCTATTGGTAAGTTAGATTATACTTATTTTGAAAAGTTTGATTTGAGGGAATTGTAAAAGGCAGTAAAAATTTTATAATTATAAAGAAAGGGCAGCAATTTGTTAACAAAAAAAAAAAAAAAATCGAATATATTTGTACGTACATAAATACCCTCAATCTAGAAGGAAAATATTATCTAAAATAAAAACATCTAGAAGGAATTTTTTTATTTTATTTTATGAAAATAGGAGTTTCAGGAGATTCAAACATGGAATAAAAGTATGAACCTTCTAGTGGCTGGTAACAACTTCCTCGCTGTATTCTTTATTTCGGTTGCACAATTTCAGCCTTCCAACAATAATAAAAGAATAATTTAGTATTCTAATAAACTTACAATCATTAATTGCTGCTCTAGGCCAAAGCTTGCAAGAAGGAATATACAGAAAGTAAGATTACTATCGGCCGGTTTAGTCTGAGCCATTGTTCCTCAAGTTATTTTTTCTTTTAGTAATAGCTAGAGAAAAGAAGTTTTCAATTTTCTTGTGATATTTCTCCTTGTAACTCTACTGTCGAAGAGGAAGGAGAAGGGACAAAAATATCGCGCCATTGAGGTTTGATGAATTCTTTTGTTAGGGGCCGGTCGATGCAGTGGCCGTCAGTCAGAGGAGGAGCGAAGGATATATAATGGTAGCTTTTGCTTTTGCTTTTGCTTTTTCTTCTTCAATTCATTTAAAATGTCCAAATATATTTTTATATCTATTTTTTTTGACAAATAATTTTTGCTCTGATTAAAACTTATGCAAAATTTGCATAATTATTTTTAAATCTGAATTTTTCATTAGCCCTCCTCAAAAATTTTCATGGATTTCCAAGTTTTAAAATTACGTGTTATCTATAACTAATTTTTTTAGGGATATCTATAACTACTCTATGTTTTAAAAGCAATGATATAAATAAGAAAAAACAGTGATAAATTATTTATTTTAAATATTCTGATACCCATATAAATTATCGCACTTCTCTATTAGAAAGGACGGAGTATCATTTCGGATCATTAGATTCAAAAGTGAGACAGTATTGAAATGAATATTTCTAGTGTAATATTTTGTTTTCAAGGAATATTTTTCTTTTATTTAGTAGGAATTAAGAATATTTTAAAATTAAGTAATTTTTTCATATAATTTTTAAACCTATTTAAGTACTGTAACTAATTGTTGTTTATGTATTATAAAATATGGTATTAATTAGATTAATAAACTGGATTAAAAATAATAATTATTCAAAAATTTCAAAATATCAAACACTAAAATATAAAACTAGCTTAAAAAATAGAAATAAAAGGCCAATTTACAATTTGTTAAAACAATAATCAAAAAATAAAAAGTTATGTAGGAACAGTGCTGTGCAATAGCAGTGTTATTGCACGATGGATTGAGGTTTCTAGTTGCCTTAAACGACCCCCCGAAAAGTCAGCCGGCCACCATGATCGCCGCCGCCACCACCACCACTTCCACGTCCTTTTTCATCATTCTTCTTCTCTTCCGCTTATTTTCGCAAATCCTGCAATATTTTTGTCCCTTCCTCCTTCATGCGCAAAACGCAGGGTTGGAGATGGCACTAACCTATATATAGGTAGTAGAGTTACACGGAGAAATATCACAAGAAAATATAAAAAATTATTTTTTCTACATGAAAAAAATCACTTGAAAAACAATGGCTCAAACTAAAGTCGTGGTATTCCTACTCTCTGTATTCCTTCTTGAAAGCTTGACCCCAGGGCAGAACCAAGGGGTTGGGGGGGTGAGGGTAGTCCTCAAATCCCTTGAACTCCCTCCTCAACCTTTATTATCATTGTATTTTTAGTTGTCAAAAAAAAATATTATGTATTTAACTGTCAAACTTTTTATTGTTCATATATATATATGTTAAACCCTTCAAAAATTTTAAATTTTGTTCTCTTTATACCACTGCTTGGCCTAGAATGTCGTAAGTAGGGCAAAATGGGAAACGAAAAATGGACAACCACCAAATTACTGTAGATAAGCCATTCGTGCTTTATATATAAGTATAGATATATATATATATATATATATATATATATTTCCTTTAGCTTCCTTCAACTCTTTTCTACTAAAGAAATTCCCAAGCACTTTTAACCTCTATAATTCCAAGTTATAATCAAAAAATCAGGGGAAAGCAAAGTCGAAGAGCTAAGGAAAGGGGGTTGCTTCTTCGTGTTGAACGGAACTGGTAATTTTAATTTAAAAAATAATTAAGGTTTTTATAAATTATTAGTTCATTGTGTCAATTTAAGATGTTTATATCATACAAATTGTTTAATTAGTTGTAAGCTTAGTTTAATCATGGTGGATATAGACATTAAAGATGAGGGCTTTGTTTTAACAACTTAAATTCGGGAACTTTGTAGTAAATAGTTAAGTTTTTAAACTTTTCCATCTAATTGATATATACATCTTTGAGACTAGGAGTATATAATCTGGTTGAGTTTTGGTACTGAAGCTAAATAATGACTTACGGTACTAATAGAATATGGTGGATGTTAATTTGGAGCCACTGGATGATATATATATTATTAGAATGGAATAAAGAGAAAAGTTAAAGATTGATGAGGGTTTAAAAAATATATATATAATAATAATATAAATATACACGTTCTTTCAGCAAATAAGTTGGGAAAATCATTTATAAATTTTGACTTCCAATCATTACTATTATTTTTAGGAAGTTCCATAACCTTATTAAGGAAAGCATCCTTATACCATCTAAAATCAGACAATGTTTTACAACGTAAATTCTGTAATAAAGTGCGAATATTTTTACTATTATTAGAAATTCTTTATGTGAAATGTTCTAAAATAGTAACTATTAGTGTATAAACTGCATTTTCAACAATTTGGTTACCTTTTTGTTTAACAGTTCTATAAACTTCATCTTTATTTGTTTGTGATAAATAATTATCCCACCAACCTTTAAGTTGGCCAGTAAAATCAGCAACAATCATTTTTGCTATATTACTATCTGTATTATTATTTCCCTTACAAATAGTACTATACATTAACATTCTATGAACAAAATTATAAATCTGTTTTTCAGTATAACCATCTAAATTCCATTCATAAATATTTTTACTACTATAACTATTATTTATAATAAATTCCTGTTCTTCATGTAGTATATCTACAGGTGAAGGTCTATTATAATAATTAATTCTTTGAGTTGGCCTATCTACAAACTTACATTCCTATTGCTATCATATCCATATATATATATAATATATATGGATATAATAGCAATAGGAATGTAATAAATAAGTTATTTTTAAGTTAAATTGTCATTTCTATAGTTTTAATTATTATTGAAATTACTTTATTGAAACAAATTTATATTAATGAAGATTTGCTTACATAATACTAGTAATACGAGGTGAGTGTTCTCACTAAAGGGGTTAAAAATATATTAATTGAGTAACTAAATGAGTTAGCATGTTTTATTGATTTAATTAATATGTTTAGTGAAATGCATGCTTTATAAATAAAATGTATGATTATAATCTTTATATGTGAAAGTGAGATATTTATATATGTGCTATGTTTACATGATTGTTCGTAAATGCCGAGATATATGTTAAACTTTATCGTATACCCTTGATTAAGTGTTAAGCATGAAATGTTAGTGTCTCGTGCACCCGTATTTGTGCACCATGTTACGTGTTGTTTGCGTGCTTCCTATTACTTGTTACGTGAGTGTCATATTTGGGGTCTCCAAAGCCTGTTTAGTTCATTGAAATTGAGCATATCAGCATCGGGTTTGAACGTTTGACTCAATGGCTGAAGAGGTCGAGTTCTGGTATTATCTCGAGGTATGCCACAGTGTTCCGTGCACCCGTGTATGCGTACTAGTGTTTTGGCGTAGTTGATGAGGCGACACACCGTGTATTGTGTCCACCGCCCATTCCAACACATTCTAACACATGTAAAGTTTAATTAGTACTGTTGATCGAAAGATCACATAGATCCTTGTTATAGCTTGCTAAATATGCTCTTTCTATCTTTTACGTGTTCCCCCCTTGCTTGCATAGGAAATATTTGCTACGTGTCGGTAATTATTTATTCGATAATGTTTTAATAGTGTGACCTCACTGAGCTTATGGAAGCTCACCCCCTAGACCTTTTGCATGTAACAGATTTTAGGAAGTAATCGCTGTTAGTGGGAAGCTGACGAAAGACCTTTTGATTTGGTTTTGAAAGATAGTAGTGTAGTATTACTTAATAATCTAGTTTTACAATCTTGAAGTACTATTATAGTAATGTGAAATAGTGCTTGTATCTTTGTAATATATAATAGAGTTTGAAGTTTGATAATTCACTTTAGTCGTTCACTTATTTAATAATCACTCTATATATCATAGGTGAGTTTTGGTGCGAACTAGGCAGGCATCTCGGTCGCGTCTCTCACCCAAACAGGGAGGTCGGAGACCTGGCTGTCACAAAGACAACCAAAGGTCTTGAGATGATGCATGGAAGGAACTAATTCATAAAGAATCTCAAATGGAGACTTCCATTTTGGTACAGCAGAAGGAAGCCTATTGATGAGATATGTGGTAGTGAGGATGGATTCTGCCCAGAATTTTTTAGGCAGGGAAGATTGGAACATAAGGGATCTAGCTATTTGTAGCAAATGCTTGTGTTTTCTTTCAACCACTCCATTTTGTTGAGGAGTATAAGGACAAGATTTTTGGTGAAGGATTCCCAATTTGGCAAACAAAGTTTGACATTGAGAATTAGTGAATTCAGTTCCATTATCCGTTCTGATAATTTTGACAGAAATATGAAACTGAGTTTGAATCCTCTTAAGAAAGGTTTCTATGATACTAAAGATAAGACCTTTATTGGAAACAAAAATGGTCCAGGTAATTCTACTAAAATCATCCACAATAGTGAGGAAATAAGGACATCCATTAAGAGAAGGTTTGGAATAGGGACCTCATACATCCATGTGAATAAGATCAAAGCAACAAGTGGTACTTGTTATGCTTAAAGGACATGGAAATCTTTGCTGCTTTGAAAGAGGACAGATAGTACAGGGAATTTGTTCAGAACTACTACAAGAGTAGAGATTTAGCCTTTTTATTACATCATATGATGGATGTCCTAGTCTATGATGCCAAAGTAGAGCTTTCTGAGCAGGATTGGAGGAGTTGGAAATGGAAGGATCTGGAGTTGTGCTACTAGTGAAGATCCATAGGGTTCGATGACTGCAGGCTGGAATGATGCTTTATTAAGAATGTAAAGACCTCAAATGACCTTTCCAACTCCAACAATTCTCTTCGTGTGTTGGTCCTGCATTAGGCAAAACTCGGGATAAAAGGTAAAGAAAAACTTAGCTAACTGAGCACATTTCCTGATAGAGAGGAGGTTAAATCTAAAAGAGGGAATATGTAGACATTGGTTAAAAATTATGGATTCCCCTAAGTTCACCTGACCAGAGTGTGTGACTGTTTTGACAGTTCCATCAGGAAGACAAACAGGAGTGAAACACATAGTAGGTTTAAGAGTATGGAAGAGAGACATATTGATGCAAATATAGCTAGTGGCACCCGTATCAATAACCCATGAATCATGATCAATGCATTCAGAAAGAGGTAAAAGAAGAGTGGAGGCCATACCTGCAAATTCATCAATGTGGATGTCACGGGTCACTCATTTGAATCACCAAAATGAGCACACCGTGTGGTAAGCAAGGCTTTCTAGCCAAGCTTCCGCCCATTCCAGCAGCGAGACTCATTCCCGAAGTACTTGTAATTAGCACATCCAAATCAATGAAAATAGACGAAGGCAAACTCATAAGCCAAAGCTTGGTTTTCATTAATAAAATATAGAAATTACAAGAAAAAGCGAAGAGTTCAAAGGGGGTGAAAACCTTACCCTTGCTTGCATTACACCATTCCACCAACAACTGGAAAGGCTAAACTAAAATCCCTAAATTACATTGAAACATAAACGAAACAAATCAATATATACAAAGTTGGGCGCTCTTGGACAAGGTCGTGGTGGTGCTGGGCGCGGGGCTTGCGAAGAAGTACCGAGCTAGTGTGGTGTGGTCGCTGTGCTGTGGTGGTCGGCGCGCACTGAGGGGCTGTTGTGGGGCACGCGCTGAGGGGCTGGTGCGGGGAGCGCACTGAGGTGTTGTGGCATGGGGCGCGCGCTGAGGTGCTGTGGCATGGGGCGCGCGCTGATGTGCTACGGCGTGGAGAGGGCCGAGATGTGCTGGGCCCACCGCTGGTGCTGGGGCGTGCGCTGAGGCGGTGTTGGGCTATACCAAGTGTTAGGCGCCCAGTGCTGTTCGACATATCGTGCAACGCGTTGTGCTATTTTGCTTCGTCGATTCTCAGCTTCGAGCACTAGCTGCAACATGCCATTTTATGCTCATGGGACATCGATGGAGTTGTGGGGCAAGCACGAGAGGTGCGACCCGTAACACACAGGCATACCTACAAGTTCATATTTAATCTCATCACCCATAGCTGATCAAACCAACCTTGCAGTTTCAGATCTATTTCGTAGTTGTTGTATTTGTAACTAAGAGAGATACCATAATCACTAGTCTCTGCGAGCAATGGCAGAGTTGTTCTTGAAGCAGGCGGCGCATTAAGCTACCGGCAGGCCGACCTACCCGGTTGAACTGTTTGACTTCATAGCCTCAAAAACGCCATCTCGGGACCTTGCGTGGGATGTGGGCACTAGAAATGGTCAGGCTGCAACTACTGTGAGTGTTTCCATTTCTGTTTTTTGCTTCTTTCTTTGATAGATGTTGAAAACATGTTTTCAAAACTTAGTTTTAGAAATGATTTTTGAATGAGTAATTCAAAGATAAAAAAGTAAATTGGGAACGATGACAAATTAGTATAATATTCAAAAATACAAAAATATGGTAAATAACCGGCCCTTAAGCGTTTTATGGTTTCTATTGACATGAAATGATCTGAAAATCCATTTTGTTCAGTTGGCGAAGATATACAAGAATGTGATCGGGACGGATGCGAGCCCAAATCAGCTGGAATTTACAGCCAAGCTTCCCAAGATTCGGTACAAATGTACTCCTCCCAAGTTGTCCATGACAGTGCTGGAATAGAGCATCGCATCAGAATCAAGCGTGGATTTAGTGACTATTGCTCAAGCTCTGCACTGGTTTGATTTCCAGACATTCTACCCGCAAGTGAAGTGGATGCTGAAGAAACCCAATGGAGTTATAGCGGCATGGTGCTACACTCTACCGGAAAAAATCCCTCTGTTGATGCAGTCGTCCAAGCGTTTTACATCATTGATTCTCATCCGTTCATGGAAACAGAGCTTAAATTAGTGAATAATAATGTTGTGTCCACTTAAGGACTTAGAACAAGAAGAAGATTAAGGAGATGAAATTGGAGTAAAATCTGATGCTTTATTCATTGTAGTGGCTGCCTTTTATAGGAGAAGGCTACAACTGCTGGGAATGCTTCCCATGTTAACATCCCAGAAATAAAGGAACAAACAGAATCAAATCAAATACGAACAAATTAACGTAAAGCCAGGAATGCTAGCATTCTGGAATTGTGGAACCCTCCAGGAGCAGTTAAGGACTTGGTTAGTCCTTATCATCTGCTTCGCCTTGGAACAACCTTGGCAGCAAGGCTGAAGGCGGGGTGGGACCTTGCGAACCGCCAGGCAGACTCCCAAGTCACAGCGTCAACTGAGGCCCCATGCCATTTGACCAGGAGCTCTGCCAGCTGAGGAAGGATTTCATCGGAACTGGAGACAGATGGGAGAGGCCCAGGAAGATGAGTGTGTCGTGGCCCCAGATGTTTGTGGAGTTTGCTAACATGAAACACATCATGGATGCTAGCCTCGGTGGGAAGTTGGAGGCGATAGGCGACGAGTCCAATCCTGCCCAGAATTTGAAAAGGACCAAAGAATCTTGGGGTTAATTTCACGTTTGCCCGAAAGGCCACAGACCCTTGGCGGTACGGCTGTAACTTGACATAGACCTAGTCCTCGACATTGAAAGTGACCTCCCGGCGCTTGCTATTGGCCTGGCCTTTCATCCTCTGTGCAGCCAAGAGAAGGTTACGCCGCAGGTCCTAAAGCACTGTGTCCCCATCCCAGAGCGTGGTGTCGACTTCCTGTGCTGCTGCCATGCCCGAGACATAACTCAGGATATGGGGGAGAATCTCGTAGACAGCCTCAAACGGCGTGATACGAGTAGTTGAATGGAAAGAAGTATTGTAGCTCCATTCCGCCCATGGAATCCACTAGACCCACTTGCACGGTTGATCCCCCGAAAAACACCGAAAATATTGTTCAAGTGTGCCATTGGTACCTCTTTCTGCCCATCTGACTGGGGGTGATAAGCTGAGCTCATACAGAGTTTTGTGCCCTGTAGACTGAATAATTGCTTCCAGAAAGAACTCAGAAAAATTTGGTCTCGATCACTTACGATGGAGGTGGGAATCTTGTGGAGGCGGACAATGTTGGCGATGAAGGCGTGAGCGACTGAGGCAGCCATGTACGGATGGCGTAAGGGGATAAAGTAAGCATATTTCGAGAGGCAATCCACGACTACCATGATTATTGTAAACCCCTTTGAGCTAGGCAATCTGTCCACAAAATCCATGGAGATATCCGACCAGATGCGTGTTGGCGTGGGCAGTGGTTGGAGAAGGCCGGCGGGTTTCATAGTGTCAGTTTTGTAGGGCTGGCAAACGTCACATTCATGGACAAATAGCTGGACCTGCTGCTGCATCCGTGGCCAACGGAAACTGCTTTAGAGGCGGCTGAGCATTTTGTGGTACCCAAAATGTCCCTCGGAAGGAGTGGAGTGGCATTCATTCAATAGTTGGGGATTCAAGGAAGAAGTCGGGCTTAAATACAGCTTGTCCTTTAAGTACCAAACCCCTCCCTCCCTTTTTCATATACCGGTTGCCGAGCCTGGGGGGTAGCCAAGTGACGATAAAAAGGGTCATGTCTAACCTCATTCTGAAGCTAGACCCACTAATCTGCCTGAAGGCCTGTCAAGGAAGTGACCTGGAGCTTCACGACTCGTGATAGGGCGTCGGCTGCCTGGTTTTCCAACCCCTTCCCGGTATTCGATGGTGTAGTCGTACCGAAGGATTTTAGAAAGCCAACGTGTCTGAGCTGGGGTGGTGATGCGTTGTTTGAGGAGGTACTTTAGGCTGCGGTGGTTGGTGATGAAGGGTTTTCTGAGCAAGTACGGGCGCCATTTCTGAATCGCCTTTACCACTGCCAATATTTCTTTTTCATAGTTGGACCACTACCGTGTTACGCCTTTCAAGGACTCACTGTGGTAGGCGATGGGGCAGTTTTGTTAGGAGAGGACTGCCCCGATGCCTGTGCCGCTGGCGTCACATTCAATCACGAAGGGCTGTGAGAAGTTAGGCAAGGCTAAGACAGGGGCCGAAATGAGGGCATCTAGAATCTGATGGAAGGCATGTTCCGCAGTGCTATCCCACTAGAATTCGTCCTTGGATAAGAGGCCTAGAAACCCTTGAATGGCACAAACTGAGTTTGGAGTGGGCCAGTTGAGGATGGCTTGGATTTTAGAGGGATCTACCGCGACACCCTGGTTAGAAATCACATGGCCCAAGTAATCCACTTGCCGTACTCCGAATCTGCATTTCTTCTCCTTGACAAAGAGCTGACTAGCTGATAAGATCAAGAACACAGTGCGAAAGTGGTCAATGTGCGCTGTCCAGGACTTCGAGTAAACCAAGATGTCATCAAAGAACACAAGGATGAATTTTCGGAGATAAGGTCGGAACAGGTCGTTCATCAGGCTCTGAAATGTTACTGGGGCATTAGTGAGGCCGAACGGCATTACCATAAACTCGTAGTGGCCGTCGTGAGTCCAAAACGCTATTTTGATGATGTCGTCCTCGTGAACCCGGATCTGGTGATAACCCGCCGTGAGGTCCAATTTTGAGAAGTAACATGCTCCAAACAATTCGTCTAAGAGTTCATCGATTACCGAAATAGGAAATTTATCCTTAACGGTGATGGCATTCAAGGTGCGGTAATCGATACAAAATCGCTAACTGCCGTCTAGTTTCTTGATGAGCAACACTGACGAGGAGAATGGGCTGCGACTAGGCCAGACTAAGCCAGCGTCTAATAATTCTGTTGCCATTTTCTCAATCTCCTGTTTCTGGAAGTAGGGGTACCAGTAGGGCCGCACATTGACCGGGCCAGCCTGAGGCTGCAAAAGAATTCGATGGTCATAGCTTCTTGAGGGGGGAAGTTGCAGTTGATTTTGAAAAATGGTAGCAAAGTCGGCCAGCAGTTGCATCAAATCTGGTGGCCGCTCCTCCTGTGGCAGGGCTTCAGCTGCCCACAAGTGCATGCTAAGGAAGAACCCAATATTCTTGGCACAATGGAGATCTTTTTCTGAGAGAGGGGTAAGTGGTTCGGGCCGTGAGCCATGGAAAGTGTGGCGCTGGCCCTTATAGGTAAAGCCCATAGTGAGGTCTTGCTAATTAGTCTCAACTGGGCCAAGTGTCTTAAGCCATTGGACTCCTAACACTACCGGGCATACAGCGACAAACAGAACATAAAAATCTACTTTGATTGAGGTGTCTTGGATCTGGACCGTCAGGTTTGGGCAGAGGCCCATACACTCCAAGGAATCACCATTGGCAATGGTAACTCTGAAACTGGAGCCCTTATGCGTCTGAACCCCCAGCTTATAGACCAAGCTCTGGTCAACGAAGTTATGTGTGCTCCCGCTATCGACCAAAATGGTGACTGGAGTGCGGCGATTCTTGCCGGCAACCGGAGCATCCACGAGTGATCGGACCCTGAGATAGCGTGAAGGGAGACTTTAGGAACAATTTCCTCTGGGGATTCCAAATCCATATCTGGTAAGTCGTCATCCACCGATGAATCGCAGATCATAAAAAATCGGGGTCGTTGGCAGCGGTGGCCTTGGAAGTACTTTTCGTCGCAGTAGAAACAAAGACCTTTGTAGCGGTGATCTTGATCTTCCTGAGGCGTTAATCGCCAAAAATTTGGTCGAGGGGTGATGGGGGTGGTGGTGTTGGTTGTTCGAGGTGTACTGTGGGGTTTGGGGTGGGTGTCGAGGCTGGTAGCAATCCGACGGAGGGGGTGATTTGGGGGTTGTAGCTGAGGGTAGGGGGTCGATGGAAGGGTGGGTTCTGTTTCGGGGGTGGGGTTGCTGTTTGGGTGTTGAATTTCGCCTCCACCAGACGGGCCACTCCGATGACGGAGGTGAGCTCCGAGGTTGTTTCAGTTTTACCTCAAACCGCATGTCATCTTAGAGGCCAGCCACGAAACAACCGACCAGGTATGAGTCCGGCAAGTCATCCACTTGATTGGATAACCGTTCAAAGTTCTCCTGGTGATCTTTGATAGTAGCGGTTTGTTTGAGATGGGACAAGGCTTCTGCTGGGTCTTCAAATTCGATCAGACAAAATCGCTCTAGTAAGCCTTTTGTAAACTCCAACTAGGTGAGAGGGCCCCTTCGTTTGGTGATCCACTGCTGCCACTGGAGTCCAACACCATCGAGATGCAGGGAGGCTAGAGAGACTTTGGTGTCTTCGGTTGTGCCACGGTAGGTGAAGTGCTACTGGCACTTACAGATCCATCCGATTGGGTCTTCGCTGGAAAAATGGGGAAACAAGAGGCTGGGATCGGTGTTTTGGTTGTAACAGAGGTTGGGTTGGTTGGGGAGTTAATTTGTTCTTTAGTGGGTGGAAGTGAAGGCAAAGGGATTTTCGTCAAAACCATGAGAAGGATTCATGGCGTCGAGTGGGCACTGATGGTTTGGAAGGTGCTGTTTATCTGGTCAAACTGGGCTTCATGATGTGCGAGTACCTCATTCACATCATTCTTGAATTCAGCATTCGATTTCCCGCGGGTATCCATCAGGATCATGACGCTCTAATACCAATTGTTGTGTCCACTTAAGGACTTAGAACAAGAAGAAGATGAAGGAGATGAAATTGGAGTAAAATCTGATGATTTATTCATTGTAGTGGCTGCCTTTTATAGGAGAAGGCTACAACTGCTGGGATTGCTTCCCATGTTAACATCCCATAAATAAAGGAACAAACAGAATCAAATCAAATACGAACAAATAAACGTAAAGCCAATATTGCTGGCATCCTGCAATTGTGGAACCCTCCAGGAGCAGTTAAGGACTTGGTTAGTCCTTATCAAATAAGTATGAAACCATTGATTTCCCATTTGAGACTGTGGATGGACTTGAGCACACAAGGCCATTCAAATTCAAAACAGAGAAATTGATGGATTTGGAGGGGCTTTTTATATACATAAGATCATGGCTCATCATGCTCTGCTTACCAAACTGCGAAGCAGAAGGGAGTGGAACTTTTGAACGATGATGTTGTTAGGGACTTTACTTGTGCTTGGAATGAAGATGGTGCATCTGAAAAAGTTGTGACTGCTCCTATTTATCTGAGGATTGGGAAAGTTGGGATTTAGTATTCATCAACTAATGTGGAATTAAAATTAGTTTTTGATTTTTGGTTTCATAATGTGGTAGATTCTTTTGCTCCCTGTGTCCCTTTAATTCTTTTTTCTTTTTTCTAAATTGTAAATTATACCGATATTCAAAGTTAATACTGAATTGATTAAGTTACCTATTGTTTCATCCAACAGTATTAATGGACAGGAGTTGCAAATTTATTTTCTTGTATTCTCAATTTGTTCAATGGCTAGTAGTCTTTGTACTACTAGGAGCCATTTTGTCAATCTCAACACATTTTATATTGTAAGAAAAATGTTACAACAACCAAAGTGCATTTATCAATTTTTTTTTTTTTCAAATATGAAAATTCTCCATTTAAGCACTTGGCTAATTTAAGTGAATCAAATATATATAATATGATCACAAAAATAATTCTCAAATTAATATTGCAGATAGTGAATTCACTTCATTCTCAAAATTCTCAAATATTTAATTATTTGCAATAATATGATAATGGGAGGTTTTAAAACAATTTGCAACATATTATATGCAAAAAAGTAACACCCCCACTTATTTAACACTCCATTATTATATACTAAAATATAATAATTTTCAACAAAGTTAAGCACATCATATATACTCAAAATAATATATAGCTCAAAAATTTTCAATTTTCAATATTTATTGAAACACATTTCTTTCAAATTTGTTTTTCTACAAACTGTGAAAATTCATGACACCAAATAAATTGGTCACAAGCATAAAGCATCAAACTTTTTATTTATATCAAATTTCCAATATTGCGATAAAATTGTGAAAAATAAGTATAGAGAGTGGCAAAATAATTTCAATGGAAAAATATCCATTTTCTTGAATAATATTTTTAGAAATGCTCTCCTAGTGTCATCAAATTTATAATCTTCGAACCCTTTCATAAACAGATAAAATCATATGTCTCTTCTCTCCTTTCTTGCTCTGGATACTGGCTTTGGTTTTCTAGATCGGACTGATCATCGGCTGCCACCAGTAGCTGCAATGGAGGGAGGCTGGAAACCTCTCGCCCCCCTCAACTTTGCAGCGGCAGTGGCGTCCAAACATCGGTTGCACCACTGTCGCCTCCGATCACAAAACCATTGAAACCGGTGACCGAACGTAAGGGCAAATGATTTTCAGTGATGACGATCTGATTAATTTAGAGGCCCCATTGAAGCGGGCGCTCATTGGTAAGTTTTCGAAGGGCCGGACAAGTGTTGACAATTTACGGACAGATTTCTTAACGGCGGGCTTTGAAGGAGGCTATCATATTGGCCTCATTGATCGGAATGAAGTGCTTATTCGGTTTGAGGAGGATTCGGATTATCAACGTTGTTTCATGCATGGTGTCTGGAGTTTCAGGAGTTATGCTCTGCGGATTGTGAAATGGACTCCCAATTTTAATCCAAAAGCTGAATCATCAATTTTTCCAGTATGGATTCGGTTACCTTGTTTACCTTTTCAGTTATACAATGAGTGGTCCCTCCTTTCAATTGGCAACATGTTTGGCTGATCTTTGAAAGCGGATTGTGCCTTTACAACTTTTTCACGGCCACAGGAAGCCCGGGTTTGTACGGAAATAGATTTGTTCGAAGACTTACCAGAGTCGTTTTATTTGGAGTTGAGGGGAGAGGAATTCCTTCAGCAAATTAAATATGAACGTTTGCCGTATTATTGTTCTACTTGTCTCAAGGTAGGCCATTCCGATGTGGCATGCCGATTGAATCAATCGGAGTTGGGAGAGAAGGGGAGAACCCGTGGACAGAAGAAGGGGAGGGGGCCCCTCGGGTTTGGACAAAGGCAAAAACAAATTTCCGAGCCAAGATAATATTTCAGATGGTTTGGCGGCACAACAACCCAGTACTAGGAATAAGGCGTTTAGGGAGAAGGTGGAAGGAAGGAAGGGGGTGTGGGAAAGGTTGGATTGGGGTGCTGGCAAAGCTGAATCCGGTCCCTCAAAAATAACGGAGGGAGTGTAGGAACTTAGAGTTAAATCGGTCGAGGAAGTCGTGTCCGGAACGGCGGAGCTATCAAGGGCTCTCGTGGTAGTGCCTTCTGATGCTCCCGTCATTCAGCCGTTGTTGGTGGCGGACACGGTAATAGTGGAGGATGTCACAGATGACGATGACGGAATTGTGGCGGTGGTCGGAGACGCTGAATGTGGAGACGTTGCTGCTGGCCATGCTTTAGACGTGGAGGGCATAACTCCAGCCAGTTCTTCTGCCCCGGATTTCATGCAGCGGGATGAGGGTGCTGATGTCTAGCGAGCTCAATCCCAGCGTCCCGAAATAAATGCAGCCCCGAATTGCATGCATGCGTTGGTTGCTGATTTTGTTCACTCCAAGCGCACAGAAATAAATGCAGCCCCGAATTGCAAGCATGGAGCCGTTGCTGATTCTCAGCACCCCAAAGTCAATGCAGCCCCAAATTGCATGCAACCCAACATGCATGGATGCATGCAAGGTGCGTCCATGCAAGGTTCATCCATGCAAGGTGTCCAGCACCATGTTGATGGGAATGGTGTGAAGCCTTCCAATGCTGAGCCGAAACCCATGTACCCGGAATATAGAGGTCGGAGGGGGGTGACCGATTCACAGGTCAAAGATATAGTGGTTGTGGCTCGGGCGGATGGTGTATCGGAGACTAAAATACGACAGGCAATGGCGGAGTGTTGGGATAATTTACAACGCACCCCTCCAAATGACCCTTCACCGGAGGAGGCCCCATTCCTAGAAGTGAAGAGAGGGATGTTGGGTTTATGTCCTAAAGTCAATTAAATTATGAAATTATAATTTATATTTATTGCCAACGTGTTTTAAGAACTTAAAGGGTCACACACATAAGAATAACTAATTGGGTTAAATGATATATTATGGGTTAATTTATTGGATAAATTAACTATAAGGACTTATGATAAATATCTAATTTATGTTAGGTTTCCTCTTCTAGGTTTCTTACTGGTAATATATCTATAAATAAAGCCCTAGTCATTGGAATGATATACAACAGCACCACCTTGTATACAGTGATCTAGCTGTCAACCCTCTAACTGATCAATCTTTTGGAAGGATCCCAATTATGGTTGTTCGTGTGAATACCGTTAGAGGCCGGACAATTGTGCGGCTCGTGATCAAATTCATCTCCTGCATATTGGTTCTTGAATGCTGAATATTGCTGATGGATTTGCGTTTGAGGTAACATCTGATCTAGTAAACTATATTATTCATATGATTGCAAAGTGATCTTGGCATGTTCAATCTATATTTATTCCGCTGCGCATAGATTGATTAACTTACAGTGGTATCAGAACTACTTTATTTATCTATGTTTAATATGTGATATTTAATTATCATGGATGATGAATAGTTTATATGTGTAATTCTTGGTTGTTTGAGAATTTTAAATTAAAAGCTCTATATTGGGGTTTTAATTTTCGAATTTTTGGTTTTCAAATTCACTGTATTTTCGAAAAGGAAATTATTTTCGTTTGACGGGGTGATGAAATCAGAAATTAGAAAATTTGATTTTGAAAGCCAAAGTGAGACAGTTGCATAATGCAAACATCTGACCGGATTTTTCAAAGAAAAGGAAAAAGAAAGAAGGTGGGAGGTTGTTTTAAATTTAACTTCCTCGGTTCAGTTCAAAAGGTTGTTTTAGAAAAGTGGAATGCTGAATATTGTTGATGGATTTGCGTTCGAGGTAACACCTGATCTAGTATACTATATTATTCATATGATTGCAAAGTGATCTTGGCATGTTCAATCTATATTTATTCCGCTGCGCATAGATTGATTAACTTACTGTGGTATCAGAACTACTTTGTTTATCTATGTTTAATATGTGATATTTAATTATCATGGATGATGAATAGTTCATATGTGTAATTCTTGATTGTTTGAGAAGTTTAACTTAAAAGCTCTATATTGGGGTTTTAATTTTCGAATTTTTGGTTTTCAAAATCACTGTATTTTCGAAAAGGAAATTATTTTCGTTTGACGGGGTGATGAAATCGGAAATTAGAAAATTTGATTTTGAAAGCCAAAGTGAGAAAGTTGCATAATGAAAACATCTGACCGGATTTTTCAAAGAAAAATAAAAAGGAAGAAGGTGGAAGGTTGTTTTAAATTTAGCTTCCTCGGTTCTGTTCAAAAGGTTGTTTTAGAAAAGTGATTTTTTTAAAAAACAAAAGTTTGAAGCCGCCGGTTGACGGAAGCGGGAAAGATAGTTTTGGTATCATTTTTTTTTCTGTTTTGGGTGGCGATGAGTATCGAAAATTATTGGAATCCGTTTTTTCGTTTTGGTCAATTTCAGATTTCCTGATCTGTTTCTGTCCCATTGTTTTCAGATCTGAAAATTTTCTTTTATCTGTTTGGCGATGAAATTGATCTGGTTGGATCAGAACGGAAGCACCGCCATGTCTTGGCCGCAACTAGATCGGATCTAGTTGTGCAATCAAAGGTGAAGTCGATCACATGACTTTTTCTTAACAATTGGGTGGTCATGATGCCTGGCTAGAGACCAATCTTGATCTATAAATATGAGTAGATTAATTCCAAAATCACATGGCCTATTGTCTTTAGGCCAAGTGGGAGTTTGTTGGGTTTATGTCCTAAAGCCAGTTAAATTATGAAACTATAATTTATATTTATTGCCAACGTGTTTTAGGAACCTAAAGGGTCACACATATAAGAATAACTGATTGGGTTAAAATGATATATTATGGGTTAATTTATTGGATAAATTAACTATAAGGACTTATTGATAAATATCTAATAATAGTTTCCTATTTATGTTAGGTTTCCTATTCTATTAGGTTTCCTACTGGTAATAGGTTTATACCATTCTAATATCTATAAAGAAAGCCCTAGTCATTGGAATGATATACAACAACAACACCTTGTATACAATGATCTAACTGTCAACCCTCTGACTGATCAATCATTTTGAAGGATCTCAATTACGGTTGTTCGTGTGGATACCGTTAGAGGACGGACAACTGTGCGACTCGTGATCAAATTCATCTCCTGCATATTGGTTTGTGAATGCTGAATATTGCTGATGGATTTGCGTTCGAGGTAACATCTGATCTAGTATACTATATTATTCATATGATTGCAAAGTGATCTTGGCATGTTCAATTTATATTTATTTTGCTGCGCATAGATTGATTAACTTACAAGGGAATCAATCTAGAAGGCAAAAAGATGGACTTTTGACGGACTCGAGCCTATTGACACGCCTACCCCTTTTAAGGCAGGCCGGTTGAATTTTAGTAACTCTTTCCAGGCTCTTTCGCCCAGTGCAGCAGGTGAGCAGAGTATTCTGAATGCTTTGCAGACGAGGGATTTCTCACAGCCGCATAACAAGTATCATGAGGTGTCTCGGGCTGTCGTTACACGGTAGTCCACGAGGTCAGATTCTTAATTTTTTGTAGTTTTCATATGGCGTGGCTCATATGGAATGTGAGGGGCATCAGATCATGTGCCTCTTTTAATCACATGAAATCTATTATAAAATTGCATCATGTGAGGGGCAGAGCTCCGAATCCCCCCCTTCCTCATCATAAATACCATGAATGTTTTGCATAATTCTGAGCAATGTATGCCCTTTGAATTATTGCATCCGCATTTGGCTGTTCCGTGTGTGGCTACTTTTGTCTATGGTCTGCGTACTAAAGTTCAGCGTCGGGTGCTGTGGACGGATTTATTGAGATTACAGAATGGTAGGCCCGGTAGGTGTGTTGGGGACTTTAATGTTATTGCATCCCTTGATGCAATAACATTGAGATTGCAGAATGATAGGCTCGGCTGTTCCTGACATGTTGGCCATTCAGGAGTTTGCAGATTTTATTAGCTCTCCAGGATTGTCGGATCTGTCCACTTTAGGGGCGGAATTCACCTGGGTAGGTTATAGATCAGTTGGAGGTAGGCGGGTCAAAGTCCAAAAGCGTCTGGATAGGGCTCTGGTAAACCAAGAGTAGTTGAATCATTTTCCTAAATGTGATGTGAAAGTACTTAGCAGGGCCACTTCCGATCATGTTCCCCTGCTCTTGCAAACTATTACATCGATGCCTGGGGTCTGTAAGTCATTTAAATATTAGCATATGTGGGAAAGAAGAGAGAATTTTTTGGAGGTAATTCGATCCAGTTGGGATAAGCCAATTGAGGCTTACGGCATGCTACGTTTTTCTCTGAAATTGCGTCATTTGAAACAAGATTTGAGAGACTAGAATAAAAATATTTTTGGCAATGTCACCACAAATGTAAAGGAAGCTGAGGTGGAGGTGAGCAGATTACAGGGTATTTATGATGAGGAAGGGGGGGATTCGGAGCTCTGCGCTTTGCAGAAAGGGGAAGCATTGTTGGCTCAACGATTGCTAGAGCAAGAGATTTTCTAGCGACAGAAGTCACGGGTCAAATGGTTGAAGGAGGGGGATCACAACACCAAATATTTCCATGCTACTTTACAGACTCGACAAAGCCGGACATAGATATTTTCTATCAAAATTGCTAGTGGGGATACTGTTTCAGGGCAAGTCGGGATTGGTGAGGAAACAAGAAGGTTTTTTCAGGGATTGTTTACAGCAGAGGACGGTGATAGAGACTCGGTGCAAGACCTGCTCAACATGATCCTTATTTCAGTTGGGGATTCTACTACTTTGCTGCAAATGGTGACAATCGAGGAGTTGAAACACCTAGTTTGGGAGTTGGATCCGGATAGTGCGCTAGGGAGTGATGGATTTTCAGGCTCCTTTTACCGATTTGCGTAGGATGTTATCGGTTCTGAATTGCTTCTCACAGTACATGAATTTATAGTAGGAGTCCCCATTCCCAGGGCGATAGCAAGCACTCTCATTACTCTACTGCCTAAGAAGAAGAGCCCGGTTAATTTTGCAAACTACAGGCCCATTAGCCCTTGTAATTTCCTAAACAAGGTTTTTGCAAAGGTATTGTGTGCTAGACTAAAGACATTCCTTTCGACCATTATCTCTCAAGAGAAGTCTGCGTTTTTGCCTGGGAGGGAAATTGCGGATAATGTTTTATTGGTTCAAGAGTTGGTTCATTCCCTAAATCGGAAGTGTTACGGAGGAAACATTATTTTTAAACTGGATATGGTTAAGGCCTTTGATAGGGTCTCCTGGGTTTTCTTGGAGCAGTTGTTGCTGAAAATGGGATTTTCTTGCCATTTTATGCAATTGATCCTTGGATGGGAACCTCATGGGTTTTTTCAGGCCACGAAGCATCAAACAAGGTGATCCTCTATCTCTGTTCCTTTTTATTTTGGTGGGAGAGGCATTCACACTGGGTATTAATGCTAGCATAGAGAAGGGAACTTTGCGACCTTACTCCACGCCTAGGGGGACTCCACGGATTTCCCATTTGAGCTTTGCAGATGATTTGTTGATATTTTTGAATGCGAGTAATGACTCTATTAGGGAATTCATGGAATTCCTACGCATATACGAAGAGGCCACTGGACAGAAGGTCAGAGAGCCTAAATGCTCTTTCTACTTGCCGAGGAGGATGCGGGACAATGAAGGTTTAATCCGGCGACTAACAGGAATGAGAGCAGGGGTTTTCCCTTTACGTACCTTGGTTGCCCTATCAATCAAGGGCAATGCACCATGCTTCTTTTTTAGCCTCTGCTGGACAAGATACATGCTCGTTTGGCGGGGTGGCAAGGGAAGTATCTCTCGCAGGGAGGGAGTCTTTTATTGATCCGACAGGTGCTATCCACTATGCCGCTTCATTACTGGGCAGAGCTCAAGCCGCCAAAGGGTGTGGTGGCGAAGATTGAAGCAATTTTTTCTTCATTCTTTTAGGGGACTCGAGAAGGGAAGAACAAAAGGCATTGGAGATCCTGGAATCGGGTCACCTTTCCGATATAGGAGAATGGTTTAGGGGTCCGGAGTATGGCGGACATTATTACAGCTTTTTCATGCACGCTTTGGTGGAAATTCCATAACGCAGAGGTTTTATGGGCATCTTATATGCAGGCTTTGCCCAAATCGACTAGGACTTCTCTGGTTTGGAAGCGGTTAGAGGAAGTGGAGCATATTATGGCTGACCATACGGGCATTCTGGTAGGGGAGGGTTCCTCTTTATTATGGTCTTCCAATTGGACAGGAAGGGGTTTTCTATCGGATTTTGTTGATTCAGAAGAGATACTAGACCCTCGTTTGACTTTACGGCAGTACTGGAACACTCGGGATTTGTTGAGTAGTGATCTGCAACCTCTGTTTTCAGATGAGGTATAGATTTGTATTGAGGGGATTGAACTCTAGTTTGACGGCAGCCCGGATAGGAGGATATGGAAGCTGGAGGTCAACGGCTGCTTCACAGTCAAATCAGCTTATGAGGTGGTCCGGCATAGGGGGACAGTCGTCGTGTCTGACTTATGGCACCTACCTTTGCCTTTGAAGCACTCGATTTTTATGTGGTGACTCTTGAATGGGCTTTTGCCCATGGATGATGCATTGCGACGTTTGGGTTTTCACCTTGCGTCAAAGTGCTGTTTTTGTTGCTCCTAGAATTCACTTAAGCATGTATTCTATGAGTGTCATCTGGCTCGTGAGATTTGGGTGCATGTTGGGGCACATTTGCATACTGCTCCATTGGCCATTATGGATTTATGGGACTTATTGGATTTCTTCTGGCACAGGGCGGATTTTGAAGTAGAACTCCTCCCCAAAGAGGTGACTGCGATTGTCCCTGTGATAGTGTGTTGGGAGATATGGCGAGCACACTGCAAGGTAGTTTATGAGGGGGTGACCGTGGAATCGGCTCAGCTTTTACGTGTGGTTTTTAAATCAATATATGATGTGTTGGCTCTCAAACCCCCTGTGTATCGGAGGTCTGCGGCTTTTTTAAAGGCTGATATTTTGCCAAGGTGGGCGTATCGGAAAAGGAAGGAGGAGCGGATAGTTTTCTGAAGGATGCCTACGCAGGGCCACTTTAAATTAAATGTGGACGGCTCTTCCCATGGTAACCCAGGTCCTTCAAGGGCAGGGGCAGTCTTGAGAGATTCATATGGTAGGGTGGTTTTTGCAATTGGACCCTTCCTTGGCGTGCTCACGAGCTTCCTGGCAGAAGCCCGCGCTCTTCTACTCGGTCTTCATATATGTGATCGCCTTGGACTGCGTTATTTGGAAGTTGAAACAGACTCTATGGTGCTGTTGATGGCAGTCCAAGGGGGGTCTGCTCCATGGCATTCGGCGGCCACTTTGGTTAGAATATCGGATTTGCAGCATTACTATGAGAACTTATCCGACATTTTTCGAGAAGGGAATGCAGTAGCAGATGCACTGGCACAACATGCGAGTTTGACCAGATTTACAGAATTTTATGTTCATTCCACCCTGCCTCAGAGAATTAAGGGTTTGGTGGTGCTAGATGCTAGGGGTCTTCCCTATTTGCAGGGATAACCCCTCTTAGTTTTATGTGGTCTATAGGTTTGTATAGGTTTCATTTGCATTCCTGCATCTTTGTATCTCTAAGGTAAAGCTTATTATGTCCCCCAAGCCCTCCCAATCACTTAATCGGTTGTTAACCAAAAAAAAAAAAAGAAGATAAAATCACATAAATATGAATACAACAAACTTATGACATGATTTATGATCATAACATTTCATGAAATTTTATATAATTTTAAATATTGTAACTCATGAACAATTTAATATTTCACAAGAGAAATTGAAATCATAAATATGTGCTAGATGTACCCTCACTATTTCTTATTTCTCATTTCTCATCACAATTAAATTTCTAAATTTGTAAATTTGACATTTAGAATTATAAAGTAATATATATGGTGCAAACACATATTTAATTTCATTTTTTTCACCAACAAATAAAAAAACTCCAAACTTGCATGTGTATAGTATAAAATGATAATTTTGCGATAATTTCAAGTATGTGCACAATCAGATTTGATCACACCATAATTGCATAGATACAAAAATATGCTAATTGTACTTTTAGACAAATATGATATAAAAATCATTATTGTGACAAAACCACCAAATTTAAAGATGAGCACATATCTAAACGGTTTATGATTAAATGTTATCGAAATCACAAATTTTGATTCCATTAATTGTTATACTGAAGAGATTTAATGCAGCAAAATTACTCTAATTATCATAAAGAAATTTTTTTTTTTTTTTTTTGGAACTATCATAAAGAGAAAATTTGATTTCACACATTCTTTTTAATATGTAATCAAGTATAACTCTTGTAGCAGAAATATGCATAAAAACTATTCGTGTGCAACTTATTCATATATTCATGATATGTATGATCCATATATGAAAGGTCATACCAGAATCATTGAGTATTTAAGACTCTGGTGAACTCATCATATCGTTACGAGTCTTCCATGAACCCCTTAACAAATGTAGGCATGAGAGATTTGATTCTCCACGGATGGTGACATACAAAACAAAACAATAATCGCATATTAGTTAATCAAAATATCGATTGATTCACCTCAGATTATTATTATTGCTTGAACAAAATCACAATATTAGTAGAAATAATAAGATTAAATTAAATTAAAGTAAAGAACAATAATTTAAGGAAAACTTGTGAGGCATGAGATGAGGTGCATAATCGCTAGTTGTGTGCAATATGCATGTTAACGTGCTGGTTTGACTGGTTTCGGTCCTACCAGTCAAACCGATTTATCGGTCAAAACAATAAACCAATAAGGTTAAAAGTAAAAGGTCAAATCATAATTAAAAAGAAGAATATCAATCATGCATAATTAATAAACAAAATTTTTAAATAATAAGGAATATATTAATGATTTAGAATTCATGCATAACCAAAGGAAATAATTAACTTCGTAAAAAGTAATGAATTAATTAATTTCGTAAAAAATAAGGAAATAATTAGTGAAATAATTAACTTCATAAAAAGTAATGAATTAATTAATTTCGTAAAAAATAAGGAAATAATTAGTTCCCTAAAAGAGGGAAATTAATGAATTACATTAGAATAAACCATGCATAAATAATAAATAAAATAACTAATAAGAAATAAATTAACGATTAGTCAATTATGCATAATCAAAAAACGAAATAATTCATTTCGTAAAAAAAAAGGAAATAATCAATTCCGTATAAATAAAAAAAGGAAATAATTAATTCCGTAAAAAAAAGAGGAAATAATTAATGTTTTCGAATCAATCACACATAAATTAAAAAAGGAAATAAAAACAAACTAATGATTAGGATAAGTTACCCATAATTAAAAAAAGAAATAACTATTAATAAGCAATATATATATATATACATACTATACTTATTATTGGTTTTCCGGTTAATTACACACTTAATATTATAATTATAATTACTTTACTAAAATACTCCAACACAAAGATAATCAACAGACAAAAACGGGAAGTTTACTCTATAAATACGAAGAGACAAGTCAAAGTGAAAAAATTGAAAGGTACACAATTCCTCTTGCTCTTAATAACTTGAGCGTCGGAGTTCGAGTCGGAGTGATATAGGGATGGCAGATTTGTTCTTGAAGCAGGGGGCGCATTATGCCGCCGGCAGGCCTACATACCCGGATCAACTGTTTGAGTTCATAGCATCAAAGACGCCATCTCGGGACCTTGAGTGGGATGTGGCACTGGAAATGGTCAGGCTGCAACTGCGGTGAGTTTCTCCATTTATGTTTTTTAAGATTTTTTCAGGTTTATATTGACATGAGATTATCTGAAAATCCATTTTGTTCAGCTGGCAAAGATATACAAGAATGTGATCGCCACCGATGCAAGTCAAAATCAGCTGGAATTTGCAGCCAAGCTTCCCAACATTCGGTACAAATGTACTCCTCCCAAGTTGTCCATGGCAGAGCTGGAACAGAGCATCGCATCAGAATCAAGCGTGAATTTAGTGACCGTTGCTCAAGATCTGCACTGGTTTGATTTCCAAACATTCTACCCGCAAGTGAAGTGGATACTGAAGAAACCCAATGGAGTTATAGCTGCATGGTGCTACACTATACCGGAAATAAATCCCTCCGTTCATGGTTATCAAACTCGGTCGTAAACTCGTAGACTCGGTCGAGTCTACGAGTCGACCTTCCTAAATCGAGTCAGACTCGGTTAAAATTTCAAACTAGACTGGACTCGCCCTAGACTCGTTGAACTCGGTTAGACTCGGTAAACTCGTCCGAGTTCATGAGTTTAGGGCGAGTCCAAAAAAATTATTATATTTGAGCTATTGGGCCATTGAATTTATTTTTTAATTTATTATTGGCCCAGCCCGTTTATGAAGGAGACTCATTGGTGTAAAGTGGAAAGAAGCCTTCCGAGTGAGCGTATGGTTGGGAGCTTACAAACCTTCCGAGTGGAAAGAAGCTCATTGGTGTAAAGTGGGTCTACAAGACAAAGTACAAGCCTAGTGGAGAAGTTGATAGATACAAGGCAAGACTTGTTATGAAAGGGTACAAGCAAAGCCTGGAATTGACTACTTTGAAGTGTTTGCTCATGTTGCTAGACTTGATACTGTGAGAATGATAATTTCACTAGCTGCCCAAAATGATTGGAAGATATTTCAAATGGATGTGAAGTCTGCTTTTCTGAATGGAGTTTTTGAAGAGGAGGTGTATGTTAATCAACCTCCTGGCTTTGTGAAAAGAGGTCAAGAGAAGAAGGTCTATCGATTGAAGAGAGTCTTGTATGGATTGAAGCAAGCTCCGAGAGATTGGTATACTCGTATTGACACCTTCTTTATCAAAAGTGGTTTTCAACGATGCCCATATGAGCATACTTTATACGTGAAGTCTTCATCAAGTGGGGATATTGTCATTGTTTGCTTGTATGTGGATGATCTGATATTCACTGGAAACAATGAAAAGATGATGTCAGACTTCAGGGAAGCAATGATTAGGCAGTTTGAGATGACTGATTTGGGGCTTATGTCATATTTTCTTGGGATTGAAGTTTCGCAGACTGATCGTGAAATCTTTATTTCTCAAAGAAAATATGCTGGTGATATTTTGAAGAAGTTCAAGATGGATGGTGCTAATTCGATCATGACTCCAGCTGAAGAAAGGTTGAGGTTGACGAAGAAAGGCACTGGAAATTCTATGGATCCAACATACTTTAAGAGTATGGTTGGTAGTTTGAGATACTTGACTTCTACAAGGCCAGATATAAATTTCAGTGTTGGATTGATAAGCAGATTCATGGAGAATCCCTGTCAGTCGCATTTGCAGGCTGCAAAGAGAATATTGAGGTACATTAAGGGTACTCAAGGAGACGGTATTTTGTATCCGAGAGGTGAACCAGTAAAGCTTCTGGGGTATACTGACAGTGATTGGGCAGGTGATACAGTTGAAAGGAAAAGCACTTCTGGGTATGCTTTCTTCATTGGTTCTGGTGTGTTTTCTTGGAGTTCAAAGAAACAACCAGTGATAACATTGTCTACTGCTGAGGCTAAGTATATTGCAGCTTCTAATTGTGCTACTCAAACAATTTGGTTGAGAAGGATGCTGGGTTTCCTTCAACATAAAGAGGATGGTCCGATTACGGTGTTGTGTGATAGCAAGTCGGCAATTGAGCTGACGAAGCATCCAGTCTTTCATGGTCGCAGTAAACATATTGATATCAAGTATCACTTTATTCGTGATTTGATTAATGAGAAGGAGATCGTTGTTGAATACCGCAAGACTGAAGATCAAGTGGCGGACATTTTCACCAAAGCATTGAAGTTCGAGATATTTGCAAAGTTGAAGAAGATGCTCGGTATGGCTAACGGCGCGAACTTAGTTTAAGGGAGGCTATGTAGAATAATTAAACTAAGTTTCCTATTAATTTCTATTTCCTATTCAGTTAATGTTTCCTATTCGTTGTTTCCTGTTTGGTTTCGTATTTGTTTTAGGAAACCTAATTGTTTTAGAAAATAGTTGCAATCTGAATCAGTGTAGGATTCAGGGATAGTTTAGCCTATAAATACATGCTTTGGGTTGCCATTGTAATCACAGAGAATTACAGAGAAAATACAAAGATTAAAGAAAAGCCTTGCGGCTTAGTTTCGGTCGTGCGGATTCCGCCAGTTCCGTTTGGTTAATTCGGTTAGCTTTAATATTGTTATTAAAGCCTTATTGTTCTTCATCTATCCTTATTGGTTTGGGTGAAACTTTGGTTCAGTGCAGCAACTAAAACGTGAGGTGGACTTAATTCCTTTTATGTGAATTTGACTCTCGGTCTCCGTGCAACTAATTGATTTCATCAATTAGTTCCTTCCTTTAGCCTTCTGATTCGGTTTCGTTTGATGAACGGAACATCAAATTAGTTTTTTGTGGGTTTGATTTATTTTGGGTCTTACACCAACGGTTTTGCACCATTGATTCTCATCCGTTCCAAGAACCAGAGCTTAAATTAGTGGAGAATAAGTTTGAAACCATTGATTTCCCGTTTGAGGCTGTGGATGGAGTTGAGCACACAGGGCCATTCAAATTCAAAACAGAGAAATTGATGGATTTGGAGGGGCTTTTTACGTTAATAAGATCATGGTCTGCTTACCAAACTGCGAAGCAGAAGGGAGTGGATCTTTTGAACGATGATGTCCTTAGGGATTTTACTTCTGCTTGGAATGAAGATGGCGAATCTGAAAAAGTTGTCACCGCTCCTATTTTATCTGAGGATTGGGAAAGTTGGGATTTAGTATTCATCAACCAATGTGGAATTAAAATTGGTTTTTGATTTTTGGTGTCATAATGTGGTAGATTCTTGTCCTCCCGTTGTCCCTTTAATTTTTTTTTTTTTTTTTCTAAATTGTAAGTTCTACACGTATTCAAATTTAATGCCGAATTGATTGAGTAACTTCTTGTTCCGTTACAGAATCATCGATACATCTTTCCACTTTAAATTTTTAAACATGGAAACATCGTGCGTAAATGTATGAATGGATGGATGCAAGGAAGCGCGTTCGTTTCATTGCCAAAGAAATTACTATGTTGACTCATCAGGTTTCATAGCTTTTGAGTATTTCTCAACTCTTTAAGTACTCCCTGTAACCAGATGAAGGTGGTAATAATCTTTCTTGTAGAGTATCAAATTTGTTATCTTTGTGTGTAGTTTATAAGGTTCCTTTTTTGGGTCCATAGATTCATATGGAAACACTTTCCCTTGAGAACGTCCCTAAGCGACGGAAGATTAAAGAAGCAGATGCCTTCATCGCTCAGCTCTGTTTCTCAGTTTCGCAGGCTGCTTCGTATTGGAATAGATCACGAGCAGTTCCGTCCAGTCCAATTCCATTTGGCTATCGCCTTGTTCTATCTGATCTTACTATTGGCGTTTTTCCTATGATTTCCTACGGTTCTTCAAGTGTAAGGAACGGCAATATGCTCTGCAAAAGCTGGTTCAAAATAACAAATTGATCAAGACAGAGGATGGATCAGTTTTTACCCCCACTCAGGTTGCGTGGCTAAAGATGTTTGAGACCCAAAGGCATGACTTAGTAAACAAGGTCAGCGAAACTCGGTTTAGATTCGAGCCAGAAATAGTTGTGTTTTACGGGTTATTTGGGGTTAAAATGTAATTTTAAAATTTATACAAACACTCCGAAAATGACCAACAAAATTGACTATTGCCGGTCATATGAATTAAAAGTGACAACGCATGAAAGAAGAGGGACCACAAGTGCAACAAGACATAAAAGAGGGACCAAAAGTGTAACGAGGTATAGAAGAGGAACCAAAAGTACGATTTTTCCAAAATATAAATTGTCATTCTATTTTCAGTGTATTAATATATACATTATCATTCTATTTTAAGATATGAAAACATAAATTTTATACAATCACTTGCATAAAACCTAACTTAAAAATGTTTTTGTTAAACATTTGTCCAAAAGCATATTTGCTCTTTAAAATATTTACAAACTTTTTTATAAAATATTTTTAAAAAAACACTTTATAGAAATACTTGTCTAAACATAGTGTTATTTTAGATATTATACTCTAGAATAAAGCCAAAAGAAAAGAAAATAATTTTTTTTTTACTCCATCAGTTCTGTTGAGCGCAATTTAGATGTTAAATTCTAGAGTTTTTCTTGACAATTCTCACGGGTATATGTCTAGTTTCGTAGAAATTATTGCAGGTTTTGGAGACAAGTCCGTGAAGAGAAAAAGAGTGCAAAACAGGACTAAAATAGGGAATTTGATCCCGAATGGATAAATGGAAGGCCGCAGTGCGCTGAAGAGACTACAAGTGAAATTCGAGCACTTGTGATCTGCTTGGGCCAAAGTTTTGGACTAAGAAGTTGCGGAATCTATCATCCCAGTGGACCTGATTGAATAAGGGAAAGATCCATGGAGTTCCGAATTGGTTATTTCCAACACGAGGAAGGATTTGGAAGGATTTGTTTTCCTGAACAAATAGTGAAAGCAGCTAGAAGTAATTTCCGTTTATGTTTCGGATTTGATCGAATCCTCGAAGGAGTTAAGTCAAGAAGATTACCAAATTGGAGATTGCTTCCAGCACAAGAAAAGGATTTGTTTCCTATTCCAAATCTGATTTCCTTTTAAGATTGTTTCCTACTTGGAAGAGGAGTTTAGTTTAATTCCCTTTTGTAACACCAATTCTACACCCTATATATATGGGTAGAATTGGTGCAAAGAAGTGACCGTTTTGTTATCATACAGTCTCCCATCTAAATTTCGCGATTAGTGCAAGTTTGGATATTTTAGTTTTTGATCGTTTTTTGCTTTCTGTTCTAGATTGCTTCTGTGAAGGTTCCAAATTACCCTAACGGAAGGTGGTTATGGGTGGCCACTTTAAGGGTGAACAAAAAACAAAGCAAAAAGAAAGAGAAAAAGATTGAAAGTGCTATTTAAGAAAAGTAGCAATGATACTCTTGACGAGTACAAGTGTTACTCTTAAAAGAGTAGCACTGCTACTCTTTCGGAGTAACAACAAGAAGAAAAGAAATTTTAAAAAGAAATATTGCAAGTGCTCTTGAGAAAAGTAACAGTGATAATGTAGTAGGGTACAAGTGCATCACATTAAGAGTAGTATTAAGAAGAAAGAAAAGAAAAGTAAAAAAAAAAAAAAAAAAGTGCTACTTTCGAAGAGTAGCTGTGATATCATGTTCTTTATGTTGGGTTTGAAATAATATTTGAAACCTGATTTTGGAAAAATAATTTTATAATGTAAAAGTGTATTAAAAATGTAAAAAAATATAGGTAAATAGTAAAAAGTTGTATTAGAAATAATGAAAACTTATTATAAAATTATTTTTCCAAAATAAGTTTCAAACATTGTTTCAAACCCAACATAAAGAACACGCCCCTAGAAAATTATAATTTTCAAGTTCCTTGGGTTTTGCCTTAAGGTCAAGCCAAAGAAAGTAACACTGCTCCTCTTTAGAAATAGCACTAAGAAGAAAAATAAATAAATAAACAAAAATAAAAATAAAAATAAAAATTGAAAACACTACTTCAGAAGAGTAGCATGATACTCTAGAAGAGTACAAATGCTCCTCCTAAAGAGAGTAGCACTAACAAGAAAAATAAATTTTAAAAAAATTAATGAAAATACTACTTTAGATGAGTAGCAAAGATACTCTAGAAGAGTATCACTTCAAGAGTACGAGTTAGCTCAAACTGCTACTTCGTCAACAACAAATTGATACGCGAGTTATCTTCATAGAGTATATGAGTTAGTTATAACTGCTATTTCGTCAACATCAAATTGATACGAGAGTTTACAAAATAGATAAATAAATAAAAGCGTGTGGATGATGCGACATCGCATCTATAAAACCCATTGCATGTATAAACTTGTTTTATATGAGTTTTTACGTACTAATATAATATTGTGTGGTTCACAATTAACTCACACCTAAATTCAACACATAATATACATGCAATACTTTAAAGGCTAAACTCGATACACACTGTTAGACGCATCGAATGCAAGTCTTTGCAATGACTCTAAACCTTAAGAAAATTACATAATAATCTCAAATAGTATGTTCTACTCTATCTATTCCACTAGAAGAGTCCAATTTTACATATGTACAACTTATTACGAATTTTAATGTACAACACCTTAATAATTAATTTGTTATATTTTATTCCATTAATATCCTTACTTGTTAAGTGTTGATTAAATATGAATCACACACTATTATGTCAGTACAAGCATGAAAAGTAATAATTTTGAAATGAATTTTTTTTATTTATTTTAACAATTATAAATTTTTGAAAGTTGACTCTTCTAATGAAACATATGGAGTTAGGATACATTAGATCTCCTTTGGAAACTCAATAAGTTATTCTAACCTTTCTAATGTTGGAGGAGGACTTAACTAGAACGTGCTCGGTTTACTTTCATTCCATTTCAAAAAAATCATCATTTTTTTCTCAAAAAAGTTTCACATGCAAACACCTACATTTTTCATTTAAATTCAAATTTTGAATTTTAAAATTCTCTTAAATTTTTACTCAAATAAATTTAAAAAATACTATAATCATTACACTTTTTTATCTTTCAGGCATAATTTTCCAAAAAATAATTCCCTCCAAAAAAAAAATTTACAAAAATAAAATACTCCCAGATTCATCACAAAGATAACAAAGCCGGGAAACTGCTGCGGGTCTCCTATTCCACCTTTCTATTCCACTTCCTGTTCCATCCAATAAAATCCTGCCCCGTTAAAAACTCTAAATTCACACTATTTACCTACAAACGTCCGTCAAATAAAACTAAAACTAAAGTAAACCTCCCCTCTGGCTCCGTCTCACCCTCCCAAGCTTGATCTTTCGTGTGGAGCCGCCAAACCTCATCTCCTCCACGAACCGTCGAACCCCTTAGCTTCACCAGGGTACCTATTCTTCTCATTCTCAGCAGAAGTACTGGCAGACGCACTAAATGAAGCCGCCAACACCATCTTTGATTTTCTGCCCAAAATGTTTGATCTTTTGTGAAAAATCCCAGATGGGATTCGCCAAAAATTGAACTTCAATGGTTGATATTTGGGAAGAAAGAAAAGTTTCAAAACCTTTTAAGATGAAATACCGGGGGCAGCGCTCTGCTCCCTGAGCAGATTCTAGGTAACGCTCTGTCGCTCTGCTTCAAGGCTCTGCTCTGGAGTCGACGTGCCTGCGCGAACAAGACGAATAGGGGCAGAAGTTTATTGTACTGTAGTTTTATTTGACGGACGTTTGTAGGTATATAGTGTGACGTTAAAGTTATATCTGTGACAGAATTTTATTAGATGGAACAAGAAGTGAAATAGAAATATGGAATTAGAGATCTGCGCCGAAATTGTCATGCGTGACGCAAATTCATTTGTGGTCCTCCCATGTAGATTCGGCGAACCTAGTCCTAGAAGTTAATAAATATCAATATCATTTGGGCGAATTATACTTTAACCTCCCTAAAGTTTGATTGAATTATAAATCAGTCCTATTAATTTTCACAATTGATAATATCTCCCTTGATTCTGTCATTATTACATATCAGTCCATGTTAGTCAAAAAAATTAAACGTGACCTTTTTGTTACTCAATTTTTTTTTTTTGGAATGGTTTAGAGTCTTTATAATTGTCAAAATTTATGATAATCAATTTGTAATTTGACAAACCCTCAAGGGGGCAAGTGTAATTAGCCTTATAATTTTCCTCGTTTCCCAAGCACTTCCAAACTCCAAATCACAATTGGCCTCCGCCTCTGCGAATCTTTTCAGTTAAAAAAGCCATATTTTCTGATGATATAAATAGTTCTAATTTCTTTTTCAATTTTCCCACATCGATCCCAGCCTACAAATAATCTCTTCACCCAAATAGCAGTACTGATCAAACGAAGCTAGCGGATCTCCAGTTTCTAGTTAAAAGAGGAATAATGGCGAAGTTGTTCTTGAAGCAGGCGGAGCATTACGCAGCGAGCAGGCCGACTTACCCAGATCAACTGATTGAATTCATAGCATCAAAGACGCCATCTCGGGAACTTGTGTGGGATGTGGGCACCGGCAGCGGTCAGGCTGCAATTGCTGTGAGTCTCTTAATGTCCACTTCACTTTTTGTTTTGGTCAAATCATTCTTTGGTTTTTTAAGTTGAAATGTTATCTCCACTCATAATTTGAAAGTGTTTCATTTCTGTTTCTTAACTTCAAAAATGGTCTTAAAATTGTTATAAAAGATTCACCCAATTAATAAGGACAATGAAAAGAAAAATAAATGTTAAATTATTTTATTCACCCTTAATTTAATTTAAAACAACTCAACGTATTTGTCAAAAATAATACAAATATTTTTAGAATTGAGATTTGGGACAATTTTGAAACAATCTTTCAAGTTAAGGAATCAAATGAAAACAAGATCCCAATTTAAGGAACTATTGAAGTGATTTAACCTTTTGTTTTTTGTTTTTTTTTTTTTTAAATGTTTTATGGTTTGTAAAATGAGTGATGATGTGAAAATTGGGAGTGAGTGATTGGCCTACATCGACATTATAAACATTATAAATTAAAATTGCTAAGTGTAATTGTTTACATTTTCACTCCTCGAATCATTTCGTTTATAAAATAATTTGGTTTTTTTTTCACAAAATTGAAACCTGGCTTGAGCCTTGAGTTGTGATCCCAAAATCCTTTGTGTTCAGTTGGCAAAGATATACAAGAACGTTGTAGCAACGGACACAAGCCCAAAACAGTTGGAATTTGCAGCCAAGCTTCCAAACATTCGGTACCAATGCACTCCTCCGAAGTTGTCCATGGCAGAGTTAGAACAGAGCATCGCATCAGAATCAAGCGTCGACTTAGTTACCATCGCTCAAGCTCTGCACTGGTTTGATTTTCCTACATTCTACCCGCAAGTGAAGTGGATTCTGAAGAAACCCAATGGAGTTATAGCTGCGTGGTGCTACACTGTGCCAGAAGTAAACCCCAGATTCGACGCCGTCTTCCAGAGATTCTACAAGGTCAATTCTGATCCTTACTGGGAACCAGAGCGTAAATTGGTGGATGATAAGTATGAAACCATTGATTTCCCGTTTGAGGCTGTGGATGGACTTGAGCACACAGGGCCATTCAGGTTCAAAACAGAGAGAGTGATGGATTTGGAGGGGTTTTTTACGTACATAAGATCATGGTCTGCTTATCAGACTGCAAAGCACAAGGGAGTGGAACTTTTGGACGATGATGTCGTTAGGGATTTAACTTCTGCTTGGAACGACGATGGCGAATCCAAAAAAGTTGTCACTAGTCCTGTTTATCTGAAGATTGGGAAAGTTGGGGTTTAGAAGATCTGGAAAAACCTTCCAGCATTTGTCTGAATAAATTTCATATAGCTTTCCCTTTTCATATGAAGAACTGTATCTTCCATGAGGGTTGCCTTCGGCTTCTGCGGTGTTTGAAAGCCATGGATAATGTTCCTCAGCAGCAGTTACTATTATTTACTGTACGATTTTAGAATGAAACTGAGAGCAAGTTTATCGAGAGAAAACTCTGATTCTCTAACTATGTACCAGGCTTCCTCTTATACAAGACATGATTTGCAGTATTGGGGAGGCCGGCTTTGTTGTCCCCATAGATATAACACGTTATGTTTTAAAGTTATTTTCCATTTTATTTTTTTAGGTCGTGCTCTATCATTTATAATATTAATTAATATTCCTCCACTTTCTGCCTATCTTAATGGGGCGTAAGTAATGGCAAACAAGTAAGAAATTTAGGTAGTCCTTAGTGGTGACGAAGAAATTCAGTCAATGTCTTAGAAAACGAAGCAAGAAAACATCTTACATACAAATCAAGGGTTAAAACTTTAATCTTCAATGCTCAGATAAACAAAAAATTTGGTATCATTTTTCACAACAAACCTTAGTGGTGACTGTGAGTAGTATAAAAGATTCTCTGTGACGTTTGAAGGGTTATTCACCAATAATCATTGCAAGAACAGAAGCCATCCTTGAAATGATGAAATCTATTTGCATCCCTCAAGATGGCATCTCGTCGAGCAACTTTAGAAATCAGTTTTATAGCAGCATGGCAATCTCCACAAACACGAAGGTTTTTCATCACTCTTATGGGTGTTCCATCTGGCAATTTCAAAAGTCCATATGCAACGGCCAGCTTTTCACTATGATGTTCCAGGCTGCGAACCTTCTCTTCTTCATCCAAATCATGTAAAACAAAGCCACCATCAGGAATATATCCAGCTTCTCTTATCCGTGCACCTAATTCCTCCAACTTCTTGACAATCATTCGGTGCTCAGGATGCGGTGCATTTTCTCCACCAGTGAACATGTGCACTGTCTTGTCAAACTCTATCCAGCTACAACCAGGTGACTTGTTAAGCTTCCTCGACCGCATGTTTTTCCTAAGTGTTGCAACATCGCCCCATTTGCCTTTGGATGCAAAAATGTTAGAAAGCAAGACATAAGGCCCAGTATTTTCTGGCTCAAGCTCTAAAAGTTTCTTCGCTGCTACTTGAGCCAACTCTAAATTCATATGGTTCTTGCACGCTCCCATGAAAGAACCCCAAATAATCGCGTCGGCTTCTATTGGCATACTATTAATCATATCCATTGCCTCACTTAATCGCCCAGCTCGGCCAAGCACATCAACCATGCATGCATAATGTTCAGTACCAGGCTCCACTAAATATCTGGATTTCATTGCTTCAAATATCTCTCTCCCTTCTTTGACCTTTCCAGTGTAGCTGCAAGCTGAGAGAACCCCAATGAATGTAACATTATCTGCTGCAATTCCTTGAGACCACATTTCGTGAAATGCTTCCAGGGTTTCTTTCACTAAGCCATGTTGGGCATAACCTGTTATAATAGCATTCCACATGACTACATCTTTTTCAGAAAATCTGTCGAATACTTGCTTTGCTTTCATCAGTTCACCACATTTCATATACATCGTGATCAATACTGAGGAACTATACAAATCATCCTCAAAGTTGGATCTTAGCAACGTAGCATGAATCTGCCTTCCATGATCAAGGCTTGCAAGTCTAGCGCAGACTGAAAGAACGCTTATTAATGAAGGGAAATTCAGTTTGACTCCTTGCAATTGCATAGAGCGAAAAATATTGAGTGCTTCCAATTCAAACCCTTCTCTTTCATAAACCTTAACCATTGCACTCCAAGTGGCATCGTCCTTACTTCTCATCAAATCAAATATCCTCCTTGCTGTACTGATCTCTCCATTCTGACCTAGTCCAAGTATCATTGCATTACAAGCAACAACTGGTTGAACAGGCATTGAATCAAAAAGCTCCAATGCCTCTTGAATCCTCCCACTGTGGATGTACCCCGTCAGCATTGCAGTCCATGACACCTCATTCTTCTCAGGCATGACTTCAAACAGTTTCCTACCTAAATCCACCTTCCCATTATGCACATATCCTGAGATCATAGCTGTCCAAGAGAAGACATTCCGGCCCGGCATACTATCAAAAATGTCCCGCGCTTCTGCCAAGAAACCCTCTTGACAAAGTCCACCAATCATACTCGTTCTTGCCACCACATCCTTTTCTGGCATCATTTCATAAAGTCTTCTGGCTTCATCTATTCTACCTTCTCGAATCAACCCACCCAGCATCACAGTCCATGAAACCACATTCTTTTCAGGCATTTGCCAAAAGAGGGTCTCCGCATCTGACACTAATCCCATGTCAAGATACCCTCTAACCATAGCAGTCCAAGAAACGACATTTTTTACAGGCATTCCATCAAACACCTCCCTCGCTTCACTCAGCATATTGTTCCTTATGTAGCCCGATATCAATCCATTCCAAGAAACTAAATTTCTCTCAAGCATTCGGTCAAAAAGACGCTGAGCTTCACTAGGCTGGTTGCTTCTAAAGTAGCCAGCGATTATGGAATTCCAAGAAGCAACACTTTTATGGGGCAATTGGTCGAATACCTCTCGTGCACTCTCAATTTGGCCCAACCGAACATATTGGGCAATCTTAGAATTAGCAGAAATGACTTGGGTTGAGTAGAATTGTGTCGACGGGGATATTAATCTCTGTTGGTAGCGCATTTGAGAAAGAAAGCCAATTGTCATCTTAAGGTAGTTCATTTATGAAACAAACCAAGAAACACAGTTTATTCCTAGCTAATATTCATCCTCTCCTGAGTTGCAAGGATACATCTAAGGATAGCGCAATGTAGGCAGCGAAGGAATTTGTGCCTGATCCAGTGATCCTCGTCTGTTTGACAGCGACTCCTGGCACCTTGAGTCTCGGCTATGGAAGTTTGAACTTTGGGAGGGTATTATATAGCAGAGGTAGACTATTTTGCCCCAATGTCTAGCCTGAAAAGAATTCCACAAAACTTGGTATTTCAGTTACATGGCTCTGTTCTTTTTCGAACATAATTAAGAAAAGTATCACTCTTTTCTCAAAAATATTACACAAAAAAACAACATCATTTTTACAAAATTCACAATTCAAATTTAAAAATTTCCTCTAAATGCTCACTCACATAAATTCAAAAAAAACATAATCATTACACTTTTTCTTCTCTTTCCTACACAAATTCCCGAAAGAAATTCCCTCCAAAACAAAATTCTTCCCTAATCGAAAAATTTCCTATCCATAGTACTAAGAGAACAGAGCCTTAATCTTAAAAAATTCATGAATAAAAAAAAAAAATCTTAAAAAATTCCAAGTACCAAAGTACCCTTTAGGCCATTTCTAGCATTTTTTCACTATTATAGTCACATCTACTTCTAACTTTCAATTTCTGTAATAAATTCACCCCTCCAGAAAACTCTATCTTTCAGTTTTCCAAGAATATTCTATTTTGATTACTCTATACACATAATTTTAAATGCAATTTAATTACCTTTGTATTATTTAAGTTATTTATACAAAAACTCCAAATAATTGTTTTCTTTTGCAGTTTCATCTAATATGATAAATTCATTTGATTAATAATTAAAAGATAAATATATTAATATCGCTATCAAGATTGATAAAATACAAACTAAATTAAGGGTAGTTCCGACACACGAAATTTAATAATACTAAAAAAACTTACATAATTATTTAGAAAAGAAATGTAAACTAGTAAAATAATATTACTAATCCGAGTCGTCTATTGCATTTGAATGTCTGAATTAGTATATTTATAATTTTGGATACTTTGAAATGTCGTTTTTCATATTTATATTATTCAAAATTTTCAAATTCCCTTTTTAATTAAGTAGAGTTGACTAATAATTATTTATATTTTAATCACATCGGACAAACTAATTAAATAAATTAAACTCTTAAATTTATAATAATAACAAAGTTTATTTTTTAATTAATCAATTGAAAAAGATAAAAACTAATTTTAGGAATTAAAATGTAAATAATTTAGATAATAAAAAAAACTAAAGAAAAAAAGAAGAGAGGCATGAACAGTGAACCTCAATGCATCAAGGTCCACTGTTCACGCCTGGGTGAAAAACCCAAACATAGAGGTGCGCTATGCTTCCAACGCTAATATAGCATTGGAACGCCTCTTCAACGTTCTGCTAGAGATAGCCTTAGGGCCTGTTTGATAACACCACTTAATGCTTAAAATTATAGATTAAGCAATAATAACTTTTAATGCGTTTGATAACAGAAACTCAAACCTCTTAATAGTTTAAACACTACTTATTTCCTTTAGAAAAAATTATGCGAAAAAAGTCAGCTTATTGCTTATCTCTGAATGGTTTGAGTAACAATTCCTTAAATAATTCATATTTGATTTCCGAAACTACCCTTTTTATTATATTCGTATTGATTTAACTATAAATATTTATTTTTGAATAAACTGTTTTTTCATTAGCTTACACGTATTTTAAACTTTTTCCTTTCAACTAAAACTTGATTTATTTTGGTATTAATCATTTATTTAATAAGTTATATCATTTACATGTTTTTATAAATCTCATTCGTACAATATGTTTTATATTACTTAAGTAATTTTATTAAATGTATATGAGTTTTTTTGTAAAATATTTAATTTTTTTAGAGTGGATTTTTTTTTTCATTTTCAAAAATTTTAATAAATTGTGACAATTTTTATTTTTTGTATTTTAATCATTCAATTTAATGTGTTTTATCCTATTTTGTTTTCTTATGGCCCTGTTTGGTAAAGAGACTCAAACCATGATTTGATTTTCATTTTGATTTTATAATATTAAAATTACATTGAGAATGTAAAAATGTGTGTTGAAAATATAAAAAGATTTATTAGAAATGTAAAAAGGCTTATTGGGAATGACGAAAAACTATTATAAAATCAAAATGAGACTCAAACTATGGTTTGAGTCTCTTTACCAAACAAGGCTATTTTCATTAATCATAATTTATGTTTTACTATAAAATTTGATATTTCGCATATATAAATACAAAATTTCAACTTAAGGGTAAAATGGTATATTTTTATTATTTCAGCATTAAGATAAACATATTTATCAAACAAAATCGAGTGAATAAGCATTTTGATTCAGAGGTTCAAAAAATATATTTCAGCATTAAGATGCTAAGTGCTTAATCAATTCAGCATTATAGTTTCAGCATTAAGCATTCAGATATAAGCATTAATTTTTATCAAATGGCCCTTAGCCCACCAAAAAAACTACCTTTATATATTTACTCAATTACATTATCATTTTACCATCCATTTGAACGAAGCCTTTCACTTCTTTTCCATACACTTTTAGTGTCCCCCCCCCCCCCCCCCCCCCCCCCCCAACATTTCATATTCACTTTTTTTTCATTATAAAAAATTAAAACGTTGATTTGTGCATAAAAATGAAAGATCGCAATGAATACAGCACAAATGATCTACATTTTTTCATTAATTATTTTGTTCTTAATTAAAAACATGAATAATATTTAAAAACATATTTTTCATCACAATTAATTATTCATGTTCAAAATTAAAAACATTCATAAATGATCTACATTAAATGAGTATTTTATAGTAAGTGAGTACTTTTTAATTATTTACGTACAAGTAGAAATAAATAATTTCAGTTTTTACATTCTTGTAAAAACGAGAAAAAAAAAAGTAGAAGATAAAAAATAATAATAATAATAATAATAAAAAGGGTGGAAAGAAGGCCCACGGCGCCGCTCTCTGTTCCGCCGAGCCCCCGTCAAAAAAAAAGAAAAATCGAAAGTTTGTCTACATTTTGTGGACTGAAGGGTAGTTTGGTATTTTTCAAATTTTTTGACAGTCAAATTTCATCGGCATTTGGTAAAACTTCATCTACATTTAACATCACACCAAAAACACAAGCAAAAAAATCACATTAACTGACATGAAAAGGTTGTTTAGTAAATCATACTAAGAAAATGAATTCCAATTCATCAACCAGCAAGCAGATGCTATTCTGAGACGAAAGTAGAACTAAAAAACTAGGGGTGGCAATTGGGCGGGTTATGGGTCGGGTCAATTCTTGACCCGCACCTAGCGGGTCATGACCCAACCTGATCCGTCGGCTAACGGGTCATGTTCGGGTTGGGCTATAACCCGCTCAATCCGTGGGTCAAATTGGTTGACTCGACGGGTTATAACCCGTTCAACCCGTACCTTGACCCGTAGTTAACCCGCAAACTTGTTTTTTGTACAAAAAATTATACTTAAAATAAATAATATTTTTATTACAAAAATCTCTTAAATTATTTTAAAAACTTACGTATCATTTATAGATATTTATATACACGCACATATATGTGTGTACTGTATGTACACACAGTACACGCATATATGTGTGCGAGTGTACTTTGTGCACACACATATATATATACACACACATGCGACGCATATATGTGTGCGAGTGTACTTTGTGCACGCATATATATATATACACACACACGCGACGCATATATGTGTGCGAGTGTACTTTGTGCACACACATATATATATGGGCAAAGGTGCATATTTATTATTTACCCATAACGTTTTGTACATGGTGCAAATTTGCTCTTAATCTTTATTTTGGCTCAAAAATACCACTAACATTATTAATATGGTACAATATTACCCTTATGACTATGACATTGCATCAAATGAATGCCACATCCTCAGCCCCTTCATCAGCAGAGGCGGATTTACACGTGCCCCCACGCCCCTTGTATATATTTAATATAATTTTTTTAAAAATTTATTAAACTAACCAACCGCGCCCCCACTAGTTTTTTGAATTATTAATTAAATATAAGTAATACATAACACATAGCTATTTGTATTAAGGTTATGCTTAATTTTTTCCCTAAAGTATTATTAAGATTCAGAACACATAGTCAAACTGTATTAAGATTATGTTTTTTTGTTTTTTTTTTCTGAAGTATTAGTAATATTGATATTGATTAAAACTAAAATTACATTCAAAGTGAAAATATAAACTGAACAATTTTTTAATTATTTTTCTTTTATTATTGTGCCCCCACTAAATACAATTTCTAGCTCTGCCACTGTTCATCAGCATTTTATTTCTCTTTTTTTTTCAAAAAAAAACTTTGCCCAGTACGTATCCATCCTCATCTCCTTAATCTGCCATTCAATTCTTCTGCGGGCTTTAAATTTTTAACTTTTCGTGATGTTTATGGTATATGCAAAGGTAAAGCTTAAAAATTTCAGTAATGCATGGAGAAATCACAGATGTTACCCCCGTGGTGGGAGAAATTGTAATCACTCATTCATGCATGGTGCATGGAGATGGAGCCATTTAATCCATTCCATTCTCGACAGAGCCAACATCCGCTAGCTTTTTTATAAGCTAGTTTTTGAAGATTCTTTTCATTTTTTAAACTTTGTAAGAGGTAAATGAAACACACAATGAACACGGACACACACCAAAAAAAAAAAAAGAATTGAAGAGAAGAGGTTGGGTACTGGGCAAAGTTTATTTTTTTAAAAGAGAAATAAAATGTTGATGAAGGAGATGAGGATTCATTTGATGCCATGTCATAAGTCACAAGGGTAATACTGTATCATATTAATAATGTTAGGGGTATTTTTAAGTCAAAATAAAGATTAAGGACAGATTTGCACATTGTGCAAAACGTTAAGAGCAAATATGCACATTTGTCCATATATATATGCATACACGTTGCGTGCGTGTGTGTGTGTGTGTATATATATACACACACACGTTTGTATGTATTATATAGATATATATTTATTTAAATAAATTTTTTATTAATTTTATTGCTAAATATATTTTAATTTAACTTTATATGAACAATACTACTAGAAATAGGGGCCTTTTACGACGACTTTTCTGGACGTAAAAAGTCATATTTTCGTCGTAAAAAGTGTTTTACGTCGAGTATTCCGCCTCCACGTATGTCGTTGTCAGAGGCTCCGACGTAAGAAATCTTACGTCGAGATTGACCGGGACGGTGTAAATGAAAATTATACAACGAGTCCCTTTTCTGGACGTAAAAGTTCATTTTTTGGTCGTAATTACTTATCCATCTAAGTTGTATAAAACTTATTTACAACTTCAAAACTCGTTGTAAAAAAGTGGTATTTCTATAAATTAAATTTATTTAATGATTTTTTAAAAATAATTGCTTAAGAAGACAACCTAAACCTAAACCATTTAGATAAAGTATCAATATAGAAATGAACAATTCCTAAATAAAAATGTTTTGCACTAATCCACATTAAAATACTCTATTAATATATTTTAAATAGTCATCAAAAGTAATCAGCCTAACACTTATAATGTGTTTTCTTTCAAAACTAATCACCCTAACAATTAGAAGGTATTTTCTTTCAAAAGTAATCAACAATTAGCTTTGCATCTTTTCCATCTATTTCTACTCCTGCAAAATAGTTTGCAACCTTGCATCTCTTTCTACTCTCGCAAAATTGCTTGCACCCACAAAAAGCCATCAAAGAGCCTGCAAATAGAGAAACAGAGCACACATTTAGTTCCTAATTATATTTTCACATGAAAAAGAAGACTCATATGATATATCTAAATCAATATCCACTTTGGATCAAATATTAATTGTCCAAAAAGTACTTATTAGGTTCAGTTTCACATAAGGAATCTTTTCATTGGCCAAAGTGGTAGTAAAAAACTTCATGCCCCAACAAATTTAAGCTACTCAGAACCACAAATTTCGTCCAATTACTTTGCTTTGTTTTGAGAATTCAGAGAGAGCATGGATAGAAAAAGACCAAAGAGAGAAAGCAAAATTATAAAACTAAGTAATGCATGGCATATTGGCATTGTAAATTAAACTTAGAAACTTAGAAACTTGGTATTGATGGATGCAAAAGCTAAAGGGATACACACTATGAATTAGCTCATACAATCTTTTAGTGTAAAACCATGAACATCAGCAAAAATATAGAGGGACTGCCAACTGATACCAAGTTTTAAGCTCGATTAACTTAGAAATGACAATAGTGACATTCCCTTCCCGACTGCCGGCGCAGAGGTTTCAAGATGCCAAATTTACTTTCCTGTGCTGCATAGTCCAGAAACAGAACCCACTCCCCTCCCTATCTTTTAAGGTTGTAAAGAAGGCACATAATGGAGACCGTTTCATTCTTGGTTAAACCTATATGAAGAGAAGATATGGTGCAAGAATTTGGATTGCATAGGCATAACCCCTGCACTAAAATTTCAAACAAACTGGAACCCAATTACAAAGCTACTTATGAAAGAGACATCATCGGTACCAAACAAAGTTTTAGATCTTCTTCCATATGTTGCAAAGAAAGTTGCTAACTTTTCAAGTATGACAACCATAAAAAATTTCCCCTCACAGATAACCACATAATCAATATGATGCTAACCACAGAACTTCAAAACGAGCATTAATTTCCACATTCAAAATCTATACACACAATCATACATCACAAGAAGAAAGCCCGTAGTCTGTAAATCAATTAGCCATTCATCGAGCAAAGAAAAAAACCTAAACAGACAAACAAACAATGTGGTAAGATTAAGCTTCAAAGTACCAATCAAAGGGCTAAATACCAAGTTTCTAAGTTATCCCAGATCTACCTAATAGATCTGGAATCCTTCTCATTTTTTATAAAGTTCTCTTAGTTTCTCTATATTTTCAGCAATAGGAAGCATAACAAAAAATTAATGGTGCACATTAGATAAAAAGTAAAGCATTCAATCTTCACAAATGAAAGACTAGAATTGATGGATGCAAAAGCTGAGCTTTCAGAATATCATGTGCAAATTAATTGAGATGGAACTTGAACAAACTACCCACACACACACAAATAACCTCCCTCACATATCCCTTATTCTTCTACCAACAGATATAGATTTATTCATGCACTGAAAGAAATAAACATCTCTACACAACTATATCTCATTAACCATAGTAAACCATGTTAAGTATACTATGTACAGAGTTGTATCCAAAAATCAGCCATGGAATATAACGCATAGAGAGAACCCACAAAAATGCATCCATCAATTTGTACATGATCCCAGCTCGATCTCTACCTACCTTTCAATCCAAAATTACAAAAAAAAAAAAAAAAAAAAAAAAACTAGCATATGGAGGATCACCATAAACCATAAAATATGTGCCTAACTAAGGTAATTGCAAATTGGCCCTCTCAGCTGTATTCATTGTCAAGCAGTTCTGTTTGACTGTAGCAAGTGCATCCCCTGTTCTCATGTCTTTTGCAAGTAAGCAAATGGAGGAAAGCATCAAATTCAAATTACCTTCCTTTCCCTGATATTCTTGGTGCAAAAATATTTGAATAATTTCTAATGCTTACAATTTGGGTAATCTCAAAGCATTATATTGCGCTTCAAGGACTGTCCATTGTGTGGTGCTGACATTGAGAAGATAGAACCTGACACAAATCTTCAGAACACTATCGACCATTTCATTGAAGGTCATGGTAGGATCAAGAGGTCTCAAGTGAATGATAGCGAAGAGGAAGTATTGAGGGAAAATAAAAGAGTGATCTATGAGGATGTATCTTTAGAGAGAGGTTCTTTCTTGGTGCAACAAGCCATGAGGGTGAGTTTTCAGTTGCTCTTCAGTCTTACCCTTAATGAAGTTTGAGTTCTTTATTCTTTTTCATGATTTTCTCTGGATGTCCATTGTCATTATCTAATTATTAATCACCTTGTTAGCTATAACATCTACTTATGTGGCAGTTCTTTTTTCTTTATGTAGGCATTTCGCGCAAGTAATATAGAAAGCGCTAAATCAAGACTTAATCTTTGTGCTGATGACATTAGAGAACAATTGGAAAGAATGGGAAACACATCAGACTTGTAAAATCAGGGAAGTATCATCGAGTCATATATTTATTGAAACAGGGAAGTATATTTATTGGTAAAATCTAGAGAAGGAAACATGCCATGTCTTGAATTGATCCTCATACTCTACGATAGGTAGCATCACTTTTGTCCCAACGCCAGTTTAATAAGCATACCTACTCTTTCTTCCAAGGCGTTCACCTTTTGGTCATTTGCTTCCTTTGCTTCTTGTTGCTTTCTCATCTTTTCTTCCATCTCATCTAAACGTTTTTTTCAGCTCAATGTTTTCCTTGTCCTTCTCACGAAGCTGGGTGGTAAGTTCTATGCGACTAGGTAGTGGTTCCCTCATATCTTTAGGTCTCAAACCGAACCCATAACCAGTCACGTGATCAGAAGCTTGCTCTCCAAAGCATTTCGCTACCACCTCAAAATTTGAGAGAGAGGGATCTTGTTCTACTTCCATGATCTCATCCTGAATATTACATAAGAGTTAAACTAAAATAGATGCAACCAAGATTTATAAAATAGTTAAAAGAAAATAGATGCAACCACATACATATTTTTCTGCTGCTTCCTCTTCCAAAGTTCCACTTTTTCGCATTCTAGTCCTTTTAAAAATATCGGATACTTTTGGTTTGTTTCCATCCTTTCCTCCCTTCATTTTAAATAGAATACACCCAAACATTTAAAAGTTCATTATTGAATATAAAAAAAAAATGTAATATTAATGTATTAATCTTACCATTTCACTCCAAATAATTTCTCGAAATGGCTTACTCCCAGTGTGATGCAACATCGTTAGGTGAGATCTATTCTCAGAATTCTTGGCACTTAATTTCTATAAAGACATGTGATTGGTTGTAAGTGAGTATGGAGCTAATAATATAACCTATGATTTGTGTTGTTTAAGTATATTACCTTAACACTATCAACTGTGTAATGCTCTTTTACAAGCCATTCCCAATCCTCCCTTAGCAAATGATTGGGTATGTTATTGAGTATATCTTCCATGTTTTCCTTTTTGCTGATGTGATCTCGCTTCATTAACCCCCGCCAATTTTGCCACAGCTTCCTCATATGATCTAGGGTTCTCTCTCGTCGCAAATCCATGTCATTGCCACTAAATTTGTTCTGTTACAAAATATAAGATATAAATAAACCAAATAACCTAATTAGTCAAATAAATATGATTTATACACTCTTACTAGTATGGATTGCCATAGATGTTCCTTCACACCCGCATCAATTTCATCCCACGAGTGTACTCGTACTGGAACAATCGTTCGATCACGAACAAGCTTCCCCATATGCCTTGACATTTCAGCTTGATTATGGCTGACAGAACCATTGTTGAAAAATTCAACTTGCAACTTTTGACCATCCTCTAAATTTGCCACTCTTCTACATTTGTTCACGCTTCGACTTTTTGCATTGGAAGCACTCTTCTTCCTTTTAGTTACTAGCTGTGAAGCTACAACATGTCATGAATTAAAACAAAAAATGTTAATAATAGGCAAATAGGTAGTTTTTTAATTATGGCTGACAGGACCATTGTTGAAAAATTCAACTTGCAACTTTTGACCATCCTCTAAATTTGCCACTCTTCTACATTTGTTCACGCTTCGACTTTTTGCATTGGAAGCACTCTTCTTCCTTTTAGTTACTAGCTGTGAAGCTACAACATGTCATGAATTAAAACAAAAAATGTTAATAATAGGCAAATAGGTAGTTTTTTAATAATTGAAAAAATAAATAAGAAGAGATTGAGAATTAATGGCAAAACCTGTGTCATTTGTTTCACGTGAAGTATCACCATTGGCTGCCTCTTGACCAACATCAAATGTCACCTCTTTATTGCAGAACGCCATATTAGTGTTGCCATCTGCACTATTGGATGGTGTGAAGCTTGTATCTCGTTCTCTCCAAGATGAACTTTCACTAATTCCAATTCCATATGAAGAGAATCCTTACACAGCTGTTGAGTGGGGCACAAAAACAGAGGATTATTGCATGTGTATATCAATCTACTAAATCCCCTTCTTTCTAACAACCTTAGCTACTACTTGAAATAGTAATACAATCAAGTATCATGACAGAAATGCCACATACTGCATTTGCTGAGTGGAGTGGAAAACACAAGTATGCAACTTGAACTTAGTATGTTCAAATAGGAATTATCAGAGAGGTGGATATATGAATTATCTTAAACCAGAGAATTTCATTTTAAATACCAAGACATGAATTTTTTTTTCATCATATAGGAAATTACTGCAATCTCAAACAATCAAAATGTGGTTTACCTGGTACAAAAAATGTATGTTTTGCTGATTTTCCCTTTTGAGCCATTTATCTACACAGATGAGAAGCAAAGAATTAAATTAACATCAACAACGAGATAACAAATATCTATAAAAAAAAAAGTTGAAATGCACATCATGTTTCCAAAAGAAAGGGAATTGAGTGATATAAATTCTACAAAATAGAAATGAAAGCAATGAAAATAGAGAAATGAAAGATTTAAAGAAAAATCCAATATGTATTCATTTAATCAATTGCTAGATTTTCTCTTTCTTTTCTTCCTCGATGAAGATACATCAATGATCTCAGGTTCTAAATCATTCCTATCCCAACTGACTTCAGTTTCCACATTCATTGAAGTGGATGTATCTTGTACTTTGAAGGAATCAGTCTCCTGGTATGCATCTTCACCATCATCTCTTGTAGGCAGCTCATACACATCCCGTGGGTGTGTTTTGATGGCAACACGCCAACTACCCTTGTTAACAATATCAAGAACATAAAAAACTTGTGACGCTTGGCTAGCTAGCACAAATGACTCGTTTGTTTTTAGTAATCGCTGACTATCCACACTAGTGAACCCAAACCTATCCACTTTTATCCCTCTTCTTGAATCATGCACGTCAAACCAATCACACCGAAAAAAGACAATATAATTGTTTTCCAAATACTCTAATCTGATCACTTCTGTTAGGACTCCATAATAATCAATACTCCCAAGACCATTTCCATCATCACCCATAACTACTACTCCACTATTTTGAGTCCTTAAACCGATATCACGATTTTGAGCTCCTTCATATTAACACACCGAGAAATGTTAGAAGAAAACCCATATGGAACTTTCACTTCTCTTAAGAACTGACACAATATCTCCTTTTGAGATTTCGATAATGTGTATGGAGCAGGAGGCAGCTCAAACTTGTCACCTTTTTGGACTGGATGCAGGTTTGGCATTATACCCATTTTTTGCATATCCAAACAAGAGTTAATTGTGTCTTAGTTTTACCCTTTGTATTCATGATAGTCCCTAGTACCATATCGCATATATTCTTTTCAATGTGCATCACATCTAAATTATGCCTTAACTTAAGTGTTCTCCAATAAGGCAAATCAAAAAATACACTCTTCTTGGTCCAATTATCCCCTCTCACCTTGTGACAGACTTTTACCCGCTTAGTAGGATCTTTACTCAAACAAATCCCATCAAGATCTTTCACTTGTTCAAGAATTTTATCCCCAGACAATGGTTTTGGTGGCAACCCTTTCTCTCTTTTTCCAAATATGTCTTTCTTCTTTCTCAAAGGATGATCATTAGGAAGAAAGCGTCGATGACCCATATAAGCCTGTTTAAAACAATTATGCAATCTGATTGAATGAGTTTCCTTATGGCAACAAGGACAAGCTAATTTCCCCTTTGTACTCCATCCAGATAACATCCCATAAGCTGGAAAATCATTAGTTGTTGACAATAAAGCTGCACGTAACCTAAAGTTTTGTCGTCTAGATGCATCAAAAGTTTCTACACCTATTTCCCAAAGTTCGTTCAGCTCTTGTATTAAGGGTTTTAAATACACATCAATTGCATCACCGGGTCCATTTGGGCCAGGAATGAGCAATGATAACAGCAAATTAGACTACTTCATACAAACCCATGGAGGCAAATTATAAGGAACCAACATCACAGGCCAAATACAATAGGAATTTGAAGGATTTGAAAAGGGCTAAAAACCATCACTAACAAGACCAAGTCTAACGTTACGTGGCTCTAAAGAAAAGGACTCGTGGAGATCATCAAAATGTTCCCATGATTTAGAGTCGGCAGGATGCCTCATTACCCCATCTTTCACGCGTTTCTCATGATGCCATGTCATATCAGAAGCAGTTTTAGAACACATGAATAAGCGCTGCAATCTTGGTTTCAAAGGAAAATATCTAAGTGTTTTATGAGGGATTCTCTTCCCACCATCCTTTGTTCTAATTTCCCCACTATTCTGATTAGTCTGCCATCTTGACTCATCACATATTTTACAAAAATCCAGATTCTCATCTTCCTTCCAAAACAACATACAATCATTTACACATGCATCAATCTTATCATATGTCATTCTGAGATCTTTAATGAACTTTTTAGTCTCATAATAAGAATTAGGCAAGGATGAGCTACTTGGAAGCAAATTATTTTTCAAATATTGCAAAAGCATTGTAAATGATTCATTCCTCCACCTACCAAGGGTTTTTAAGTGAAGCAAATTTACAATAGTTGACAATTTAGATGACTTTGAACCTTCGTACAACGGTTTATGGAAGTCATCTAACAATCCATAAAACTTCTTTGCATCATCATTAGGTTCTTCATTTAACCCAACACTAGGCATGCAATCACGATTGTCATCAAAAATAAACTGATCAGGAAATACATCTCTAATCATAGTTTCAATTTCCTCTTCGTTATCAAACTGTCCTAATTCATCATCATCTTCCCTCTCTGTACCACTTTTGTACCCATCTTCTGATTGAGCCTCACCCACCCTTTCTCCATGATGATACCAAAAAGTATACCCCGGAATTATTCCCCAAGCTTTTAAGTGATCCTTAACTACCAAATGAGACATCATGCATGAGTTTTTGCACCTAACGCATGGACATCTTATCTCCTCTGGTCTAGTATTTTCAATGGCAAATTGTACAAATTGGTCAACACCCATTTCATATTCAGCATTTAAACGATTATCTCGAGCCAATCCCATCCAACTTTTATCAGGTGACATAATCTTCTTAAGAATTAATCTGTTGTTTTGATTATAGAAGCATCAAAAAAAAAAACAGGAACCTAGTCACATAAGATACATTCAGTCAAGGTTTAGATTTCCTAGTTGTGCTTATCTATTTGTTTCTTTCTTTTACTAGAATGCAGTTCTCAAGTTCAGTTCAAGCAAGAGTTTATCACATTTATTGAGTCAATGCAATCTTTCATGTGCTGAAATATGAAGAGTTTTTATGCATTACAAAAATCAATCAAGGACATATCCCTTTCAAGGTGTTACATTCAGTGGAAGAAAGCTAAAAGGTTAGCTAAAGTAGATGGTTAGCTAAATGCAATCTTACTGCACCATATGAGAATATACTTGCACAAGCAGCCTTATGCCACAAAACAATACACAATAACAAATACATTAAAGCAGCCTTAATAAGGAAACTCAAATTATTCAGCACTTGCATTCTTTAGCCACACAATACACATATAATGGAAGGAAACAAAAGTTAACCTCTTAGGCACCTAAATCCCATGGCACTCATAAAACTTTATCAATGAATCCAAAAATCACAACTTCATCCAAAGTCAACAAGCAAATAGACAATATATATAGTTTACTTACCTCACTGTTGGATGATTATCAGCAAGTTGGAATGCTAAAAGCTCATGAATTAGAATGCCATACTATTGTAAGACCTGGATGAGTAAAGAATGAACAAGATTTTAATGAGATCCGAGGAAAACATATGTAAAGTGATTTTGAGGAACTAATATCAAGATCTACAAGTCATAATGGAAGCAAATAGTATAGAGAAGTAAATATAGTATATATGACTCACTCTTCTACTCTATACATTACCTATTGATTTGAAAATCATGTAAGCCTAGAAATTTCAGAATTATTAACTTAGTAAACCTATTAAGAACATCCACAGCATCTGTGATCTTGAAACGGTTCAGTGCACTAAACTAAGATAGTTCCAAAATAAAACAGGGGAAAAAAATCAAAATCTACCAAGTTACCACAAGTAATAACTATTCTAATTTGAAAAATTAAAGAACATACACAGATGGGAGAGGTTAGGTTACTTTACAATCATGCGAAGACAAGATCAGTGGGAGCAACGCAGTTAAAAGCTTTTGTAAGATGAAATGAAATTAAACACGGTTAAAAGCTTCTGTCCTTCTCAAGTGCGGACAGAGAAGCCTTCAAAAGCATTATGTTGCACAAGAGTGGGAGTGCACAAGAGTGGGAGTTAAGGAATTTGACCAGTGGGAGCAACAAGTAATAAAGTAGTACATAATCACACAGTACATAAGCATAGACAAACCAACAAAAGAATGATAGAATACATACTTTTACAACATATACAATGAAGTCAACGGAAATGACATTACATTTTTCTCCACAAGCAGATAGGATGGTACGAGTGGACAACTGCAGTCAGTATATTTAGGTCGTCAAGTGTAGTACAGTGACCCTCAATGCATTTATCTGAAAATTTTAGCATGTTTGACCACAATATACAAAATCTCAGAAACTGATATATATATAATAAAAGACAAATGATCTTCAATCTCAAAATCTTTCTAAACAGAAGAGCTGGTTCTTTGTAGCAACAAACAAAAACAAGAGACAAGTACATAATTTTGATGACATATCAAGGTGTAGCTAACATATGACAATGAGTTGGTAAACAAGCAGTTATAATGTCCACTAGGAGTATCATATCTATGTCAAACCTACATCCGAAGACAACAACCTCATCTCTCAAAAACCACAAGTGAGATCTCTCAAGTAAAAATACCGAAGCTCAAATGTGAACAAAAATATACATGAACAAATATATATATATATATATATAGTATCTGCCTACATTATATCATGCCCCTGAAATAAACACACAACTTTTGAATTTCAGCAAAACTAAAGCACAATCAAGCAGAACATATTTATCAGTAAATGTTATAATGATAAAATTATGCAATTACGAGAACAAAGTTGGAAAAAAAAAGCAACAGAAGGACTAAGAGACCCCTCAGTAATCGGGGTCCTAAAAGATGGTCTCACCATCTCTTGTTTCCCTTTTTGAGTTCCCCTGGCTTGAGAGAATGGATTCACCAATTAATAATATTTCCATATCATGCATAATCACATATGGCCAGAAAATAGGGAACTAAAGGAAATATATACCTCCAAAAAAGAGAAGAGAAAAAAGGATAAGTAGGAAACAAGTTGATTAGGTGGCCACCAGCTTACATAGACAAAATATATCAAAAACATTACAAAAATGCATTTTTTTAGCCTGGAAGATAAAGAAATCATTGAGTAGATGCTGCAATGTTCTGGCCAAATTAATATATATTAGTAATGCACTTAGCCTCAAGCAGAAGCGAACATGGGAAAAATTCAGAAAGCAAATTAACATACGCCTTAAAATAAACATTCTTTTTTCTCTCACAAACCAAAACAAATTCAGAAAGCAAATTAACATACGCCTTAAAAGGAATGATGCAAGAAAGAATGGTCTGAAATGTACCTACAGCAATAGAGAGGGACATGGTAGGGATACTTGTTTTAAGTTGAATGGCTATCCCAGATTGGTGGAAGGGACAGAAACCAGAAGGAAACTTCGGGAATATGGTGAATTCAGTGGAGACTCCACTTGAAACTGAAGAGCAAATCACAGGTTCTAACCGTAGTGGATCATCAAACTTTCGGCTACAAGGCTTGATCAATGGTTTTATTCAGGAGTTGAATAAAGTTGCAGAGGCTGGAATGACATACTGATGTGGTTAATCTTGCTCATTTCAATGATTTCTCAGGTATGAATAAACCTTTACAGTTCGGTTTTATGGCTTTGATAGGTAAAGAATCTTGGATAGTTTGACTCCGGTGCCAGCAATCTTATGGGCATCAATTCCAATATGTTTCAATTTTCTAAACCTATTGCTATATGTACTCCTATGTGTTTACCTGATGGATCAATTAAATTTGTTGAGAAAACAGGTCATATTCAGCTAACTGAGAAAATTCATCTCACTGATTGCCTATTTGTTCCATCATTTAGGTTCAATCTATTGTCAGTAAATAAACTTTCCAAAACAGCACAGCTATTTTTCTCATTTTTTACTAACTTTTGTGTATTACACGACCTTAAAACTAAACAGGTCATGGGAATAGCAAAAGAATTAAATGGCTTATACATACTTGATCCTACCTCATTTGATCCAAAACTTGTTGAATAACACACACGCATCCTTCACACCACACATCTATTGCCACAAAAACTTGGCTTATCTGCTGAACTACCATATTCACTCACAGAGAGTACCCTGTGGCTCTAGACTAGGACATCCCTCTGAAAATGTTCTTCAACATGTACGTAATCCATATAACATCTTCTGATAGATTAGTATTAGATCAATGTACAATTTTTCCTTTGGCAAAACCGCAGAGACTTGCTTTTCCTTCTAGCCCTTATTGTTTTGATCTTTTACACCTTGATTTGTGTTGGCCTTATAATCAGTCATCTACCTCTGGTGCACATTACTTTCTTACTAGTGTTGATGATCATTCTAGATATACATGGATATTTCTGCTTAAATTCAAGTCACAGGTTTCACATCTTCTTGAATCTTTCCTAAAACTACTTCAAACACAGTATCAGACATCAGTTAAGAAACTGAGATCAGATAGTGGTTCAGAATTCATCAACCATACTGTCCAATCCCTTTTATCTAAGAATGGTATTATCCATCAAACCTCCACTCCATACACTTCCAAGAAAAAATAACACCTTCAACCAAAACAAAAGTACAAAAAACTTTAGCTAAAGCATCCAATAGTTCCATGTTACCATCAGAGGATCACCATCATTACTCCCACCAAATTATAAACTTCCAAATTTCAAAATCGATAACTTCTCCACTATATATAACAACAAAAGCTCAACAGCAGTAACCACACAAATTAAAATATTTCAAGTGCACTTACCCAGAAAAGTAGCAAAAGGTGTGAGGATTTAATAGAAGCTCTGCAGAACAATAACTTCAAATTAGAAGAAAAATAAAAGCCACCGTATAAAATCACATGTATAAATCAGAAGTAATGCCCTAGAATTTCAACTTGGTAAACAAAATTCAACAATTTCTAGCATGGCAACTTACCGACTCTGGTGAGATGCAAATCCGATGAGTAGGATGTGATTTTTCTAAGAATTTCAGTAGCCGAGAGTGAGTAAACGGGATCAGAATGCCCTACAATTTCAGCTCGGTAACAAAAATTCAACAATTATAAGCGACCGTTGGAATGAACACCACTCAAAACCAACGAGATGCAACTTACCGGCTCCGGTTAGACGCAGCTCCGACGAGAAGTAGCTCCGAGAGGAAGAATGCGAATTTTTGTTCAGTAAAGGGAAGAGAGAGAATGCAACTGAAAGAGTGTGAGTGAAGGGGAAGGGAGAGAAGGGGGGGGGGGGGGGGGGGGAGGGGGGGGAAGGAATCTCACGTGAGTTGGATTAAAAAAAAATCACAAGAAATTTTTTTTTTTTTAATGGAAAAAATATTAGTATTAATAAAATATTAATAAGTTTTATTTCCCAAATCATCTTTACGTCCAAATTAGATCCTTAACGACGTGATTAGGGTTTAGCCGTACTTAAAAAAGGAATTTTACGTCCAGATTAGTAAACACGTCGTCATTTATTATTATTTACGAGGAGTTTTGCGTGTCGTCGTAAAGGGTTGGACGTAAAAGACCCTTATTTCTAGTAGTGCGAGTTAGAGGTCTTATTTTTTGAGTTTTTGAGTAATTACTTATTAATTATATATATAATTGTTATACATATTTGTTAAAATATTTAATTAAAATTAATATGATTTTGATTTTTAAATATTTTCATAATTAAATTCATATGAGCGATTTGAATAACTTTATGGGTAATTAGGTCATGATCTATTTGGTTTGTCGAGTTGATTCATTTTACGCGTAAATTCACTCATTTTTTTATACAAATAAAATTAAAATTATTACTTGCAATTAATGCCTTTTTATTTTTAAGTTAATTTTATATGAAAAGATTTACATGTGAATAAATGAACAAATTAATTAAGAAATGTAAAATATATATTAATTTTGATTTACAAAATTAAAATGAATTTTCACAATTATTATAATATATATATATATGAATATATAGATATATATATATATATGAATATATAGATACATGCATGTATATAAACACACGCCCACACACATCCCCATCCCCATCCCCATCCCCATCCCCATCCTCACCCCAAGCGCAGACATACATATACATGCATGTGTATATATATATATATATATATATATATATATAACACACACCCATAGTCTCATGCACACACAACACACACATTCGCGCGCGCACACAAGAAATACTCATACAAATTATATATATATGACTCGGGGTAATAACGAGCCGAGCCGAGCTTTGACGTGTTCATTTATTGTTCATTTATTTATCGAGGCTAAAATATTGTTCGTGTTTGTTTATTTATTAATTGAGTCGAGCTTGTTCATGAACATTCTTGTGCGTTCTATCTCGCATTAACTAACAGAAAATTGTAATGTTTAGTTAATTTAATATACTATATCAACTTACATAAAAATCAAAATTCAATTTAAACTCATATATTGATATCTATGTACAGATAAATATATATATATAAAGATTCAATTATTTATATTATTTAAAAATTTAATATTATATATACTTATTTTATTTATATTATATAGTTAATATTTTAATCGAACATGTTCGCGAACATTAACGAGCTTTTAACACCTTGTTCGTGTCCGTTTATTATTGAACCTAAAAATCATGTTCATGAACGTTTTTATCGAGTTGAGTTCGAGCTTGTTCGTAAACGTTCGTGTTCGTTTTCAGCCCTATATGTGACCCGCGGGTCAAATTTGCTTTAGATGCAATCTGACCCGTGCCAGTCAGTAATGAAGAGCAAAGATACGAGTTGAGCGAGTTGGGAAAAAAAATGCAACTTGCGGGTTGATCCTAACCGGACCCAATCTAACCCAACCCGTTAGATATGGGTTAAGCGTTGACCTGTGACCCGTTCAACCCGTAAGTTGTTCGACCAAACCTATGTATTTTGTCAACAAAACTTCCGGGTCCTAGTCTTCAACTTTGAACTTACAATTGAAGACATAACTCATAAGTGAAGGGCGAATGACATAAATCCCTTGTGATATAGTATTAGATTTGACAGACTGACAGTTACTTCTCTTATAGTTTTAAAATAGGGGCAAACTATTCGCAGTAACCGTTTTACTATTCGCAGTAACATTCCCCTATGAAAAGTCTATTGCCCTTTAGCTAAACAAACAAAAAATAGTAATTTGGTTACTGCAAATAGTAATTGTTGAAAATACCGCCCACTTTGGACGGTATTTTCTTCCAAAATACTGCCAGGCGCCCGGGCGGTATTTTGGTATTTTCTGTCCAAAATACCGCCAGGCGCCGGCGGTATTTTGAGTCAAAATACCGCCCAACCCCGGCGGTATTTTCTTCTCAAAAAAAATGTTAGAAATGGCTTTTTGCTACATAACTAATCATCAGAACTGCAACAGGTGGGGTTATCCTACACCACCAAAGAGTATCATGTCAACCAGAAAAAGAAAATTTCTCCCTCCGTTCCACTCAAAGAGTCCACTTTGAAATATGTACAATTTATTATGGGTTGTGAGGTACAATATTTAAATTAAGTAATTTACCATCATATTTTCTATTTATATCTTTACTTTAGAAGTAAGGGTTAATTGTGAACCACACATTGTTATATTAGTAAGGGTATATAATGTAAATAAATTCAAAATGAACTTTTTAAATGGGACCAAAAAAATTTTAAAAATGGACTCTTTAAATAAAACAGAGTGAGTAAAAAATTAAAAAATGTGTTGTTTACAGTATAAAGGCCGCATGCGGCATGCTTGTATGTTCGTGTAGAACATGCAAATTAATTAGTAGGGACTAAGCACCACCGCCTAAGTTATTTTTTAGAATTTGGTAGACACGAATAACAAGAAAACTAAGTTCTAGTGGCTTTGGTTTTATCCACATCTGTCATCTCCAATAAATCCCCTTTTTGTCCTAGGTTAATATATTTGTATCTATATATATACATATACAAGATTGGAACACTATGCCATTGCATGGTGAATGCCTGATAATATTATTCTATGACAGCATACAATTTATATAAAAAAAAAACTATAATTATAATAGTAATCAATTTTTTGATTATAAATACAGAGTTAAGAAGAAGAAATATATGTCAAATATAATACAAATACTTGACATCTTTTCTCAAATATATAAAATTGGCGTGCCAACTCTATTTGCTTCCTTTTTCCTTGACTCGTCAACTTCTTCTTCTTCTTCAAATTAATAAACCTGTTGAATAACTTCGATATGCATTATAAGTAGACACCAACAACATGAGAAACTCTGTTGTCAGATGAGGTGAATTTGGAGACATATTCCATATATTTGGATAGGGAAACATTGTTTTTCATTAGAGTGGAACATGCACAAACTTGCAAATTCAAGAAGAGATTGAGAAAAATATATTCTAAATATAGTTACATATATTATGAAAAGTAGCTCAGTTAATGATGAGGGCATCCCCACCCCTACGCTAAGTCAGTACACAGAGGATCCCAGTTCAAGAATTGAGGACTCGGAAAGTGCAGCAGAGGTTCGTGTGCTCCATAGAGGCCCGCCAATGCTCCAGGACCCGAGCCCATATCAAAGAGATCCGTTCGTTGACATAGTTGGGCCTATGACCCGAAGAAGGACAAGGAAGCTCAGAGAAGATCTTGAAAACCTTGTTCGAAGGAGTGCTACAGAAGCCCAACTCGTTACGGACACAAACGCCCTTGAAGAAAATAGAAGGAAGCATAAAAGCGTCACTTTACTCTCCATCACAGAGGAAATGGCGCCTACGAATCAATCTAGCTGAAGGAAAGGGCATTTCTTGAAATTCTTGATTTTCTTGAAAATCTTGAATTTCGCGGCTTACTGAATCTTGAAGAATTTTGAAAATCTTGAAGAATCTTGAAGTTCTTGATTTTTGACATTCCGAAATGATTCCGGGAGATTCCAGAAGATTCCAGAACCTCCCTACATCATCTCCACCATGCGCCATCTTATTGGGCTGAAAAACCCCTTGAAATCCACTTCACAATTTTCGGCCAGCCAAAGCCCACAAGCAGCAGCCCACACGCCACTTGGAAGCTTAGGTAGGGAAGGATTAGGATTTGTGCATGTTTCCTAATTCTACTCAAAGTTTGTTACAAGTTAGTTAGGGTTGTTACAAGTTTTGTTACAACTTAGGCTGACTTAATGATGAGGGCATCCCCAGCCCTACGCCAAGTCAGTACACAGAGGATCCAAGTTCAAGCAATGAGGACTCGTAAAGTGCAGCAGAGGTTCGTGTGCTCCATAGAGGCCCGCCAATGCTCCAGGACCCGAGCCCATATCAAAGAGATCCGTTCGTTGACATAGTTAGGCCTATGACCCGAAGAAGGACAAGGAAGCTCAGAGAAGATCTTGAAAACCTTGTTCAAAGGAGTGCTACAGAAGCCCAACTCGTTACGGACACAAACGCCCTTGAAGAAAATAGAAGGAAGGATAAAAGCGTCACTTTACTCTCCATCACAGAGGAAATGGCGCCTACTAATCAATCTAGCTGAAGGAAAGGGCATTTCTTGAAATTCTTGATTTTCTTGAAAATCTTGAATTTCGCGGCTTACTGAATCTTGAAGAATTTTGAAAATCTTGAAGAATCTTGAAGTTCTTGATTTTTGACATTCCGAAATGATTCCGGGAGATTCCAGAAGATTCCAGAACCTCCCTACATCATCTCCACCATGCGCCATCTTATTTGGGCTGAAACCCCCTTGAAATCCACTTCACAATTTTCGGCCAAGCCAAAGCCCACAAGCAGCAGCCCACACGCCACTTGGAAGCTTAGGTAAGGGAAGGATTAGGAGTTGTGCATGTTTCCTAATTCTACTCAAAGTTTGTTACAAGTTAGTTAGGGTTGTTACAAGTTTGTTACAACTTAGGCTGATTTGTAGGTAGTTTCCAAAAAGGTTTACCTTCTTGACACCTTTTTGTGATTTATTTTTACTTCTTTATTTCTTTAATTTTTAATTGTAAATTCGGCCAATCCATCCTACATGGCAGCCGAAATTCATTAATTCAACCAATCCTAGTTCCTTTAGGATTTGGTTCTTGTATGAAATCAATCTCTTGATTGGTTTCCAATTTCACTTCCTTTTCCTAGTTCAATTAGGTCAAAGAATTCGGCCACCCTCCCCTATATAAGACAGCCGAATTCCTCACTTTATTTTCAGTTGATTATTGATTAAGTTAGAATTTATACTTCTTTAATCACTCCTTTATTTTGGGCTTATGTAATTTGCATGCTTGTTAATTGCTAAAAGTCAAGAAACTATAGGCTAATAGATAATTGCTCTGTCTATTAATCAAAGCTTTGTTTCGAATTCTAGTTTACTCCACTTGGTTCGAATTGCGTGTTTAATTTACTTTGTAAGTTAGTAGTCTGCCGAATCCAAGGGTAAGGATTCTAGGGTTTAAGAGCAGTGTCTTGCATTCAGACTTCCTTGGCACATTCCGCGTAGAGTTCTTGGTTTCCAAAGGCGTTGGAAATCAGGGGTTCGCATCAATTGGTATCAGAGCGCCAGGGCTGTTTGCTGGACCGAGGAGACTGAAGTAACTCAGTTGAATCATCAGGTGTTTTCTCTTCCTTTATTCTACTTTAATTATGAATTTGTGGAAAAGAACGCTCCTTTTTGAGAAATTTTTTTTTTTTTTTTTTAATAAACTTTCGATTTTGATCATATTGTTTTGCTAGTAAATCGAAATTGTGGTTTGAAAAAGGAAGAAGAATTTGCGAAAAGAAAGGGTTAAAATCGGGTTTTTTCTAATAATTTGGGAAATCGGTTTTTAGGGTTTTAAAGCTAGGGCTCTTTTGCTCACTTTTGGTACTGTTTTTGCAATTGCCTTTGTGGATCCAATTAGTGCTATTTTCGGTTGCAATTAAAGGATAACTGACACTTTTTGTTGCTGAAATTGCTCTTTATTGGACTATTTTACACACTTCTCCCTATTTGCAATTTTATTGAATTCGGTAAACTTTGGCGGTTGAAGTTAAGCCACTCACCTTGTTTTACAATTTGTGATATATCTGCACGCCTACCTTGTTTTGAATTCTTGAAAATATCGAATTCCTGAAACTGTATCGTCGTGCTGTTTAAAGTTCTAAATCGCATATTTGGATTGGGAGGTGATAAAATTGTAATTTTTGTATCTTTGTGGCAATTGGTTGGAAATTTTTTTTTTCAAACACTTGAATAATTAGTTGGCATTGGTTTCTTGATTACCCGTTGGGTAGGGTGATTACTTCTTGGGTTCGTTAGGTCTTTCCTGATTTGTTTCAAACCTGCTAATTATTCTTGTTTCTTCAATTGAATTGCCCTGCTTCTTTAGCTTGCTATCTTTTCGTGCGACCTGAACATTTACTCTGAATTATAGCTTGAATTTTGTCTTCGTGCACTGCTATTCTCTCTGAACTTTGAGGGTTTCTCCCCGAAAGTTCCTTTTGGTGTACTTCTTATTTAAGCTATATTATCAAAATTTCTTTTTCGAAAAGGTGTTTTTAAAACTGAAAATCGAACCAAGTTCTTTTTTCCGAAAGATTTTTGACTACTTTCCTATATAGTTTGTTCTTTGTGTGATTGATTGCTTGCTTGTTACCTTTGCCCAGGATTTTGTGAAATTAATTAAGTATACAGGACTGAGGTAAAAGGCTGAGTGATACAGCACATAAGGGTTGCCATCCCTACGAGCGATACACAGGGTTGTGTGTAGTTTTTAGGAGGGCCATTCTAGGGGGACAAGGGAGTAAGGTTACTTTGCTCACTTTTACTTGTTCTTAGCAGGGATCTTTCTTGGTTACTAGGTATGTCAGGAGGAGAAGCGCCCCCAGTTACGAATGCGCAACTCATGGCTGCCATTGCGAATTTGACCAATCAATTCGCAGACCTCAAGGGCGAGGTCGATGAGATAAGGGCAGCCCAGCAGGATCGGTTCGCGGAGGAGGAAGACATCCACACCCCATGGGCTGGCACTGATACAAAGCCCTTTGAAGGTCTAAGTCAAATGAAGACATCTGTGCCTTCTTTCAGCGGAGGTACGGACCCCGAAGAATACTTAGACTGGGAGATCAAGATGGAGCGAATCTTTGAGCTTCACTCGGTTCCCAAACATAAGAAGGCTCCACTCGCAGTGGTCAATTTCACCGAATATGCACTCGTTTGGTGGAATCAGGAGTTGGACCAGAGGCGCAATACCAGGCCTATGCGTGCACGTGCGCCACCTCTTTCATGGTTTGATTTGACGACAGCGATGCGCAAGACTTTTGTACCCACGTATTATTTTAGAGAATGGTATAGGAAGTTACACACTCTTGTACAGGGTTCTTTATCTGTCGATGCTTATTATAAGAAATTAGAGATGGCTAAGATTAAGGCCAATGTAATAGAAGACGATGCCGCCAGCATGGCACGTTTTCTTAGTGGGCTTAATAGAGGGATAGCTTTAGCGGTAGAATTGCAAAATGCTACAAGTTTGACGGATATGCTCCAGAAAGCCAGGGTGATGGAAGAATACCTGAAGACGACTCCACCAGCTAAGACGCCTGCCATCGCCCCTACTAATTGGAGAAAGAATCCGGTGTACACGCCAACACTCGCCAAGAAGCCGTTCACCCCTGAGCGTAAAGCTATTCAATCTGCCCCAACCACCTCTTCTTCTTCAGCAGCTAAAACGCCAAGCACCTCCAGGCAGAGCATTTCGCAGATCACTTGCCATAGGTGTTCTGGCTGCGGGCATTACATGCGGGACTGTCTTAACATCAGAAAAGTACTACTAGGGCAGGATGGTGAGTACATCTCAGAAGAAGAAGACGACGAGGAAGAAGCCAGTCTCATCCCAGAGTTGGCTGACGACAGCAAATCTGATACTGAGGAGGACATTCATCGCCCTGAAGACTATAGCCAGATGGCCATTGTGTCCTGATCATTAACTACAGCTGTTACCCAGGATGCTTCTCAACGAACCAACATCTTCCACACTAGGACCAAAGTTAATGGAGGTGTATGCGTTTTGACAGTTGACGGCGGGAGCTGCACCAATGTTGCCAGTGAGTACATGGTCGAAAAACTCAAGCTCCCAACAGTTAACCATCCACATCTGTACTGGCTGCAATGGCTTGACAGCTCAGATGGCTACAGAGTCACCAAGCAGGTGCGAGTTACTTTCGCTATATGTAAGTTCGAGGGACAGGTTACTTGTGATGTGCTACCTATGGAGGCGTGTCACATTCTGCTCGGACGACCATGGCTCTTTGACATTAAGGCTACATATGACGGGGTTGCTAATACCTACTCAATTTGCCAAAGGGGCAAATCCATACCTTTTTACCTCTCTCCCCACAGGAAGTTCATGCTGAATCCGTCAGGATAAAGGACAAGATCACCGCCTGGGCAGCTGAAAAGCGACAAGACAAGGGAAAGGGTAAACAAATTGTAAAGGGTAGTAGTAAGGCGAACTCTGATAAGCCTTCAGAAAAAGATACTAGTTGTGGCCTTTTTGCCACAGTGGGGGAAGTCGAACAAGTGTTAAGGGCAAATGGTTGTATCTTTGTACTTATTGCTAAGGATGATTCCACTAACCTTGACGACGTCCCTAGGGATCTCCCTATGGAAGTCAAGTTTCTTTTGCAGGAATATGAAGATGTGTTCCTTGAAGAGCTGCCGGCAGGAGTGCCCCCTCTTCGTGGAATTGAGCATCAGATTAACTTCGTACCTGGCTCATCAATTCCAAACCGCCCGGCGTACAAAGCAAATCCGAAGGAAACAAAGGAGCTATAACGTCAGGTTGACAAACTCTTAGGTAATGGTCAGGTAAAAGAATCTTTAAGCCCTTGTGCAGTACCTGTTATTCTTGTTCCAAAAAAAGATGGTACTTGGAGAATGTGCATGCATTGTAGAGCTGTTAATAAAATCACCATTAAGTATAGGCATCCTATCCCTTGGCTTGATGACATGCTCGAAGATTTATATGGCTCTACTATTTACACAAAAATAGATATCACACAAGGCTATCATCAAATAAGAATGAAAGAAGGAGATGAATGGAAAACTGCTTCTAAAACTAAATTTGGTTTGTATGAGTGGTTAGTTATGCCGTTCGGCCTCACAAATGCACCTAGTACTTTCATGCGATTAATGAATCATGTGCTTAGGAAGTTTATAGGGAAATTTGTTGTGGTTTATTTTGATGATATTTTGATCTATAGTCGAAGCATGCTTGAAAACATAGAGCACATTAAGTTGGTATTAATTGAGTTATGTGATAATAAATTATATGCCAATATTAAAAAGTGTACATTCTGTGTGGAGGAAGTTGTCTTTCTTGGGTTTGTTGTTTCGAATGAAGGTGTCAAGGTTGATGACACAAAGGTGAAAGCCATTCGTGAATGGCCTACTCCCACCTCGGCCTCGCAGGTAAGATCATTCCATGGGTTAGCTAGTTTTTACCACAGGTTCGTGAAGGATTTCTCAACCAAGGCCGCACCCCTCAATGAATTGTGTAAGAAGAATGTTCCATTTTTGTGGGGTCAGGCACAGGAAAACACCTTCACTGTTCTTAAGCATGATCTCACTCATGCTCCTGTTTTAGCATTACCTGATTTTGACAAAGTTTTTGAACTAATGTGTGATGCTTCAGGAATTGGTATAGCTAAGGTGTTGTTTTAATGCAGGAAGGAAAACCTATTGCCTACTTTAGTGAGAAACTGAAGGGAGCTGCCTTAAATTATCCGACATATGATAAGGAGCTCTACGCCGTGGTAAGGGCATTACAAACTTGGCAGCACTACTTGATGGCCAAGGAGTTTATTGTCCATTCAGATCACGAATCCCTTAAACACCTTAAGGGACAGGGTAAGTTGAACAGGCGTCATGCTAAATGGGTTGCTTTTATTGAAAATTTTCCTTATATTATTAAGTATAAAAAAGGAAAAGATAATATGGTAGTTGATGCTCTGTCACGCAGGTATGAATCCCTCGCTATTCTTCATCATGCATCTATAGGGTTTTCATATCTAAAAGAATTGTATGCTTCTAATCCTGATTTTTCTATGTTATATGAAGCATGCGAAAATGGTGCATTTCAGAAGTTCTTTAAGCAGAATGGGTTTTTATATAAGAACAATAAGTTATGCATCCCACGTAGTTCTTATAGGGAACTGCTGGTGCGTGAAGCACATAATGGGGGGCTAATGGGTCACTTTGGTGTAACTAAAACACTTGACATGTTAAAGGAACACTTTTACTGGCCTAAAATGCGAAAGGATGTAGAAACTATTTGCTCACGTTGCATTAACTGTTTGAAAGCAAAGTCTACTTCCAAACCTCATGGTCTTTATACACCTTTGCCTATTCCAACTGTTCCTTGGACTGACATCTCTATGGATTTTATTTTAGGGTTGCCGAAGACACAGCGAGGTAATGACTCAATTTTTGTCGTGGTGGACAGATTTTCTAAAATGGCTCACTTTATTCCTTGCAGGAAAACAGATGATGCCAGACACGTTTCTGAACTATTCTTCAGTCGAGTGGTTCGGCTACTTGGAATCCCACGCACAATCGTCTCGGATAGGGATGTTAAATTTTTGAGTTATTTTTGGAAAACATTGTGGTCTAGACTAGGCACTAAATTGTTATTTTCTACGACTAGTCATCCACAAATGGATGGTCAAACTGAGGTGACCAACCGAACAGTAGGGAATTTGTTAAGGGCACTGATTAAAAGTAATCTTGCAGGTTGGGAACAGGTCTTGCCGATTGCAGAATTTGCCTACAATTGCTCCAAGCATTCATCAACTGGATTTTCGCCCTTTGAAGCTGCCTACGGCTTCAATCCGTTGACAGTCATAGATTTACTGCCACTGCCCCTGAAGGATCAAACAAGTCTGGATGGCGAACAGAAAGTAGACACCGTCAGAAGAATTCATCAAAGGGTTCGTGAGAACCTTGAGAGGAAAAACGCCAAGTATGCTTCAGTTGCAAATCGAAGTCGCAAGGCTGTGAGTTTTGAACCAGGTGACTGAGTTTGGATTCACATGAGGAAGGAAAGGTTTCCAGCAGCCCGGAGGACTAAACTCCACCCCAGAGGCAATGGGCCTTTTCAAGTTATCGGAAAAATGGGGGATAACGCCTACAAACTGGATATGCCAGGTGAGTCTAGCGTTAGTGCATCTTTTAATGTTGCTGACTTGTCTCCGTTTAATTTTGACCAGGATCTTAATTCGAGGTCGAATCCTTTCCAGCCGGGAGGGAATGATGAGGGCATCCCCAGCCCTACGCCAAGTCAGTACACAGAGGATCCCAGTTCAAGCAATGAGGACTCAGAAAGTGCAGCAGAGGTTCGTGTGCTCCATAGAGGCCCGCCAATGCTCCAGGACCCGAGCCCATATCAAAGAGATCCGTTCGTTGACATAGTTGGGCCTATGACCCGAAGAAGGACAAGGAAGCTCAGAGAAGATCTTGAAAACCTTGTTCGAAGGAGTTATACAGAAGCCCAACTCGTTACGGACACAAACGTCCTTGAAGAAAATAGAAGGAAGGATAAAAGCGTCACTTTACTCTCCATCACAGAGGAAATGGCGCCTACGAATCAATCCAGCTGAAGGAAAGGGCATTTCTTGAAGTTCTTGATTTTCTTGAAAATCTTGAATTTCGCGGCTTACTGAATCTTGAAGAATTTTGAAAATCTTGAAGTTCTTGATTTTTGACATTCCGAAATGATTCCGGGAGATTCCAGAACCTCCCTACATCATCTCCACCATGCGCCATCTTATTTGGGCCAAAACCCCCTTGAAATCCACTTCACAATTTTCGGCCAGGCCAAAGCCCACAAGGAGCAGCCCACACGCCACTTGGAAGCTTAGGTTAGGGAAGGATTAGGATTTGTGCATGTTTCCTAATTCTACTCAAAGTTTGTTACAAGTTAGTTAGGATTGTTACAAGTTTGTTACAGCTTGGGCTGATTTGTAGGTAGTTTCCAAAAAGGTTTACCTTCTTGAAACCTTTTTGTGATTTATTTTTACTTCTTTATTTCTTTATTTTTTAATTGTAAATTCGGCCAGTCCATCCTACATGGCAGCCGAAATTCTTGTATGAAATCAATCTCTTGATTGGTTTCCAATTTCACTTCCTTTTCCTAGTTCAATTAGGTCAAAGAATTCGGCCACCCTCCCCTATATAAGACAGCCGAATTCCTCACTTTATTTTCAGTTGATTATTGATTAAGTTAGAATTTATACTTCTTTAATCACTCATTTATTTTGGGCTTATGTAATTTGCATGCTTGTTAATTGCTAAAAGTCAAGAAACTATAGGCTAATAGATAATTGCTCTGTCTATTAATCAAAGCTTTGTTTCGAATTCTAGATTACTCCACTTGGTTCGAATTGCGTGTTTAATTTACTTCGTAAGTTAGTAGTTTGCCGAATCCAAGGGTAAGGATTCTAGGGTTTAAGAGCAGTGTCTTGCATTCAGACTTTCCTTAGCACATTCCGCATAGAGTTCTTGGTTTCCAAAGGCGTTGGAAATCAGGGGTTCTCATCAGTTAATGTGACTTGGACATGCACATAAAGATTCTAAACAAGAAGAAAGTTATTTTTGATCTTAATGGATTGAATATATATATATAGACTATAAAGTGTCTATTCATTCTCTTGTGTGGATTACCAAAAGTCTTCAAATAATTAATCATTTACTAATTGTAAATTAAATAAAGGAAGTTGATGTGAACAAAGTAAATAATCATCATATAATCAAGAGTCTTTTTGAAACTTATAGTACATGAAAAGTCACAAAATTAAAAAGAGATTAGTGGATAACAATAATAAAGAGTACACAAAATAAAAATGAATTTAAATGAACTAATATTATATTTCACTCACCCTTACATATACACAAACATGCATCACATAAAATGTCATTTATTTATAATAATGTATTTATTAGTAATAAAATAAACTATGTATCAATATAAACGTTCGATATTTTACATACATTTCTAACCCAAAATTTATATTAAGTTATATACATATTAATAGAAAAGATATATGCACATATATATATATATATATATACACGATTATTATTATTATTTTGACGAACATGATTATTTATACATATAGATGGATCCTTATATAATATGAAGTTAATCTAATATAGAAATTGAAAAAATAAATTAAGAAGTTAGTAAAGACAAAGAAAAATATTATTTAATTAAAAAAGAGAAAATAAAATTTATGCATTCAATAAATTTAAATATTACTCTTACGTGGTATTTATATGAATGGTTAAATTAAAAATCTAATATAGACATTAAAAAGAAAAAATATTTATTAAATTATTTGTCAATGTGGTAGCCATGTCAGCTTTAACATTATTAAATATAAGCTGGATGTGACAGTCACGTGACACCCTCATATAATATATTTATTACTTTCTATTATATAGGGTAGATATAGGGAATAATATTTATCAGGTTCATTCTGAAATAAGATATATCAGGACTCACCAGACATCCACTCACATACTGCCACCTAATCTTTTATAAATGGACATATTCTAATTTTATGGTATACTTTTGTTTTGAAAATTGAATTTTACATTTACCATAAATCTAATTAGATGGAATATTCCTTTATCTTGTAGTGTATTATAATTTCATTAAACAATTATATCAAAAAATTAAAATAACTATACCCTACACACAAATAAGTGAACCCTTCGTCACAATATTTAATTTGTTAAAAATGAATATAAATGAAAAAAGCATTATCAAAAAAATTTAAAAAGAACTATATCCTATATACAAATAAGTGAACCCTTAATCACAAAATTTATTTATTTTTAAATTGACTATCAGTGAAAAAATATTTATTTTAAAAAATTAAAATAACTATACCCTACACACAAATAAGTGAACCTTTAGTCATAAATTTTAATTTATTAAAAATGAATATCAATGCAAAAATATACATGCTCCTTAATTAAGGGAATACTTAATAAATAGGAGAAATATGAAGTTAATCATGCTCCTTAATTAAGGAAAAACTTAATATATATTAATCTCATATATCTTACGTGACGAAATATCATTAGATGTCTGATAAATCTTATTTTAGGATGAACATGATAAATATTAAACTCATATATATATATATATAGAAAATGTCCATGGCCCCAATCGGTGCGAGGAATTGTGGCCCGATTGTAATAATTTGGGGCCCACAACATTTTCTTGTCATCTTTACCCTTGAGTAGAAGTCCCAGTTGAAATGCCACATAATACACAGTGAGAGAAAATTTTATTTTTATGCGTAACTTCTTCATCCTCTTCGAATACTTCGCTCAATCGCAGCTGCATCCCCATCCCCCACCTCATGAAAAAATGCGAAAAAAAGGAAAGAAAAATTTCTCGGAAAAAACACGCTTACTTCACTTCCCTAATACCATTTTTAATCTTCAGAAACTTGTCCCGTATGGTATGTCTTTTGAAATGTATTTTGAAAGGTGTTTTGGATTTTAAAATTATTAAAATTATATTAAAAATGTAAAAAAGTATTTGGAAAATGTAAAAAAATGTTTGAAAAATGTAAAAAAGTGTTTTAAAATTGATGAGAAATTATTATAAAATAAAAGTGAAAGTGAAATGAGATAGAAAATTTACATGCCATACGAGACCCGAGAGCTTATCAAACCAGGTCAACCTTCAGAAGAAGATCCTGGCAGGATATTATCTGCTTTCACCTAGTCTGCCTCTTTTTTCTCACTGGATGCCTGCAATTTATTTCGCTTTGCCGGTTCCATGTTTAGATCTATAATACCATTGAAAATCTCGCGACCCACGTGGTGAAATTGAAAACCTTGATTTATTTTGCTCATGTCTGGGGCTGGATATGCTTTGGGGCATGTGAATTTCCCTGCAATGGCAGCGGAAAACCGGTCCGAATGAGTTGAAAGTGGTGATGATTCTGTGCAGGGGCGGAGACAAGGAAGAAGAAGATGGTTCAGATTTATTGGGGATGATTCCTAATTTTCCGGTGACGAAAGAGGAGAAGGGAGCGGGGCGTGGTAAATTATGGAGGGGAGCAGAAAGAAAGAGACGTGAAGAAGAAAGAGAGATGAGAAACCGAGGAAGTAAAGTTATGGAGAGGAGAGAGAAGAGGAGAAAGAGGAAAGAGAGAGTGTGCCAAATAAAGGTTAAATATGGAAAATGAAATTTGTGACCTCATCAAACCTACTTTCGGGTTACGACCTCATGCACCGATTCGGTTCACTAACAGCATCATGTGTATATATATATATATATATATATATACACTCAAAGACGGATGCTTAAGTTGATGAAGCAGTTAAAATATGTCCGAATATAAAGCCTAAGTAGCAAAGCAAACGGATCTGCGCCCATCTGAATTCACATAAATTTCCATTTCCAGAGAACATCGGTCAAGGAATCCATAAATAGAGGCATATATGGCAGATTTGTTCAATCACCAGGCTAAACACTACTCCGGTAGCCGCCCCACTTACCCTCAAGAATTGTTCGATTTCATCGCCTCCACCACTCCTTCTCACGACCTCGTTTGGGATGTCGGCACCGGCACCGGTCAGGCTGCTCAATCAGTAAGCCCCCCTCTTAATTTACACTTTCTATATGTATATTTCTTTTATATATACTTGTTTTGATTATTCTAGTTAAATTTGTCCGTTTAATTATCAGTAAATGACAATGATTGATTGGTGAAAAGGGATCGATTGAACATGATTAATTACAAAAAACCTTGTCTGTGTAGATCGATCAAATTCTTGGTTGAAGTTTAGAACATATAGATCGGATTAAGATAAACAAAAGTGTTTACAAACTCCCGATTTGCCGTTTTTGACCAGTTGGCAAAGACATACAAGAGTGTCATAGGCACGGACACTAGCGGGGAGCAACTAGAGATGGCCTCCGATCTTCCCAACATCCGATACCGTCGTACGCCGGCCGATATGTCCACGCCGGAGCTCGAAAAGAACATCGCAACCGAATCTAGCGTAGATTTAGTCACCGTCGCTCAAGCCATGCATTGGTTTGATCTTACGGCGTTCGATAAACAAGTCAAGCGGGTCCTGAAAAAACCCGACGGAGTCCTCGCCGCATGGTGCTACACCGTCATGCCGGGAGTTAACCCAAAAATCAACCCGACTGTGGAAAAACTCTATCGTTTTAAAGCCGGGCCTTACTGGGAACCGCCGATTAAGCTTATCGAGGAAAAATATGAAACGATCGAGTTCCCGTTTGAGCGGGTCGATAGGCTCGGGAAAACCGGTCCGTTTGAGTTTAAGTCGGAGATGTTGATGGATTTGGATGCGTTTTTATCGTACGTGAAGTCGTGGTCGGCTTACGAAATTGCAAAAGAGGAGGGAGTGGAGCTTTTGACGGAGGATTTGGTTAAGGAATTAAGTGTTGCTTGGAATGAAGATGGGAAAGGGGAAAAAGTTGTTTGTTTTCCGACGTATCTTAAGATTGGGAGAGTTGGGAAAGCATGAAACTGTTTTTTTTTTTTTTTTTTTTGAGAACTGAAAATATTCCGGCGGTGATCTCTTTTCTTGGATCCCATATGATCATGTCTCTTTAGTCTTTGCTAGTTTGTTGTTCTAGGTAGTTTAGTTCTTTCTGTTAAATGTGTGTCCTGTTTTCAAAACTTTTCTTGTATTCTCACTTATGACATTGTGTAGTAGGTTAATTGGGTTTTGCTTCCTATGTGTTTTTTTTATTTTTTTTTATAAGCTTCTTTTTATTTTTAGATAGATAAGTATTTTTTTTGTCATTTAAACGAATTTATTAATTTATCTAAAACTAATTAAAATGACTTATATTTTAATGTGGTGAACTATGTAAATAGTGATAATGCCTTTTGAAAATTTAAAAGGTAAAAGTAAACTTATTCTGTATACATACAGGGGTTGGAATCGTTAGATAGTTAAGAGATATTGAAAAAGAAGTTTTGAAAATTTCTTTGATGAAGGATTGAACTGGATAATTTGTATCTTCTCAGGATTATATATTCTAGACACCCTCCTTGTCAGTAACTGCACGGCACCAATCTAATCCATATGGTATCTACTCCCTCGCTTCCACTAGAAGAGTCCAGTTTGAGAAATATTTTTTTTCTATCAGAAGAGTTCACTTTTAATTTTTTTTTTTACACCTTTTACCCTTACTTATATAATCATGTATGGTCTACAGTTAGTTTTTACTTAAAAAGTAAGATATAAATGAAACAAATAGGGACAAATTAGTTAATTAAGGTATTATACATTGATATTCATAATAAATTGTATCTAAGTGAAGATGGACCCTTCTAATGGAATGGAGGGAGTAATTCATATGTATTTAAGATATAACAAATAAAATAGTTAATTTCTCACCATTTATTTTATTAATGTCTTTATTTTTTTAAGTGTGAGTTAGTATGAATCACACATGTATTATTGTGTAAGTAATGGTATAAAGAGTAAAAAATTTAAGAGTAGAATTTTCTATTAAAACAAAATTAAATTTTGGAATAATAGAACATGAGAGTATTATTTAAAAAAATTAGTTGCACTTTTGATTTAAGTTAACAGTGTATATGCACGGTTGAATATGAAGGTCTGTTTTTTACCTTTGGTTTTCAATGGTAGATTTAGTGGTTATAATTTTTTATGGATGCAAGATACAACACACAAATGGTACAAAAGATATTATCTAAGATATTAGCTCTGGTGTAGAAGTAACGTTTTAACTTTTTATAAAGTGTGGATTGGTTATGGACCACAAATAATTATATTAGTAAGAGAATTTTTTATTGAAACAGAAATATTTTTGAAACTAGACTATTTTAATGGAATATAAAGAGTAATAATTAAGCTACTAAGAGATTTTGATTTAAAACTAAAACTATGTTTTTTAAACTTTTTATCCAAACACACTCTGTTTCTTTTTGGGAAAAAGGATTGAAATACTTTTCTTCTTTGAAGACTTGACCTAGCAAATGGTGCAAGTAAAGTAGACAGATATGAGGTTTTTTTTTTTTTTTTTTCCTGTCTTTCTTTTTCTTTTTACATTTCATTTGAAACTAGACTGAAATGAATCTATATAGGACCATAAAAACTGGAAATAACCTTTAGAAAAAATAAAATAACATTTGAAACAACACCGTAAATTCAGACTTCATTACCCCGTTTATCTTTAATTTGTTTTATGGGTTTGGCTTAATATATTTTGTAGTTCTAGACTCTTAAGGTGTGCTTGGTTTGTAGAAGAAAATGAGAACAATAATAGTGAAAAATGATAGTAGAGATAATTATTGTATTGGTGTTATTGTATTTGGTTTGTGACGGAGGAATGATTTATTATTACTATTAATGGTGATCAGTTCACAAATAAAAAATATAAAAATAAACTTTATTTAAACTTTTAATATATTATAAACTATTTATGTTTAAATATATTATAATGATAATTTTTACTAGTTAAATTGTTTAAATATAATAATATTAACAAAAGAATGAGAAATAATTTGACAAAAGAATGATTATCATTCTCCCAAAATAGGAGGGAATTGAATGGTTGATCGAATGAAAGTAGGGTTTGAAAGTGAGGTCCAAGGAATGAAACACCCAACTGAACACCCATATTTCATTATTATTCTCATTTCCCATTCCTAATCCCAATTGAATACAGCCTTAGTACCTTTTTAGTGTTAATCTAACTGTCTATGTGACACAAAGATATTTTTGAAAGCAAGTATGGTTAGACACACCTTTGAGGCATATACTTAGAATAGGTGAGCAAAAGGGTAATCAGGATAAATTATTAGTGAAGAAGTTGAAAATATTAATGGATGAAACTTTAACAATTTGAGCTATTAACTGAAAGCTTTATACCCAGATTTCTCTTGCACTGTTTTTGTGAAGATGAGATATTTGGCATAAACAGAAAGATCATTTATGAGGTCATAAAAATCATAGAACTTTGAGGTTGAGCCACAAACTTTAGGGTTCAGATCCTTTAGTCCCAAATTTTTTAGAATTAGAGTGTATCTTGCTATTTGTAGCAAAATTCAGGGGTTGGTGGTAGTGGTGGGATCCCACCCCTACCTCCAAACCCTTTAAATTTTGCCATTTATGACACTTTATGGGGGATAGAAATGGAATAATCAAAAGAGTTTGAGATTTCGAGTATTTGGACATTTACGGCATCTCCAATGCATTGCATTATTTTGGTACAATTTTGCACTAAAATAGGGTAAAAACTGCATCAACTATTATTCACTCCAATCCGTTCATACCAAAAGGAATATTCTCCCAAATTCCTCATATGAATTGAAGATTTTTTAAATATACAGTTATAAAATTATACTTTGATAAAAATTCTGCTCATGTAAGAAATTGTTCGATCGAAGACCAAATTTCTTTTGAGCAAAAAAAAAAAAATGTTTAAAAAAAAAAAAAAAAGGAGTTCATAAAATATTTTGAATGAACAAATTCAAAAAATTTCGCTACTGTTTAGACCAAATTTCATATAGCTAGTATTTAGTAAACGCTTCAGAACTCAGATAAGATCGATAGGATGCGAAAAAGGGAGTTGGCTGGGAAATGGGAGCGGAAGAAAATTGGGATTTTGCTTTGGGGTTTGACTCTAGAAATATTTGGATTCTTTATAGGGATGGCTCACAATATTGGTCAAAGGTCCAAACCAAACCCAACTTTTCTTCTAAACGATTGGTGGAAACAAAATTAGACACATACAGTTTTAGTAGTAATTGCTCAATTAGACCCTAAAACAAAGTCTTCCTTGTGAAACGACACTTTTTATTTAGGCATTAACATACACTTTTTATTACTTTTATTTTTTTAATTTTATGAGTTCATGTTCTAATTTAACGTTCATCCTGAATACCAATAAATTAAATCTGTAGGGAGTTAATTGCTACAATTCACAATATAGAGGCATTTTGCAATTGGGTCAAAGTTCGGTGTCGTTGACTCAAAAGAGAAATCAATAACTCTAAATCCAACATTATAAAGGGCGCCTTCTATACACTAAAAAAGCATCAAACAAACGCCTAAAGATTTCTCATCTTCTCATTATTGCAGTCACGGCGAATTGAAGTAGAGAACAGAAATGGCGGACTTGTTCAACAAACAGGCGAAGCATTATTCCTCCTCCCGGCCAGAATACCCCGAAGAGCTTTTCCAGTTCATCGCATCCAAGACGCCGGCTCATGATCTCGCCTGGGATGTCGGCACCGGAAGCGGCCAGGCCGCAAGATCAGTAAGCCCAATCTTACTCTGTTTTCCCGTATCATCAAAAGAATCATTTTTCTAATACTTTTTAATAACCGTCTTTTCTCGCTACATTAGTTGGCCGGCATATACAAGAACGTAGTAGCCACGGACACAAGCCCAAGGCAGCTGGAATACGCAGTGAAGCTCCCAAACATCAAATACTATTGCAGCCCTCCAAAAATGTCCATGGATCAGCTCGAAGAAAACATCGCAGGGGAATCCAGCGTCGATCTAGTGAGCGTCGCCACGGCTCTGCACTGGTTCGATCTTCCGAGTTTCTATCAGCAAGCGAAATGGGTACTCAAAAAACCCGACGGAGTCATCGCAGCTTGGACATACACCAAAGCCCAGATCACCACAAGCGTGGCGCTCAACACGCTTCTTCACGATTTGTACCTCGACTGCGATTACTACACGAAACCGCAGGGGAGATTCGTGCTGATGGATCAGTACAGAACTATTGATTTCCCTTTTCAGCGGGTGGATGGGCTCGAGGATACTGGGCCTTTGGAGTTCAAAATGGAGAGGGAGATGGATCTGGATGAGTTCTTCACGTTCGTGAAGTCGTGGTCGGCGTACCAATCTGCCAAAGATAAGGGAGTGGAGATCTTGAACGATGATGTGGTTGAAGACTTCACTAATGCTTGGAGTGAAGACGGGAAACCCAAAAAAGTTCTTACTTTTCCGATCAATTTAAGGATCGGAAAAGTTGGGAGCTCTGACTCTGATTGATGGCTTTGTAATTCCAATTTTAGTAAAGTTGTAAGCTGTGAGGTTTATGGAGAATTAACCTAATAATTCAGCTGAGATATGTATGCAATACGTTGTGTATACTAACTATTATTGTGACAGTGAAAGAGAACAGAGAAGGAAGAGAGCTGAGGTTCATAATAAGTCGGGATTGAACATTGAACCCACTTTGTTGGATTAAAATTTCTTTCCATTTCATATATAGATTGTGTTGGTGGCGCTTTGTGACCTTGCCAATCCTATCCTGTAATGTATGTTGACATCATTAGTACTTATATGTACGTTAGAAATTAGTATACATTTCTTTATCATAAAATACAGATCAATATTATTAATCTGATTACTGAAAAATATAAAAATTATGAAAAAATCATAGCTTTTGTTCTCTTCAAAAGATCTTGAGGGATTGTTGACCCTCTTCAATTGACTGTTTCAAACTAATTGTAACAGGTCAGATGGACCAAAAGTGCAACATGTCCAAAAGGCCAAAATTACGAATTTTCTCTTATACTCGAAATGTACATGACATTGTGTTACCAAATCAAATTAACATACTAACTCTTTGCGGACACCTCTAATCTAATATGAGAAATCAACTAACTAATATGCCTATATTATTGTCCACACTAAATAACTTTTTACAAATATTTAATTCAATTACTTTTTTGGCTAACATATAGGTCATGGAAGGGTGATGAAGAAGGAAAGGGAATCCACTAGAAATCGAGGTGAGTAATAACGCGACCTTTGGCTCATAAGGGTTTGGGAGTAAGAATCACATAAATGGTAAACAGATCGATGCTAGCGAAGATTGCCTGGAAGATGATCTCAAACGAAGACTCTTTATTGGCAAAATTCCTTAAAGGGGGATCCTATGAGGGAATGAATTTTCTATCTATGCCACTCAGAGGAGATGGCTCTTGGGGCTGGAAAGAAATATTGTGGGGGAAGGAAATAATTAAAAAAGATGTCAGATGGAAGGTAATAAAGGGAACAAAATTAGTCTCTTGGACTACTGGATACCAGGGGTGAATCTAGAGGCCACTCAAGGCTTAGAAGCAATCAGACAGACAAAACTAAAGGTGGAGCATTTGATTAACCAGAACCGGAAATAGAGGGAACCCATGCTTGAAGTTATATTCCCATAGCGAATCCAGGAAAGGATTAAGTCCGTCTACTTGTCTCCATGTGGTCAGAAGGGGGGGACATAATCTGGTACGAACTAGAAAAGACAGGCATTTACTCAGCCAAAGAAGGATACAAGAGAGCGCTGAGAGAGTACATTGGGGCCCAGGAAGATGAAGGGTATAGTGAGCTTGGACAAAGTGACATATGCTATAGAAAAGGTCATGGAAACTAAAATGTACCCGCTAAAGTGCAATTTCTTAAATGGCGGCTTCTTTAGAATGCTTGCCTGTTAGTACAGAATCTTAGGAAAATGTCAATCTATGTCCCACTGCTATGTGTCAGGTGGGGGTTGGAAGAGGAGGATACATAACATATTTTCCTTAATGTAGTCACTCCAAAAGGTTCTAGAAAATATCTTCACTTAGATTTAAATTTGATATTGGATCACCTGTTAAAATTAAGGATTGGTTCTGAAACTGGATGAGAGAAGCACTGGATGCGGAAGCCATAAATTATCATTACACATATTGTATAGCATTTGGCTAGCGATAAACAAAATGGTCAAGGAGAATCAACTCATTCCGCCAGCTGTGATTTGACATTAAATACAAGAGGAGTTCTACCTAAGAGAGAGGAAACCAAAGGGAACGACTCGACAAGGAGATAGAGACGGCAATGATAGACAGGTTCAAACCAGTACAAGGATCGAAGTGGAAGGTCATCGCGAGGACACAAGTTAAAATCCTAGTCGATGGGGCATTCAAAGAAGAGAACTCCATAGGGGCCATCAAATGGATCATAAAAGACAACTCAGATGTCCCTCTACAAAGAAAGGGATTGATAACTTAAGGGGAATCTCCACTACAGATGCAAGCTTTAGCGCGCTTAAGGGCAATTCAATGCTCGATAGCCAATGGTTAGATTCCACGGGTGTACACAAATAGTCTCCAATTGGTCAACCAGTTATGCGAGACTACGTCAACTCACAAGGAGGTTCAGGTAATATTGACAGACATTAGACGTTATGTGTCTTTCCTGGTTTAGTAATCAAGAAAATAGACAGGATTGTCATGCATGAAGCACATCTCCTGGCTACTAGGGCAATTAAGGAATCTATAATTATGTAACCACTACTGAATTTTAATAAAATTAGTACTTTATATATATATATATATATATATATATACATAAACCCTTACAAATTAGGGCTAAGATAACGGGGGGAAAATATTAAGGATAATGCCTATCAAAGGTGGAAGCAAACGATGTTTGCAAAAATCCTTTGACAATAAGAGCCCACAGGACACCCGAGGAGGCCCAATTCTTGTCTTAGAAAGCCCACTCATCAACTAGCTACATTTAAACGTATAAAATTTGATGCTTTTAGTCCTTCAAAAGTGTTTCTAACTTGGGCCCCGTTTAGTAGCACGACTGGATCTAAACCTTGATTTGAATTATGATTTTAAAATATTAAAATTGTATTAAAAATGTGAAAATATGTACTGTAAATGTAAAAATTTGTATTGAAAATGTAAAAAGACTTTTTGAAAATGATAAAAAAAATTATAAAATGGAAATAATATCTAAACCTTGATTTAGATCAAGTTTTCAAACAGGGTCTTGAACTAACAATCAAAGTTAATAGAAGAGCTAAAAATATATTTTTTTTCTAAAAAGTTCAAAAGGCTAAACTGAAACAAAAAGTAGTTCCAAAGCCTAAATTATACAATTGCGAAAGTTGGCTGGCTTGTAAGGTCTTTTGCCTTAAAAGTGAGTACAAATGGTATATTTGCTTATCTAATATAATTTTTACTTGAATAAACTCTAATTTTAGTTATTTACACATTTCATTTTAATTCTTTTAGTCTCTAATTTTTTAATTTGACATTTTTGGTCCTTAATATTTACTGTGCATACATTTTGGTTCCCATAGTGCTTGAAGTAAGGAACCGAAAAAAAAAATCAACTTAACAAGTAATTAGGTACCAAAAAATCATTTTAAAAGTAAACAGACCAGAATGTTCATAGTGTTTATATGAGGGATGACAATGTCAATTTGAAAAGTTAGAGACAAACAATTAAGAGGTAATATGTAGAGAGACGAATCTAGAGGGGTAGGCTTAGGGAGGCTTCATCCCACTCAACTACCCAATAATCCACTAGAACCTTGTAATTTTGAACTTTTTCTCGACAAAATTCAATATACTCGCTACATTATTTTTTAATTATTTTTTCATAGATTGTAAGTACATTGACTTATTATTTATTTATTTTTTATATTTTAAATCAAACATTCAAAAACAAAATTCATTGTATAATCTACTTATAGTTGCATCTAGGGCTGAGAACGAACACGAACATTCACGAACAAGCTCGGGATCAACTCGTTAAAAGCTCGGTTCGAGATCATTTATTTATTAATAAACGAATACGAACAAAATTTTAGGCTCGATTAATAAACGAACAATAAATGAACAAAAGGGAGCTCGGCTCGATTACGTTCGTGAACAGCTCGATATGGAAAAACAATTTTTAAGAAGGATAAAATACATATATAATTTATCATTCATACATATAACATGAAAATAAATTTGGTGCAGTGGTAAGATATCTAAAGGAGAAGCAAGGGAATTAGGGTTCGAATCTTCACAAGGCCAAATTTATTTTATTTCACAATTTTGAAGTGAATTTCACCCAATCCCACATCGGAAATGAGAGAAAATTTGGGAGGAAAATTCCTTATAAATAGATGAGCATGACACTTAGGGCTGAGAACGAATATGAACAAGCTCGGCTCGGCTCGATTAATAAATAAACGAACACGAACAAGATTTTAAGGTCGATAAATAAATGAACAATAAATGAACACGTCAAAGCTCGGCTCGATTAATAAATAAACGAACATGAATAAGATTTTAAGCTCGATAAATAAATGAACACGTCAAAGCTCGGCTCGACTTGGCTCGTTATCACCCCCCCCACCCATGCTCTCGTGATCTCATTTTGATGGGAAAAAAAAAAGACATTGAACCATTTTTCTTCTCAAATAATCACAAGACACACTTTATAGAATACAACATTTTCAATGGATGTCGACACGAGTGATACAGTTATCACCTTCAGCATTATCAAAATCAATGTATTATTAAGTGTCAACCAATAGCAGTATAAATTCGTATATTATACATTTTTATAGTTGTGAATTTATAAGTTTAGTTATTAGATATGTCTATTTAATTGCACTAAAAAATTTATTTTTAAAATAGCCCTCCTCAAAAATAATTTTTTGGATCCGCCATTGAATATATAAGGGACCAAAATTAGAGTTTTTTTTTTTATGTAGGACAAATTACATTTATTACCTCCCTCGAATTTTTGTAAAATTACAAATAACTCTTAAAGTTTTGGTAAACTATAAATAACTCATGCTTTTGGGGATCAGCACCTAGCGTAACAAAGACTGACTTTAACCTTAGAGTTGAGTTTTGACGAGTTTATAACTTAAATGAATCGACACAAATAATTTCAATAATTAAATGAATAATATTAAAGTTGAAGATGGCGACATGCAAACCAACGAACCTAAACACGAACAATTTTAAGCAAAAATGCGTTATGAACCAAATATAATATACATGAATTAGAGTGAAACTGTCTGATTTGTATGTTAAATTATTCTATACAAATACAAGTAATACAAATAACTAAGGGATCATATTATAATTAATGAGTGTCAATATATGAATTCGGAGACTCAAATTCATTCAACGATACGAATGGTTGTCAATCGGGTAGACAAGGTCACAAGTGATCTACGACAAGGTGCGATTTTTTTACCTGAATATTCAATTTTGGGGCATAAAATTACCAAAACAATAAATAAAAAAAAACTAAAATTCCTAATCTACAGAAAATGAAGACGGCACATTTGTTTTCAGATGGAAACGAAATTGACGTCTTCGTTTTCGGGAAAGAAAAAAAATATCTATATATATATATATTCTAGGGGAAAACGAATCCACCAAATTCGTTTCTAGTTTTATGTTGTTTTTTAAAAAATTAAGATTCTGGGAAAACGAATTTGGTGGATTCGTTTCTAGGGAAAAACGAATCCACCAAATTCGTTTCTATTTTTATGATTTTTTTTTAAAAAAATTACAATTCCGGGAAAACGAATTTGGGGAATTCGTCGTTTACTTAAGGAAAAAAAAACATGAAGAAAAATTCGGCGAAGCAGTCGACTAATAACTAAAAAATTGAAAAGGAGGCATATTAACAAAATAAGAGCATTTGTGGAACGGAACAGCACCACTGAGTGTCTGAAGCCGCGGCGCTGCCTGGACGCCCCGCAATCTGAAAAAGTGATTAAAACAAGGTTATTTACACATAAGTTGCAGCTCCCTAGCTGGCCGTGGCAATATACATGGAAAAAAACCAACTCAGTGAAATAAAATCATTTTGAGGAAATATTTTTTATAAAACAACGAAATCAGGGAATTCATTTTATTATTAAGGTTATTTTGTAGAAATAGAAAAATAATTTTAGTAGAAAACAAATTCAATGAAATAAGTTTATTTTTTAGGGTAAGTAATATAGTTTTAGTTAAATAATACAAAGCGAGAAAACAAATTCATTGTATAATAGTGTTTTTAAAATAAGTAATATGATTTTAGTTAAATAAAAGAAGATGAAAAAGAAATCATGTAATAAGTAAAATTGAATTCAAAATTTCAAACGTTAAAGAAGATGAATTCATTTCGTAGAAGTGTTTTGGAAAAAACAAATTCGGTGAATTCGGTTTCAGTAGAAAACGAAATCACTGAATTCGTTTTCTACTGAAAATGAATTTGGTGAATTCGGTTTCATGAGAAAACGAATTCACCGAATTCGTTTTCTCTGAAAACACCGAATTCGTTTTCATTATAATTTGAATTCGTTTGCCTAGAAAATTTTTTAACCATAGAAAATGAATTAAATGAAATAAAATTAGTTCTAAAATAAGTACTGTAGGGTTTATTAAATAAAGTAAATGAGAAAATGGATTCGTGAAATTCGGCAACTAAATAAGGGTGTATTTTAGAGTAAGTAAAATAATGTTAGGTTAAACAAAATAAACATAATGCACTGTATTCGTTATCTAACTGTAAACTAATTCATTATTCGTTTTCTTAATAAGTAAAACGAATTATGTAATAATTATCATAAGAACTGAAAGGATACTTCCAGTACTTTCTTTGTTATGAAGCATTTTTAATGTCAACGAATCATAAGTTATTCGTTTTGTCCTGAAACCGACATTGATGATTTCGTTGTCGGAATAGAAATATTTTTACAGCAATTTAAGCAATAATCAAATAGTAGTTTGTATATGAACTAGTTTCACGATGACGTAAGGTACGTCATTTAGGAAATACCTAAAATCGCCGTAGAAAAGATTGTATAAATTCATGTATATTTGAAAATTTGTCACGGCGCATTTATGTGGTCCACTAGAACCTAAACGAAAATATTCGTGTACGAGTTTTGAGCAATTACATTACACATATACTGATGTTTAATTTTTGTATAGCTTTTAGTTTAAATTAGCATGCATATGGAATACAGCTAAGTTATCGATAATTTACACATTTTATTAGAAATTACGTAATTTAAAAGGAATGACATAAAACACGCACTTATGTGTTAATAATAAGATTACGTGCGTAAATGTAGGAATTTTGCTCTTAGCAATGAAATTAAACCATGTAAGGTTTTGATTATTCTAAAATACAGAAGGAAAAATGAAATCACAGAAGATTCATACGTGGTGAGGCGTCAAAATTTCAACATGCTTGGCAATACATCAGAGCCGATAATGATGGTTGCCTCACTTTGCAACGGCAAGGATGGAATTTTCTTTCCAAAAAACAAATTTTTGGAAAAATTTTCACAGAGTTCCCCTTTTACATGTACCAAACTCCCTGTGAGCAATAGAACATAAACAACAATTTACAGAAATCTACGACATCCATCTCATTCAGTAATAGGTAGATGACAAATTCTATATGTTAATACAAACAAACATGTTTTGAATATATAATAGCTAACTACTAACCATCACAAGAGGGCAATAAAATCTTCACTATGTACCACACGGTGGAGGACACGTATTCCTACGCGGTCTATGCGTGGGATGCTGCACACGTGGAGGTGGAGCATGCCTATCTGTAGTTGGCTCGCTACGCATGGAAAGGTGCCGTGCTTCTTCCCCAAACTCGTTTGGGTGCTTACGTCGCTTATGCAATTTTTCCTATGGCCCGCGCAGAGGACTGCTAGAAGTGCTATTTCTAGCGAAAGCTTCAAAAGTATTGTTGTCAGGCGTTCCATGTTCATGCTGTGAAGTTTGGTGATATGACCAATCATCGCCAGAGTTATGAGAAACAACTTCTCCACCCTCTCGCTGTCTAGACGTGGATGAACGATGTCGGCTCTGAGTTGACACCGATTTGTGTTCCTGGGTAGATCGTCCACGCATTGATCCGCCTTGCGTAGATGACGAGGATGATCCATCGACTAGGCGATGACCTTCGCCAGCACAAGTGAGAGTAGCAGTAATCTGGTCACGCACATAAAAGCTTGTCCTCCATAGGATACCCATCAAAATGCAGGTTGTCCAGCATCTCTCCTACTACATGATACATCGACTCCATAGATTGATGCTGAAAGTATGTTAATTAAGTAAGTTATTTATTATTCGAATGAAGATAGCATTTCGTAAGATGTGCATGCCTGGAGGGGAGAAACTTACATAATACTCAGTTAACACTCTGTAAGGTCGCATCGCTTTATCTGGAGGTTTAGTCGGATTACCCACTAGCAGCCGAGTGATATTGCGATACCACGTCATGTAAGGAGAAAAAGTAATCAATCGATGCATTAGAAATATTCCCTACAATAACGTGTTGGTCAGCCTGTTCCCAATGAGCAATATGGTTTCGGTGTGTTAGCGCCCATTTTTCTGTAACTCGTCCTCTGAAATCGAAACTATGAAGCCGTTCACTCGTATCGATGGCGGGAGGAATTCCATGCTGAAAACCAAATTGGCGCATAACTCGCTCTGGGCATGCAGTTCGACTACGCAGAAGTTAATGAGAGGGACATGTGATCGCCAAATTTCCCTTCTAGTTAAGCAATATTCATGCAATTTCAGCAATTCATCCTCCTCATATAGGTTCCAGATAAAGTACGAAAATAAAATGAAAATGCCAATAGTAAACAATATGGGAAGTAGACATAGTAATGAAGTTCTAATAACAAAGAAATAATCACGTCTCCCTCAACGAGATGATCTAATTGGTCGCGAAATAGATATATTATGTGTGATCCAACATTCACAAAACTGCGTCTCTTGTTCCATCTACATAATAAACACAATATAGGACAGTGGTTAGAAAAACAACAAGAATCAACCATTGTGTGGAAATGAAATATTAATAAGACATAACTCACGCGGCACCATGCGGTAGGGGGACTAAATTGTCGAAGTCCTGAGTGGGGACTGTGGGTCGAACAGTAGGAGTCAATTTAGGAATTCTTTCCCATACCCACAATTGTAGCAGCAGTTGGGGTCCACCTATCTCTTTCTTGTCCATCCGAGTAGACCGGCATAAATTTCGATATAGCAAGGCCAATGTAGCACTGCCCCAATTATAATTTCGTATAGCATGAACGTTGGCCAAAAATGGTACGTACATTAGTTTGGCCCTGGCTACAGATTTATCACTAAATAACATAGCAAGCAACTGCATCATTCTGCATCTAGTGTGCTGCATAACTCTTTCATCCGTTGAATCATCATCAATGTCGAGATACTCAATCAAGTGGGTATTTAAACTGATCAAGTTCAACTGTCCACTCTTAATATCATTCGCTGCAGGCTCGTTCCCCAACAACTGCATACATAATGCTTGCAACTCAGCCACTTTTCGTGTGGCTTCGTTAGAAATAAGTGGTATAACTGCAACATCCTGCAACGTCACCGCTGCTTCATCGACGGGAAGGTGAAATGTATGCGTCTCTTGGCGCCACCTCTCAGCCAAGGCATTTATTAAATGCTTGTCCACTTTTATATCACCCCCTCTGAATACGCCATAAAAGCTTGATTCTTTCAAAAGAGTAATCACGCGAAGATGCATAGCACCAAAATTCCACACATCGTGACTACTTGACTTGAAAGACATCAGAGGAGTGGCCGAGTCCGCCCAAATCAATTCCGAGCGATGATTAGGTTGCAATGTTAGTACACTACGGTCTGTAGGCCCTGGGTCCAAATATACTAACGGGTTCTGCCCATGTCCTATTTCCATTGTAAATATCCTGAAATAGGAAACAAAAAACTGAATATGAAACCAACCACAGCATTAAGTATACTAATTTCAAAGCATCACTCATTCGTACCGGTTACTATGGAAGTATAAGGATGGAAACAATCATGGATGAATATAGAATTAGGCAAAACACTTAAATTCCAACATGCAATTGAAAATTTTTGTATACTTTCGCCTACAATTGAGCCAAAATTATGTGCAACAAAATCTTGTAACATCACATATATCAAACAACCCCCAATTACAGACACATTTGTATTTAACCAACTACATCCAGCACAGAATAAGAAGACTAAGCATGTAATTGCTATACTAATAGGAAATATTCAACATATAACTGTAAAAATACATCAAGTGTGTGCGCTGGTCCTCTCGCGCAGTTGCACAAGACGTGGACATTTTTTTCTACTGTGCCCGTGTTGGTGACAGGCCCGGCACTGCTTCATTGGCTGACTGTCCATAGCATTTGTAAATCTCTTTCTGTGGGGTCTTCCTCTACGATCATTTATCCTTGATGGATTTGGCGCTAACAGAAATAGAGAAGCAGGCCAATAATCTTCATGCATTATAGGAAGGAAATAACTTGAATATGTGTCAACCATTGTCTTCGAAGAATAAAATTCTGAAACCAAATCCAAGTCATCTCTTTTCAAATCCTCACATACTTTGATTATATGGGAACATGGAATCTTGTATATCTGTATTTTACCACAACTGCAGCTTTTTCATGTATGTTAACTGTGTGTGAATTGTTACCTTTCCCATCAGGGCGAATACCAGTGCGAACTTGGTATAACCCATCTTCCCGATAAAATTGGGTAACTTGATGATACTTTGACCTGCGCTGATTCGTCAAGTACTTCTCCGTAACCTTTTTAGGTCAATGATAATTCTCTTTCATATAGTTAAGGGCCTCTTGAAAGTACCTATCAAAATACTTAACAAGGCGGAAGAAAATAAACCGCACACAAGCGGTTACCAGTAGTTGTCTGACCTCCAAAAGTACACCATTGAATGACTCACTGTTATTGGTTGTCATTATCCCGTACAGGTATCCGCCATCATGACAAAGAATCCACTGATCAAATGGGATGTCAACCAACCAGTTGTACGCAGACTCGTCAGCCGATCTGATTGTCCTCATATCGCAGTGAACTTCCGAAGTTGAAGCACACTAGATGCCCCGGCCATGAGGTTATTCAAATCAGCATCCTTGAACTTCTTACTGAAATTGGCTTTCACATGTCGAGAGCAGAACCTGTGATGCACATAGGGGGCTGCAATAATGGGTTGTTCTTAACTGCCGCCAAAATAGCCCTGTGCCTATCAGATATTAGACAGATGTCAAGGCGGCCTGCGATTACATGTTGCACAAGCTTGTCAAGAAACCAAGACCAATTAGCCAAGTTTTTCTTGTCCGAAAGTGCACAGGCCAATGGAAATATATGACTCGCTGCATCAATGCCACATGCAATCAGTAACTTCTCATTGTACTTCCCACTCATATATGTCCCATCGATGGTAATAACTGGCCGGCACTGCCTGAAACTCTCTATGCTTAGCCTAAATGCCCAAAAAACAGAATGAAATATACTTCGTTCTTCCGTGGTACCATCTGCGTGTCTCCACTCTACAATAGTGCCTGGATTGGTTTGTTGCAACGCTTGCAAAAAATTTGGCAACTCTCTATAAGATTCATTCCACCCTCCATACACCATTTCAACGGCCTTTTTTTCTCCAACCACGACTTCTTATATGAAATTTCCACCCCCATCTTTCTGACATCCTCTTGCACATCCCGAACGCTGTAAGATGCATTTTCCTTCACATTGCTCCTGACTAATCGGCCAATGGTTTTGCAATCAATATTTGGATGATCATGGCCTATACGCTTTGGAGTGCATGAGTGATCGAAGATATGGTGCGTAATGTTAAAGTGGTGACTACTTTTACAGGTCGCGTGGACACTCCATGGACACTTCTGGTCATCTTTATATTTGCAGATAACTGTCCAACGAGTTGGAGTAGAATACAATACTTTGTAAAATCGGTTGGCCCGGACCGACCACAACTTAACGGCATTCTGAAGAATCTCCTTCGACTCAAAAACCATACCCTTCTCCAAATTGGCCGACAAATCATCTTTCCATACGGGGCATGTACTATCGTGGAACTGATCGATTGTGTGCTGCGCCTCATCTCCAATATTGTTGAAAAATTTTATGCTTCCTCCAACGTCTTCACGCGTCATTCCAGGAAGGGAAAATTTAGTCAACGACCGCGGCATGTCTCCCAACTCACAATGTCCCTCGACGCGTTCCCCAACTCCACCTTTCGACGCATTAGACATCAAGGATATCCACCTCATTATGGGTGTGCAGTGGCATTTTGTTCTCCTGCAGTACATACTCGAAAGGATATAATCCTTGAACTGCTTCTTGGTGAGGTAACGATGTGAGGGGTGGTTGTGTTGAAGGACATTCGTATAGTCTCTATTCGGACAAAGAATTGATGTGAACATCTCCCCGCATTTCCTCTACGTGTCCACTATTCAACAGTTCTGTGAACGACATTACAGATGAGCCGATAATGTCAAAGTCAGCTGGGTCATCAGGGTGGGTTGCATAGTGAAGTGGCTCCTTAATTAAATAAACCTGGACAACAACAATAAATGGGAAAGCCTTGGGTATATTGAGCATATCATGGAGGGTTTCATCATCATCTATACCATCCGTTCGGGTGCATTAGCAGGGACGATCACTGGAGATCTACAATAAATCTGCAGCTTGTGGTGGGAAGGCGATGTTTTGCTAACTTCATAAAACCTCCGAGAAAGGACTTCGAAATTGACATTCTCAGCAACAAAAATAGTTCGTCTTGAAGGACAACTGTACTCTGAACCATTAGGACCCCGCTCAATTCTCCCATCCCAATATAACATAACTCTAACAGATTTTCCTACCATTTCAATGCAACACAGCTGTACCACAAGTTCTATATGCCTTAACCAGCACAAACACTTGTTCAGATGTTTACAGGACCAGTTCAGTTACAGTAGATATCGACATAAATCACAACAGCAAAACATTTCTAAAATTGCATACAGTATGTAGGGTCCGAAAGTACAACATTAAAGGGCCACATTCCTCCGTACCATATCAACCACAACTAAACTCCAGCCATACATATGATACGTAACGCATAAAGTACATGTGAAAAAATAATGTCAAACCCAACTATAACCACATGCATATCACAGTTAATCACATACATGGCCGTGTAATTACAGATGCTAAATATGAGCAAGAGAAATGAGACACGAGCTGATTTAATTAACTGTACAGCAAAGGACGGACTACATTAGTCAAAGTCGCTAAATACGATTGATTAGAAAATTACCTGTTAGTTGTTGTTGTATAATAAACAATGTTATTCCTCGGCCCGTATAATATGAAAATAGCGAGGGGAGTAAGAGATGAAACGAAAACCAATTGGCCCTCCTAGCCAAAAGATCCTTATAGAATTGCAGCCATAAAAGGACAAAGCCCAATAAGTATATGAAATTCAGGAGTAGAAATACATATTACAGATACGTATAAAAAAAGGGAAAGAAAGGGCAACATGAAAAAATTTCTATGAAGCTCTTAGTTGCAGTGTAAGAGTGATATTCCGCCGACCTATCTTGCTGTACGCAGATTAAAAAGTAAGGCAATTGAATGCTTGGCAAGTGGATCTCTATATGAATGAAATAACGGTGCCCAAAATTAATGAAAGCAGCTAATATAGCACGAACCCAAGCTCTATATACACGCTACCGAGATGGGATGGGATGACTCTCGAGGGAAAAAAGTCCATGTATTTTTAAGTTGTCATATACGAATATTACTAATTGCCTCACTGAAAAATCGGTTATACCTCTGTAAAAAAAGGGGCACGTGAGAATTTGGGAATATTATGAACCAACATGGAAGGTGGGTTCTATATTTACTCCATTATTGACATTTTTTCTGTCTAATTATGTCAACTATACTTTTATGCTGTATGTGATGGAGTTCCCTTTCGCGATTGGCCTATGTCAAACAATATCATCAATATATATAATATAGAATGAACAAACACCGACAACAACAAGAGCTAAGAGAAAATAAATTATTTATTATATAAGTGTCATCCGAGTAACCGACGATTACAAGGTTACTTCTCCCGTTCTCAACTATTGCCCAGGTAGTGAACTAAAGACAACAGTGACCATGTAAGACAACTATTTTCACTTCCAAACTCGCATATCCATTTTCAAATAGCATATGCCCCCATTATATCGCCTTTCAAATTCTTACAATCGTTAAAACTCATTTTATAATGCAGACCACCCCACTAGTTCTACCTGTACAAAATGTCGAAGGAATACTAATTCAATACACATAAACAAAAAGTCCATGTCAAGAAAATGCAGAAAATGAAACCCCGTCCAGAAATGTAATAATTCAATTTACAGAAATTTCCAAAAATAGTGTAAGAAATAGACCAAATAAAACAATTACAGTCACATAGCAGTACAGAAAGAAAAACTACGCATAAAAGACAGGGAAAAATTCCTTCCCAAAAACGGTCCAGCAAACTGTTAAAAAAAAGAGACATATTGCAGTTTCCGCTTGGAAAATAGAGCACCCAACATAAAAAACAGCAGAGCGGGAAAAAATTTTACACTCCAAGCTAAAGAACATGGGTCTCAAATCAAATTTAGTCCAAAAATTCTTTTTCCTATTTTTTAACCTCCAATTCAATTTCCACCAAATCTCGGAACAGCCAAGGATTGGGGTCCACACTATCAATGAAGGCAAATTTCGAATAAAGCAAAATACAACTGGAAAATGCTAATCCAACAGTCCAGGTTTCCAAAATTTCAGAATTTCACCATTTCCAAATTTCCCATAATTTGATCAATTCGGGCTGCAACATTGCAACCCAAAAACCAAGCACATTCCAGATTTTCAGAGTTAAAATTTCAGTACAAAAGGCGGAACTTTAAGTCGAGAAATTTCAGAAAGCAAGGACAGCAACCAGTTCAGCATATTCAGCAATTCAACACTTTGATTGAAGAAATACAGTCCCAAAAAAATGCAGTCCAGATTTTCATAAAAAGATAAATTAGCAAATCCAAAAACCAAGTGCAGTCCAGATTTTCGGATTTAAAATTTCAGTACAAAAGGCGCAAATGAGGGCCAGAAATTTCAGAAACCAAGGACGGCAACCAAATCAGCAATTTTAGAAATTCAGCACTTGGATTGAAGAAATACAATCCCAAAAAAAGTGCAGTCCAGCTTTTCATAAAAAGCTAAATTAGCAATTCTATTCCAAAAAAGTAAAACAGCAACCAAATTAGCAGATTCAGATAATTCAGTACAAAAGGCTCAACTTAAGTTCAGCAATTTCATAAAGCACGACAGCAACAAAAAATGCTAATCCAGCAGTCCAGAAGTTCAGAATTTCACCATTTCCAAATTTTTAGAATTTCAGCAATTCGGGCTGCAAAATTTCAATCCAAAAACCAAGTGCAGTCCAGATTTTCGGATTTAAAATTTCAGTACAAAAGGCGCAACTCAAGTCCATAATTTTAAGCAAGCAAGGACATCGACCAAATTGGCCGAGCATTTCAGAAATTCAGCACTTGGATTGAAGAAATACAGTCCCAAAAAAAGTGCAGTCCAGCTTTTCATAAAAAGCTAAATTAGCAATTCTATTCCAAAAAAGCAAGACAGCAACCAAATTAGCAGATTCAGATAATTCAGTACAAAAGGCTCAATTTAAGTTCAGCAATTTCAGCAACCTAGAACAGGCCTTAGTTTAATGGACATACAGAATTGTAAGGCAATCAACCAACTTATAATGCGCACAATGCAGGTAACATAAGCCTTGGCCACTAATTTAGCCTTCAAGAAAGGTGAATTGTGCTCCAGAAAACCAATAACAGTGCCTAGTATAATAAAGTAATTAACAATTTCATGGACAATCAGAATTTGATAGCTAAAAATTAAGGTTTTGATAGCTAGTCTGCAACAGCTTCAAGAAGACACTGAAGTTCCTGAATCATTGTCGGCTTCAATGGTGAAGACAAAAGGTGGTGGTGGCTATTCAAAGTCTGGCTTCGGTGGAGGAGAAAAGAGGACACAAAACGATGTTAGTGGAGACCGGGATAAAAAGAAATTTTAAGTGTGGCGAAGACTTTGTTTTAGTATGACAAACCCAAAGTACCATTTATTCAAAATAAAGTCATTTCCTTTTCTGAAAGGCAAAACAATGTTGTTTCATTTTCAATATTAAGAGCCATTGCTCCTAACTTCAAAATTTTCACTTAGTTCTACTCCCTCCTTTTTTTTATTCATTCATCTCTTTTTCATATGGTTCCCTCTTTATCTTTCTATTATTAAAACATTATTTATTTTCATTACAAAATGTATTTTTTAAACAGTAATTTACTAATTTTAATGTCTTAAAATATGTACATACAATGAAAGAACACATCAGGAATTGCTCTTAAACTGAAATACCTGTTTGACACATTTATGTTAGGAATGTAGCAAGCGTCATTGTAATAAAAATGATTCCAAGCCCTCAAGCCAATATATTTGCTTAAACTTAGGGTTTCCGAAATGTTCGATAGCCCTAATGGTTATTAGGTAGAAATCAGAGAAACTGTGCCCAAATCCAAAACAAAATGCTCACTTACATAAACCATGAAAGAATTCCAAGCAAATCAAAAAAGAAAACGCAGAGGAAAACCATTGGCAAAAGCAATGAACAAAAAATTATACAACCTCCATATCTCACGTACGCAAAGAAATGACTAATCAATTCACCTTTATAATGGCCACAACAAACCCCTTATGCTGCTATAACACCAAATCTTCACAAAAAACAATACTTGAAACATAAAATGCACTCATTACTGGATCCCCAGAAAATGTAAATGCACTCATTACTATATCAAGAGCATGTCAATATACCACATTTTAAAGTTTCCTTCTGCAAAATTTAAGTACTAAATCAAGAGGACAAACTTTGCAACACAGTGAAACATAATGAGGATGTGAAACTTTATATCTGGGAAATCAATATGCTAATTCTACATCCCTTTTAATTATATGGCTCTGCACTCAACTATATATCAGAAATTCAGAATTTACCGTTTCTTTTGCTTGACCAGAACAGAAAATAAAAAAAGCCCATTCAACCCATTGGCAACACAATTGGATACAAAACATTTCAAACAATCATCCAGGAGTAAAAGTTGGTATCATATTAAATTATAAAACAATTCACAGCCGGGAAAGGATCAAACGAAGACTATAAATTGGGAATTCCAATTTAATTTAAGAAACTACAAAGACCATTAAATGAAGAAAAATGGAGGAGTGTGCTCGCTCACCTAGCGACAATGGAGGAGTGTAGTCCAGGCCTTAGTTTAATGGAAGTACAGAATTGTAAGGCAACCAACCAACTTATAGTGCGCACAATTCAGGTAACATAAGCCGTGGCCGCTAATTTAGACTTCAAGTACAATATAACTCCAGAAAACATACATCTGAGAGCACCACATGAATTACAGAGAAATGCAACATAATTTAGGACCTTCCCCAAGACACTCTACTATAAGACAATTGAAGTTCAATAGATATTGAGATTGCAAAATAGTACCTCAGAAGTGTTCAAAGTCTGGTCCCAGGCTTACAAAATAGACTTAACGCTTCATGATACTGCCTCATTCAATGCGGAAACCTTCCAAACCAACCAAAAAAAAAAAAAGGAAACACTTTCAGAACAACACACTCACAATGGCATATGAAGCGAAGGTACAAGAAACACTGATGCCTCTATTCCCTAAACAACATTAAACTCTACCCAATTTCATCAAAAGTAACACCAAGATTAAGCAAAGGTCTCCACATTTCGATTAACATTTACAACTTCAACTTCACAATGAAGGTAATTTCAAACTATGTGGCAAGACGATGGAACCACTTTTTCGATTTACAATTGTGTAAAAAATACGCAATACCCCACCTCATTACTACGCAATACAACATAATTTAGGACCTTGCCCAATACACTCTAGTGTAAAGACAATTGCAGTTCAATAGATATTGAGATTGAAAAATCGTACCTCAGAAGTGTTTAAAGGCTGGTCCCAAGCTTTAAAAACAGACTTAACGCTTCGTGAGATAGCCTGATTCAATGGGGAAACCTTCCAAACCAACCCAAAAAAAAAGGAAACACTTTCAGAACAACACAATCCCGATGGCATATGAAGCGAAGGTACAAGAAACACTAAAGATTCTTTTCCCTAAAAAATATTAAACTCTACGCATTTTCATCAAAAGTAACACCATATTAAACAAGGGTCCACGCATTTCGATTAACATTTACAACTTCAACAACAAAATGAGGGTAATGTCAAACTATGTGGCAAGCCGATGGTTTCACATATTCGCTTTTCAATTGCCTAAAAAGATACGCAATACCTCATTACTCCGGAATCTACCTCTCAACTTTGCTAAACAGACACAACCATTACAATCAAAGGCAAACAAGAAACACATGGAGCATCTTTATCAATATACACCTCCTCCCCCAACTACAAAGAACAACACAATCCCGATAGCATATGAAGCGAAGGTACAAGAAACACTAATGCTTCTATTCCCTAAAAAATAATAAACTCTACGCATTATCATCAAAAGTAACACCATATTAAACAAGGGTCTCCGCATTTCGATTAACATTTACAACTTCAACTTCAAAATGAGAGTAATGTCAAACTATGTGGCAAGCCGATGGTTTCACATATTCGCTTTTCAATTGCCTAAAAAGATACACAATACCTCATTACTCCGGAATCCACCTCTCAACTTTGCTAAACAAACACAACCATTACAATCAAAGGCAAACGAGGAACACATGGAGCATCTTTATCAACATAAACCTCTTCCCCCAATTACAAAGAACAACACAATCCCGATGGCATATGAAGCGAAGGTACAAGAAACACTAATGCTTCTATTCCCTAAAAAATATTAAACTCTACGCATTATCATCAAAAGTAACACAATATTAAACAAGGATCTCCGCATTTCAATTAACATTTACAACTTCAACTTCAAAATGAGGGTAATGTCAAACTATGTTGCAAGCCGATGGTTTCATATATTCGCTTTTCAATTGCCTAAAAAGATACGCAATACCTCATTACTCCGGAATCCACCTCTCAACTTTGCTAAACAAACACAACCATTATAATCAAAGGCAAACAAGGAACACATGGAGCATTTTTATCAACATAGACCTCAAACCCCAACTACAAAGAACAACACAATCCCGATGGCATATGAAGCGAAGGTACAAGAAACACTAATGATTCTTTTCCCTAAAAAATATTAAACTCTACGCATTTTCATCAAAAGTAACACCATATTAAACAAGGGTCCACGCATTTCGATTAACATTTACAACTTCAACAACAAAATGAGGGTAATGTCAAACTATGTGGCAAGCCGATGGTTTCACATATTCGCTTTTCAATTGCCTAAAAAGATACGCAATACCTCATTACTCCGGAATCCACCTCTCAACTTTTCTAAACAAACACAACCATTACAATCAAAGGCAAACGAGGAACACATGGAGCATCTTTATCAACATACACCTCTTCCCCCAACTACAAAGAACAACACAATCCCGATGGCATATGAAGCGAAGGTACAAGAAACACTAATGCTTCTATTCTCTAAAAAATATTAAACTCTACGCATTATCATCAAAAGTAACACCATATTAAACAAGGGTCTCCGCATTTCGATTAACATTTACAACTTCAACTTCAAAATGAGGGTAATGTCAAACTATGTTGCAAGCCGATGGTTTCATATATTCGCTTTTCAATTGCCTAAAAAGATACGCAATACCTCATTACTCCGGAATCCACCTCTCAACTTTGCTAAACAAACACAACCATTATAATCAAAGGCAAACAAGGAACACATGGAGCATTTTTATCAACATAGACCTCAAACCCCAACTACAAAGAACAACACAATCCCGATGGCATATGAAGCGAAGGTACAAGAAACACTAATGATTCTTTTCCCTAAAAAATATTAAACTCTACGCATTTTCATCAAAAGTAACACCATATTAAACAAGGGTCCACGCATTTCGATTAACATTTACAACTTCAACAACAAAATGAGGGTAATGTCAAACTATGTGGCAAGCCGATGGTTTCACATATTCGCTTTTCAATTGCCTAAAAAGATACGCAATACCTCATTACTCCGGAATCTACCTCTCAACTTTACTAAACAGACACAACCATTACAATCAAAGGTAAACAAGAAACACATGGAGCATCTTTATCAATATACACCTCCTCCCCCAACTACAAAGAACAACACAATCCCGATAGCATATGAAGCGAAGGTACAAGAAACACTAATGCTTCTATTCCCTAAAAAATAATAAACTCTACGCATTATCATCAAAAGTAACACCATATTAAACAAGGGTCTCCGCATTTCGATTAACATTTACAACTTCAACTTCAAAATGAGAGTAATGTCAAACTATGTGGCAAGCCGATGGTTTCACATATTCGCTTTTCAATTGCCTAAAAAGATACACAATACCTCATTACTCCGGAATCCACCTCTCAACTTTGCTAAACAAACACAACCATTACAATCAAAGGCAAACGAGGAACACATGGAGCATCTTTATCAACATAAACCTCTTCCCCCAATTACAAAGAACAACACAATCCCGATGGCATATGAAGCGAAGGTACAAGAAACACTAATGCTTCTATTCCCTAAAAAATATTAAACTCTACGCATTATCATCAAAAGTAACACAATATTAAACAAGGATCTCCGCATTTCAATTAACATTTACAACTTCAACTTCAAAATGAGGGTAATGTCAAACTATGTTGCAAGCCGATGGTTTCATATATTCGCTTTTCAATTGCCTAAAAAGATACGCAATACCTCATTACTCCGGAATCCACCTCTCAACTTTGCTAAACAAACACAACCATTATAATCAAAGGCAAACAAGGAACACATGGAGCATTTTTATCAACATAGACCTCAAACCCCAACTACAAAGAACAACACAATCCCGATGGCATATGAAGCGAAGGTACAAGAAACACTAATGATTCTTTTCCCTAAAAAATATTAAACTCTACGCATTTTCATCAAAAGTAACACCATATTAAACAAGGGTCCACGCATTTCGATTAACATTTACAACTTCAACAACAAAATGAGGGTAATGTCAAACTATGTGGCAAGCCGATGGTTTCACATATTCGCTTTTCAATTGCCTAAAAAGATACGCAATACCTCATTACTCCGGAATCCACCTCTCAACTTTTCTAAACAAACACAACCATTACAATCAAAGGCAAACGAGGAACACATGGAGCATCTTTATCAACATACACCTCTTCCCCCAACTACAAAGAACAACACAATCCCGATGGCATATGAAGCGAAGGTACAAGAAACACTAATGCTTCTATTCTCTAAAAAATATTAAACTCTACGCATTATCATCAAAAGTAACACCATATTAAACAAGGGTCTCCGCATTTCGATTAACATTTACAACTTCAACTTCAAAATGAGAGTAATGTCAAACTATGTGGCAAGCCGATGGTTTCACATTTGCGCTTTTCAATTGCCTAAAAAATACGCAATACCTCATTACTCCGGAATCCAACTCTCAACTTTGCTAAACAAACACAACCATTACAATCAAAGGCGAACAAGGAACACATGGAGCATCTTTATCAACATAAACCTCTTCCCCCAACTACAAAAAACAACACAATCCCGATGGCATATGAAGCGAAGGTACAAGAACCACTAATGCTTATATTCCCTAAAAAATATTAAACTCTACGCGTTTTCATCAAAAGTAACACCATATTAAACAAGGGTCTCCGCATTTCGATTAACATTTACAACTTCAACTTCAAAATGAGGGTAATGTCAAACTATGTGGCAAGCCGATGGTTTCACATTTTCGCTTTTCAATTGCCTAAAAAATACGTAATAACTCATTACTCCGGAAACCACCTCTCAACTTTGCTAAAAAAACACAACCAAATTGTTCAAAGGCCAACCAGGAACACATGTAGCATTTTTAGCAACATCTACCTCAACAACCAACTACAAAACACGTTGACAATTTTTTCCAAAAAATTCACCCATGGGTCTTTAGCTACTGTTTCGGGCTCTTCCCATTTCCCCCAACCGGCAAATACACTATACACAAACTGAATTAATTGAAGGAATCCCCAAATTATATTTTCAAAAATTAAAACATGCTCATTTGTGAACAATTACAAATAAAACCCAAATTATGCACAACTTTATAAACCTAGGACAAACCTCAAGCAGATTTCGAGCAAAATCGCAGTGGACCCGTTGCAAATTGAGGTTATGCTGCCGGAAATTGGGTCTCCTTCAAGAATGCCCCAAAATCTAGGGTTCTGTTGGCCCCAATTTCGATTTCCAGTCAACCGCCTGTCGGGCCGGCGAGGTCGGCAGTTGCGGCGACGTGCCGCGAGTTCGGCCGGAACGGCTGGGTGGCGCCGGTCGGTGGGTCGGAGTTGCGCGTTCTCTCTTCGGGCACCGAGTGGGTTCTCCCTCTTCGGTCACCCGATTCCATTTCTACTGTGAAGTTTTTTCAGTTTATATATTTATTGCATTTTTTTTTCTTAAATCCTACATTGAATTCGTTTCTTTGAAAAACCAAAGGTGAAAACGAATCACTGAGATTCGTTTTTCGGAGATTCATTTTCTCCAAAATTTCCTCTTTTTTTTTCAATTTTTTCCCCACAACCATTCTTCCCGAAAACGAATCTGCCAAATTCGTTTTTTGGAGAAAACGAATCTGGCATATTCGTTTTCTATAGAAGCGGAATAAAAAAAAAAAGTGGTTTATTTTGGTAATTTTTGGTGCCAATTTGATTATTGGGGGAAAAAATCCGACAGGGAGCACAACACAATGTGCATTTTGCTGTCATTTAGCCCCTTTTTTTTTTTTTTTTGTTGAAAGAATTTAGCCCTATTTTAAATTAATTAATTTCGTGGAAACGATGACCACGTCCACATGATAATCTTGCAATGCTACAAAACCTGCATTTGATATTTTTTCTCCCAGACAAGACGACCAAAACAGCCAAATATTAATAATAAAGTAGCCGTTAGGCCGCCACTCCAATTTCAAATTCAAACTTCTCCTTTCCCAAAGTTTCAATCACTTTCTGTGAGTTCTAATAGTAATAATCGACAATCCTTTTGCCCACCCGACACCCATCTCTTCTCTCGACTACGAAAGTACTACTCAAAAGCCGAACTGAGAGATCCAAACATCAAAAGAGGGGGAAAAAAAAAATTAAGAAACCATACGAAAATGTTGAAGGCTCAGTCGCCATTATCCGGCAGCCAGATTCAGCGGTCCAAAAGTGGCCGGAAGCCGTTGCAGCCCAAGAATTCTCCGGCCACTCTGATATTTACCCCTGAAAAAGTGAAACCCACAAAACAAAATGGTGCGGAATGGATCGAGATCTCCTTGTTTGATGATGAATCGAACAAGGAGAATATACCTGTTCCTATTCATTATCCCCTTCAAGCCACTCCAGCAAAGACACCAGACCCTGTCAAGATTGAACATTTCGATTTATCTTTAGCTGAGGAGCTCAGCGCGATTCGGGAAAAGAAAGAGAGATTGAAGAAAGATAAAGAGAAGACAGAGGAGATGCTAGAGGAGCGGATGTCATTTCTGGATTTGCAAATGCAGGAGCTGAGGAACAAAGGGGAAGCGCAGAAAGTGCTTGAAATTGAGGTTGATCGGTTGTATCGGCTGAATCAGCTGAAGCTATCTTGTATGGTAAGAGATAGCTTATCATCTTTTGAAATCCCTTTCCGGATCGTACAATTTTGAAGATGGAATTAATGTTTTTTCGTTCCTGATTATTTTAAACAGAGTATTTCGCCGATCAAATCACTGAGACAAAAGGAAATGGGAAAGGGAAAGGCAAGTAATCTTTCAACTTCAATTTCAATTTTCTGTCTCTTTCGCTTCATCCATTTTCATGGTAAAGCTTCGGTCGAGTCTTGTAAATTTATGTATCTTTGTTTCCAATGTTTAGATTTTGGGAATGAGGATTAATTGTAGAGATGAAGTGAAAGAGGAGGAAGCCAGTGAATCTGGAATCAAGAAGCAAATACATAGAGATGAGAATGGCTCCCAGCAAGCAATACAATAGAATTGATAGGCAAGAATTATTATCTACTTGCTTTTCCCTTCTTGTTTTGTGAGTGTAAGATGGTACAATACATCGTTGTATATGTGAATGAAAACTAAAATTTCTCCTTTAGCCCCCAAAAAATGGGAAAGCAACAAAGACATGATGGTCATTGGGTTGAGAGTTATGATTTGCTTCAGTTATAATCTTCACTCTAGTATTGTGTTTGTGCCGATGAACATGGTGAAGGTGGTTGTAAAAGAGTCCAGAAAAGTGCCATTTTGAAAAGCTGTACAGACGCAGAGAAGATTCAAACCTAAGAGCCCAGATTTGATTAAGTTTATGCATGAATCTATGACAGACATTCGATCAATGGAGTTGAGAAATTAAAGCAGCAATTCGATCAATGGAGTTGAGAAATTAAAGCAGCAATTCGATCAATGGAGTTGACGGATAACTTAAAACTAGTTAGATTTAATTTGAGCATTCAGTGTTAAAATTATCGAAAATTGTCTCTTAGGAATGACGTTTCGGATCAGGAACATGTTAATCTGCTGAAGACATTTCGGATCGGGGACATGTTAGTTAATCTTCTTATAGGTGTTACGTTCATGTTGAAATTTTACGCCATAACAAAGATTGCCACCCCTAATTTTCGGTGTTCAGGCAGGTTGCTGCAATTATAAGGCCGACTCTTACTATTGATGTCAATTGAATCACAAAACATACAGAATTTGATTGCAAAACGGATGGCTTCACTATTTTGATAGCTGTGTAACCTTTCTTTACCATTGAGATGAATCACTCAAATTCAACAACTTCTCCCAGACATTTGATAACAGTAGCACCATTGACATATAAAATCAGAACAAACAAACACCAGAAAGAAGATCACAGCGACATTGTCGGTCGAGATGTACAACAGAGAAAAACAATGAAAAATATGACACTAATGATCCCCTTAAATTAGAAAGAGGTAAAGAATACAAGCATTAGCTATGAAGTCACTCTGAAGAAGCAAGAGCTGACTGCAAAACATCTTCGAGGCGCTTCTCTGCTGCAGCATATTGCCTTTTCTTATCCTCGATAGCTAATGCAGCCAACGCTTTATCCTGCACCCGGAAGGAAGCAACTAAGAAACAACATCTTGGTTTCACTTCCATAAAAGGAATAAAGAGATGACTGGTGGATTGCCCTCTGTAAAATTAATACAGAATAGCGTAAGCTTACAGGAGGAAGGTCTTGATAACTTCTCAAAGTATCAACTATAGGCTTTGTTTTCTTCTCTAGTTCCTTTCTATGCTCTGCCATTTCGACCAACACTCCATGACTTATTTCTGGGCTGTAACCAATACGATTCAGCATCGCCTGCAATTAAAATATAGAATTGTTTATAAGATGAGGTCTACAACAGAGATAAAGTTTTACTGACACTAAATTGAGTGGTTTTATCAAACCTCAAAAATTTTATCCTAACTAGCAGTATCTTTTCATTCAGAACTAATATAGAAATACACCATAAGTTTAACTTTATTTGCAGATAAAGATACTGGAAGACGATGAAGGAGAAACAGGGGAACAAAGTTACGATATAACATTTACACTTCCCAGAGGCCATACTATGGGATAATGCAACTGTCACGAAATTGGATCACGAACAAACCAGAGTCCAACATTTATCATTCGAATTTCATAACAAAATCCAAACAAATGCAGAAACTAATGAAGATGATTCTTAAAGTAAAATCATACAGATGTATTTACCAATAAAAACAACATAAAATATCTAGAGGACCAATTTCACATTTATGAGGAAAAGAAGCAAAACCGAAAGAGTAATAAACCTTGTTGTTACAATGCACCTACTAAGTGTACCCAAACTGCTTTAAAATCCAACATCACAAATAACTCACTACAGCATACCTCAACTGATCCCAAGCAGGCTCTTCAACTCTAAGAACAAATATGCTAGATTTTATCCCAGAAAAGTAAAGTAATGTCAACTGAACTGTGCCAAAACTTCCTACAGGGTTAAAGGTATAATCCTAACACAACAGTTAACCTTGTTCAAGTTTCCAGCATCAGTTGCAGACTTAAATCTCCCAAACTTCACATTTTTCGTTGCAAGAGATTACGCAATTAAATATAATGCCTACTTTAAACTATAAACATAGTGACACATAGATATAAAGTTTACACATATGCATACTGTCCAGCTACCAATGACGCAATGTTCAAGCTTCCAATTCCTCCAAACTGTATGCACCAATACATCTACTCATCTGTATGTCCAGAGCAAGAATCACACAAAGGACAATGAAACATTGCACTACATGTCCCGAGGACATGCTGAAGCATCGACTTTTTGTTGATAAAAGGAAATTTTGATTTCCCTAGAGCAGATAAACATCTGATTTCTTCACTAATAACTCGCAGGTTAGATTTTTGCAAATTTTAAGAATTTATTTTTAAACTGATCATATAATCAACATAATGAAAAATATAAACAGTGTCAATGGAATCTGTATCCTTTCACTTTCTACACACAGAATAAGATCTAAACAATGTCTTCTAGTGCTCTTGAAACAAGCAACAAGCACAAAAACAACTAAGGGTGTGCTTGGTTGGGATGGGGAATGAGATTGGGAATGGAAAATGATTGTTTGGTTGGGGGGTTTCATTCTCTGGGCACCATTCACAAATCCACAAAGTGTGGAATGGACCATTGCTCCCAAAATTGGGAAGAATCAAACCCATTCCTAATAAATTATCTTCTATATGTCTTTTTATTTTAAAAAGATTTAACTAGTAATATTATCATTATAACATATTTAAATACAATTATTTTATAATATATTATAATAGTTTAATGCAAAACAAATGCTCAAATAAGTTCTATTCTTAATGATTATTATAAACCAGTCCCCATCACAAATCAAACCCACAATTAGAATGATTATATCCATTATCATTCCCATTCTTCTTTACAAACTAGGTACACCCTAAGTTTTTATCTTGCTATGCACGATCAACAATATGGATCATAATTCACCATCAACAAAACACATGTTCTCTTATATATTAATATCTCCTGCAACAAAGAGAGGGAAGAAAAAAGAAAGACAAAATGTTATGTATATGTTCTTCCATGCATACATTAAGCTCTCTTATGAGGCCTACACTTATCACTGAAACAAGTCAATCTCATGCCAATATGCCTCCAGCAGGGTTCAGTCACCTCCATGTAAAAATAACAAACATTTTTAAGTGTGTGTGTTGTTCATGTATTGATTTAGCTCGAGCTTGCATTTCAGAGCTAAGTCTGCATAACCATAATAACTATCATGGTAGTTAAAATCTTCCATATCCTTCTGATGTTGTCAATTTGAAATGCAAATGAGAAAAAAAAAAGAGCACGTGACCTTGGTGCACAAAGAAGAATATTGCCAGTAACATCCAAAAAACAGATTTTCAAGAGAAACCATAAAAAGGGTTGATCTTTTGAGCTAGGATGAGGTGACTCAATCAAATTAATAAAAAAGCAATCATCTAGTTCTTGACATGAGAAGAAGAGTCTCCAGCACAGTCAGAAGGCAGAAAAATTCTCCTATGAAAAAGATGTTACCTTGTAATTGGAATACTGTTGCACATACTGCCGCTCCTTCGAGTCCATAATTGCCAAGTTCGTTTTCCGGCTTGCCATTTCTGTTTCACAAGGAGCTATGTCGTCCTCCAGTTGTGCCAATGTTCTACCCAACAAACAAAGAAATAAATAGGAAAAAAACTGCAAGCTTGACAACCCAGTGCAACATCTAATAAGTACTTCCAAGGAAGTCCCACCAAAGACTGAACTCCTAAAATGTGTCAACATGATAATCTATAATCCAGTTTAACAGATTTACCTTTTTAAATAAGTCAACCTTGAGATTGCCTTGCGAGTGTAATCTAGCAGTATTTTAGATTCCTGTTGTACTTTTGACCTCTTCTCTTCTACAGCAGTTTTTCTTAAAGAAAGGTCTGCCATTGCTACAAGGAAACTGAGATTTTTCCACCTTGGTAAGCTGACATATAATTGGAGTTGAAAATTCTGTAGGATAAATTTACTGGACAAAGGGATCACCTGCTTAATTCAGTATCTCTAATATTCAGCAAATTAGCCACACTAGCAAGAACTTGTGCAGAGGATACCACATTTGATGGTAAACTCTCCTGGGCCAATCCCACATGCTCCAATATCTCTCGTATTCTTGCAGCTACAGTTATAAATGCTCGTCTCGTAAAAAAATGAAACCAATTGAAGTGAATTACAGCCCTAAAAGGCTCAAAATTTTAACTTTTATTTGAAGAAAAGAAGACTGAGATTACGCAAAAACAGGCGTGTGTGAGCTAGCAAATGAATGAAGTAGCAATCCTTCACCACGAGTAAAACATACGATAAAGCAGCTATTCTCTTAGCCAGCATGAATGTTATTGCCACATAATATTGAACTGCGCACATAAATTGCAACTAAAATAATGCTTGCCCTCTGGATCTTTACCATTTCAAGTGTAAAAAATTGGAATTTCACACTCGAAGAAGGGTTTACCTAAAACATAAAAATGATTAGAAACAACGGACCTTGAGCTCGATATTCGGTGGCTTTCTGGCGAAAATCGTTGGCCACAATTGTAGCAGCTTGAGTTCTGGCTTGGGAGATGGTGGCAATATTGTGCAAATGAGCAATGCTTCGAGGGGTGTACTCAAATTCCGGCACATCTTTACCAACCGCACTAAATTGGGATTCAAGCCACCCTTTCAGTTCTGCAATTCGATTCGCATCGAACCCACTGCCACTGTTCTTTGGTCCCTCGGATGTTATTGAAGGAGAAGGATCCCCTCCGCCCACAATTTCACTCATTTCAGTGTCTTCTTCCCTTTTAGGTTTGAATTTACCCAAAAAAAAAGACAGAAATGATGATTCAAATGGTACCAAAAAATTAGACAAATTTTCAAATTCAGCCCGACAAGGAATAATCTGAAAAATCAAAGAAAAACAATACGCAGTCGTTCTTCGTCTTCCTAGAAATGTAATCAGAAAGAAATCTTGATGAGTAAGAATTAATCGAAGAATGAAGATAAGAGGTCCAGAATTTGGAATTCCAGCGGAAATCTAAGATGGGTTTTCTGAGATGGGTCCGATTTCGCAAGTTTGAAGTGCAAAAGAAGCATCCTTCGAAAACATGGTTTGAATTGAAATTTGGAATGCATCAAAACAAAGTGTGTGCACCGTGTGGAATTGCCGGCTGAATAATGAAGATTAGCATAAATCTTTGGAGAAATGACACTTCTTAGTTTTTTTTAATTTTAGGATAAATGACTTTGTTGGTCCCATAAATTAAGGGTGCAGTTTTAATTGATCTCCTATTTTCAAAATAGTTCTTTTTTATCTTTAACTTATTTTTTGTCTTCAAACACAATTCCGTCAAAAAGTTAACGGCCGATTAGAGCCTTTTTCATCCCACATAAGGTTGCCAGGGCAACTGATAGAAGAAAATGAAAAATTTTCAAGTGGTATACATTTAATTTCCTCTTAGGATTGGAAGAGATGTTTTTTTTGGAATTCAAGTTGTATACATTTGCTTCTACACCGGGCACCGGCTAAGAAGTAAGAATAATAAAAAATCAGTAGTTTTGGAAATATATCATAATTCAAATTCAATTTCAAATTCAAAGTATAGATATTCATATTACGAGTGAAATCCATAGAAATTGAGTACAACAAAACCTGAGATTGTTGATGAAGGCGATGAGTTTTCCGCTGGTGGAGATCGGCCCTAAACCCCAAACCCAGCGTTCCTTCGAAATCCAGAGTAAAACCGATGAAGAGGATCTCAAGGCTAAATCCAGAGCCCTGAAGATTTACGCCAATTTGCTGGATAAAATCTCGATTACAATCATCATCTTTCCGCATTCTTGCTTCCGGATGATGATGCTCTATTTTTTCAGCAGACTTCGAGTTCTTTCGATTCCAATTCCAGCGGGTTTTCGTCATCTTCCGACACCGAATTTTTCGCCTCCTTAAAATCCAGCAAATCTTGCTTCGGCAGAATCAAGAAGCCTAAACCTGTTAAAACCAGCGTTCCTTCGAAATCCAGAGTAAAACCGATGAAGAGGATCACGCTCTCCGTTTCTGCATCTTCTACAGCCTTCCCAGTTTTTCCTCCATTAATGCCGTGTTTTTAGCAGAAACGCGACTTTTCTCTCTGTAAGACTTCAAATCTTCTTGATGATGATCCTTCTTCCTTCCGTCGATTGAACGGTAGATTTCATCGAGAAGGGGGAGGAAAAAGATGGATTTTGGGATGCATGATTTCTTCTTGATTTCTCCCAACTATACCAGCAATTCTTTTTTTTTTTTTTCCTTCTGCCATCAATTGCTCTTGGCAATCTCAATGAGATGAAAGAGGCTTTCACTGACCGTGAACTTTTGATCGGCACCTTTAGTTGCCTGCCTAATTTAAGAGTCTTATCCCGCAGATTTGACGGGCTTTTGCCCAAGTATTGCATGGTTATGTGCAGGTTAAGAAGCTGTTAATGAAAGGAGGAAAAAAGGCAATATGGAGCTAAAGAACACGGATCCTTTGGGCAAATGGAACAGGGACGACCTGGGCTGACCTCATCCGGGACGACCTGGGGCTGACCTCATCCAGGACGACCTGAAGTGGATATTAGATCAAGGACGACATGAACTAAGGTTGACCCCATCCGTGATAAGCCGACCTCGTCTTGGGACGACCTGGGCTACAGTGTCCTAAGTGCGCGAAAAAGGTCGCAGATATTAAGCACCCCTTTATAGCATGCAGATAGGGGAGTTGATTCCAAAAGCAGGGAGCAGAAGGTGGAGGCCGACGTCACTCGAGCTCGGCGATAAGTTGGGATCCAACAAAAAAGCAACCACAGAGTTGTGGTTTAATCTAGAACCATCTAGAAGGAGGATCCAGAAGGAATATTCTGTCCAACAATCATAGGAGAAGTAGAACTCGTCTCAAAGTGTGAAATTCAAATTTGAATGAGATAAGGAAAAAATTTGGTTGCTGTTTTCTTGGAGCAATTGGAGATAATAAGGAATTTCAAGAAGCGATAAGGATTGATTACTTCCTTTTCTGGAGTGATCTGCTGCCTTTTCTGGGATTGATTTTATTTTCCTTAATTGATGGAGATTTGATTTATTTCCTTTTGCTGAGAGATAATCATATATATAAATAGGGATATTTTCGTAGAAAGAGGGGGAGTGATTATTCATTCAGTTTTTGATAAAGTTTTACTAGTCATGATACATTATTTTAGTGCTAAATTTTCGTTCTATTTGGATTTTCCTGCATCTGTACCCTAGGCCGTTGACCATTTGGTGAAACGGACGGGTGACTTTTGCATTATTTCAGCATTATTTCAATAATTTCTTCTATCTCTTTTTCATTCTGGCTATGTCGTATTCTATGATTATGTGTTTTACTATCGAAAGCATGAGTAGCTAAGTTCTTAATTTCGGTATTATGTAAGATATTCGAATCCATGCATGTATGAAACCAAATTAACATTGCGTCTAATTGGCTATATTCTATTATATCTTGTTAATCCATTTAATTGCTGATTATGTATTAAGTTTGATTACCTTAGTACTGCATTGGTAATTGTTATCAAGTAACAAGGCTGCCGGCTAGGTAGTTCAGGATAGATTAGTGTTTACCTTTAACGGTTACGACGAATAAAGAATAAACAGTGTTAGATTCATTAATTTTTAAAAGCTCTTTCGGGCAGTGATCTTTGCGAGGGACCCCACGGAGGATCACCAATTACATAAGGGATTGGGTACGTCTAAGGGACCCTACGGTACCTAGAATTAACTGGTGTAGATTAAATTAAAACACAAGGTGATTATGATTGCATGTATGCGAAGAGAATTAATTGCATAATAGTGGAATATTTTTATCAATTGTCATTTGTTCTTCTAGTAGTTATAAATTGAACCAACTCTAAGGTCTTTTGAAAGGCACCAAAGGTGACGACTGGTCAAAAGTGTGTGTTTTATTGCATTAATCTGAAATTAGAAGTGATTTCTCCGTCTCTGTGGATCGATCTTGTGCTTTCCAATACTATTTATAGTTATTAATTTGCAGGTATAAAAACAATGATTTTTACTGTATTTGGTACGATACGACAAAGTCGCTTACCAAATTGGCACCATTGCCGGGGACAGTTACAATCATTTTAATTCTTTTTCCTTTTAATGTATTTGGTGTTTTCTAGTGGTGTGCATGAGCAAGAGTTCGCGACCTGTATTACTCAGTGATCCAGAGATCGAAAGAACCTGCAGAATCAGAATCTGTCCATCCGTTTGCCCAAACGGAAGGCAGACCTGATACAGATTTTCAGAACTCTGAATCTGAGTCAGAACAATGGGAGACGGAGATGGTAATGGCCGAGGACAAGGTCAGGGGGACCCACCAGAACCAGAACCCACTCAAAGGATCTGAGCACCCACGAAACCACTAATCAAGCGTCAGCTGTAGTTACACCCATGCTGCCAGGAGGTTTCTCACTAAAAAATGGGTGGCTGAACGGGATTCCCAAATTTCATGGGAATAGAGGTGATGATCCATATAATTTTTCGGATGAATACATAAAAAATTGCAATGTGGGTAGAATACCAGCAGGGGACACCCTTGATCAGCTGAAGCTAGTGGCATTCCCGTATGTGTTGACGGAACAAGCAAACCGTTGGTTCTCTTCACTGTCAGCAAGCACGGTCACGACTTGGCCACAGATGAAGGGGCTATTCTTACAGAAATATTTCCCATCCACAAAGACAAACTCAGTAATGAAGGAGATCAGTAGCATCCAACAGGAGGTGGATGAATCTCTCAGCAACTATTGGATGCAGTTTAACGAATTGGTGGAAAGCTGGTCGAACCATAAATACAGTGAGGGGCAACTTTTGCAGTATTTCTACCATGGAATGACATCTGTTGATCAAAATTTGATGGATTCAGCAAGCAATAGGGGCATTCTAGAACAACACAGTGACGTCGGCCAAAAAGGTTATCGAGGATACAATTGAGTCGCGAAGTTAGTTTATTGAACCCGTCCGTTTGGCCAAGGCGTGGGCAGCTGTGAGTTTTGTGGATGACACAAGCGATGAGAGGATCACTAACCTCACAGCCAATATGGAAAAACTCACAGCCTTGGTGACCAAGTTAGCAACGCCACCCAATAACCCGACATAAGAGGTGGTATGCGGATGCTGTGGGTGCCTTGGACACTATGCCCAGCAATGTAATTTTGCACAAGAGGAGCCAGTAGCACAAGCGAATGCTGCAGAGAATGGGAATCAACCAAACCCCAAACCCAATTAGAACAGGAACCAGCCAATGAGAGATCTTTTCTCCAATACATACAATCTGGGGTGAAAAGACAATCCAGCATTTGAGTGGAAGAATCCAATTGAAGGTGTTCAAGTTCTTTTTAAGACAGAGCCAAGTCAACTAGCTCCGCCACCAGTCTACAACAATCCTTCTCGAAATTTTCAAAATCCGAATCCAGCTCCAACGTACAGGCCACCTAACCAGCGTAATTTCCCAAGTAATAATCAGGGCAATCCACCCAAGGTTGGAAGGACAATGAAAGAAGTAATGGGTGAGATAATTGAACAACAAAAGGAGCACATGACCACAATGGATGGAATAGCCGGGGTTATTTCTCAATTGTCAGCATCCATACAAGAATTGTGATGGGATCAGGCCTCTCTGCCCTCTCAGATACAGGTACCACCGAAGGAAAATGTGAGTGATATCACATTGAGAAGCAAGAAAATTCTAAAACCCGAAGTCAGCCCCAGGTCGGCTATGACCGAGGTCAACCCCAAGTCGGAGGTAGCCCCAGATAGTAAAGAACCAGGTTTGGAAGGAGTTGAAGTGCCAGTAAAAAATACAGTCTCTAAGCCTGTCCAACCAGCAAGGGAGAGAATTTGTGCCCTCATTCCCGAACAGTTTGAAGCCTAAGGGAAGAAAGATGAAGGAAGATCCAATTGATTACTTGGCAGTGTTTGAAAAAATGGATGTGAATATTCCATTCCTCAAGGCCATTAAGATTCCCCTGGTTGGTAGATTTTTGAAGGATTTCATTGCTGGAAAACCAAGGGGGGCCAGCAAAGTAGTCTCGGGAGAGACAGTGTCAGCTATAATTCAAAAGAAGCTGCCACCAAAGTGCAAGGACCCAGGTATGTTCTCTTTACCCTGCACAATTGGAGATAGAACTATTGAGCATGCTATGTGCGATCTTGGTGCATCAATAAATGTCATGCCGTTGTCTATTTTTAATACCATATCTGGCGTAGGATTATCGGATACTAAAGTTGTCATTCAGTTAGCCGATAGGTCTTGCGTGCATCCTGAGGGGTTTTAGAGAATGTGTTAGTGCAAGTGAAATCATTTGTATACCCTGCTGATTTTTATGTTGTAAAGATGAATGCTAGTCCAACTAGGGAGTCTTCAGGAGTATTACTGGGTAGACCATTTTTGAAAACTACTAAGGCAGTGATTAATGTGTATAATGGATCCATATGCTCAGATTATTGTGGTGAAAAGTATAATTTTAATATTGATAGTGCAATGCAACACCCTGAATATGTTGAGAATGTGCATGGTATTGATGTGATTGACCCACTCGTCCAAGAACATCTTGCGACATTTTATTTGCAGGACAAGTTGGAGGCAACAATCACTCAGAGCTCCACTGAATCGGACATCCAGAACATGAATGATGAGGAAGCAATAGAGGCCATTAGATACCTCGCAGCAGCTGTAGCAGTTACAGAGGAACCCGACCAATTGTCCAAAGCGGCGGTTGTTGAGCGACCAATTCTATCACTAGTGCAGGCACCAAAGCTGGAGTTGAAGCCCTTACCAGCTAACCTGAAGTATGCATATTTGGGGCAGGATAAGACCCTGCCAGTAATCATTAACGCAGGGTTAAAAACAGTGTAAGAGGACAGAGTGCTTTGAGTAATTCGGAAACACATCAAGGCAATTGGGTGGACCTTGGTTGACGTGCCCATAATCAGTCTGGATATTTGTGAACATTATATCTTCTTGGAACCAGAGGCAAAGCTCGCTCGAGATCCCCAAAGGAAGCTCAACCCAAATATGTGAGAAGTGAGTCTGAAGGAGATTTTAAAATTATTGGCGATGGGGATCATCTACCCCATTTCCGACAGTAAGTGGGTGAGTCCAGTCCACTTGGTACCTAAGAAAGGAGGGTTCAACGTGGTTGAGAATGAGAAAAATGAGATTATACCTATGAGATTGCTCACGGGATGACAAATGTGTATAGATTTTCGCAAGCTTAATTCTGCAACAAGGAAGGACCATTTTCCACTTCCTTTCATTGACGAGATGCTCGCGAGGCTAGTCGGGAAAATATTCTTTTGCTTTTTGGATAGTTATAGCGGCTATTTTCAAATATGGGTTAATTGGGAGGATTAGGAAAAGACCACCTTCACGTGTCCATTTGGCACGTATGCCTACAGGAGAATGCCCTTTGGGCTATGCAATGCACCAAGTACATTTCAATGATGCATGATGAGTATCTTCTCTGACATGATCGAGAAATGCATAGAGATTTTTATGGATGATCTTACAGTGCATGGGGACTCCTTCGATGATTGTTTGAACAACCTAGATGCTGTTTTAGTGAGATGTGTAGCAAAGAGCTTGGTGTTGAATTATGAGAAGTGCCAATTTATGGTTCGAGAAGGTATCGTGCTTGGGCATAGGGTTAGCAAGGAAGGAATTGAAGTAGATCAAGCCAAGGTGGAGCTCATTGCAAAGTTGCCATATCCCACAAATGTGAGGGAGATCTGAGGGTTCTTAGGTCATGGTGGATTTTACAGGCGATTCATCAAAGATTTTGCCAAGATAGCTCAACCTCTCACGAATCTGTTGAAGGACGACGTACCGTTTGACCTAACGGTAGAGTGCAAGGATGCTTTTGATAAATTGAAAAATAGTTGGTATCTACACCGATTATGCAACCTCCAGATTGGGAGCAACCTTTTGAGCTGATGTGTGATGCAAGTGACTATACAGTACGAGCGGTTCTGGAAGGTCGGTAAGGAAACCGATGCAATATACTATGCATCGAAGACATTAAATCCCGCACAAGTCAACTACACCACCACCGAGAAGGAGTTGTTAGCTGTGGTGTTTGGTTTCGACAAGTTTAGGCAGTATTTGCTGGGTTCCAAGGTGATTGTTTACACAGACCATGCAGCATTGAGACATTTGCTGAATAAGATGGAGTCCAAACCAAGATTGATCCGCTGGATATTATTATTGCAAGAGTTTGATTGGAAGCTCAAGGATAAGAAAGGAGCTGAGAACAAGGTAGCCGACCATTTCAGCAGGTTGTCGCTGCCAACAGGAGAGGTCCAGATTAAAGAGGAGTTTCTAGAGGAGTACTTATATTCAATGGAGTCTCTGGTTAAGGGGGAATAGATGTTCATTGCAGGAATTGAAGCGCAACACGCTGATCCATGGTATGCAAATATTGTGAATTATCTAACACTTCAATTATGCCTCAAGAGTATTCACATGGGCAGAGGCAGAAGTTGATTAGCGACAGCAAGCAATACTTTGGGATGACCCCATTTTATGGAAGTGTGTTCCAGATTGGTTTCAAGAGAGCATTTTGCAACATTGTCATTCTGCGGTTAGTGGGGGACATTTTGGGCATAAACGTATGGCAAGGAAGATTATGGATAGTGGTTTCTACTGGCCAAGCTTAAATAGATATTGCAATTTTTTCTGCAAGAATTGTAAATGATGCCAACGAATGGCAACATCCTCACTGCTCGAGACGAGATGCCACAGATTCCAATTAAAGTGTGAGATATTTGATGTTTGGGGAATGAACTTTATCATTTCCAAGTTCTAATGGAAGGCAGTATATCTTGCTTGCAGTGGACTATGTTTCAAAGTGGGAGGAGGCCAAGGCTACTATTAAGAATGATGTGGCAGCAGTAAAGACTTTCCTCCAGGTGGATCTTTTTCCTAGATTTGGCGTCCCAAGGGCAACAATTAGCGATCAAAGCACTCATTTCTGTAATCGCACCATCGTTGAATTTTTTAGAAAAATTGGAGTGCAACACCCCATTGCTACACCCTACCACTCCCAATCTAATGGGCAAGCCGAAGTGTCAAATAGTGAGATCAAGAGGATTTTGGAGAAGGTAGTGAATACCTCAAGGAAGGACTGGAGTCAGAAACTGCATAATGCATTATGGGCTTACCGGACTGCTTATAAAACACCTATCGGAATGTCACCATACCGATTAGTGTTTGGCAAGATGTGCCATCTTCCGGTGAAATTGGAGCATAAATTGTACTAAGCGGTCCAGAAGATGAATTTGGATGCCGCGGCAGCTGGGGAAGAAAGATAGTACCAACTCCAAGAACTTGCGAAGATCAGTTTGAAAGCCCACGATGTGTCCACTTGATAGAAGGATCAAACTAATATGAGGCATGACAAACTCATTAGGTAGAAAGAATTTAGAGTTGGACAGCTTGTGTTGCTATTTAAATCTTGACTTCGTATATTCGGAGCAGGAAAATTATTAAGTATGTGGCACGGACCATTAGAAGTCGTAGCTGTTTGGCCGAGTGGGGCAGTGGAGGTAAAAGACCCCAGTTCAGGAGAGCAATATAAGGTGAATGGCCAGAGGTTGAAGTTGAAGAGTACAGAGTAAGGATCTCCAAAACTTAAGAAACAAAGAAACTAAAAAAAAAACAGAAAACTATATATAAAAAGTGAGAAATCAATCTAAGTCGTGTAAGACACACTTTCCTTAAAGTGTTTAATGCCCCCACTATTCTTGCTAACCTGGAATGTGGCAAGATCACTTCTAGAATAAAATAGATTACTCTTAAACAACAAAGTAGTAGATTCTTTGATTGTTTAGACAAGAAAAGCTATGGAAATTAGTTGATATCAATCTGTGGAAATCACCTCTATTTATAGAGTTGAAAGGTTGCATTCATGAGATACGATCAGCCTATGAATGGATGCAATCATCCATTCATGAGTTAGGACGCAATACATCAACCAAAAGACAGATCCAAAGGAAGAAATTAGAGAGTTGCATCTCTTAGTAGCCACTGGAGCTTGTCCGAAAAGCTGTCCGAGTTGGACGCAAATTCGCACGGCACTTGCTCCTTGCAACCGAGTGAGTTTTGCTCACTGGAGGTCATCCGAGATGGCATCCGAATCAGATAACTTCTCGGACATCTTGTTGAACCAGAAGTTAACTTTCTGCTAGCTTCTGCCTTTTGTCCGACGTGTAACCCGATTGGCGTCCGAGTCAGACGTAAATCATTTCAGACAGTGCTGTTTACTGCATGAACTTGCATGAACTTATACTTATACTATAAACTACAAGAGAATTCTTCAACAGAAGCAGTTTTACAACTCTAGCCAGGTTAAATCAGTGGATGAAATATCCCTGTTCTCTTGCCCGAATCACGATTAATCAGGTCGTCTAGCCCGGACGTTAAATCAAGGTGCTACTAGGAGGCAACCTAGTTTTTATTATTTCTTTATTTTGTCTTTTATTTTGGCTTGGGTACTGATTTTAATGCGTTCTCAAGTTTTTTTTTTTCTGTTTCTCGGACGGGCTCCAGTGGACGACGTCTCGGACGGGCTTCAATGGACGACGTCTCGAACGGGCTCCAGTGGGCAACATTTCGGATGTCTTGCTGAATCCTGGTGGAGGGGCCCTTAGCACCAATATGCAAAAATCTCACCCAATTTAGGGGGACTGGAGCTGCAAATTACAGCGGCATCACCAAACATTGTGGCGAGTACTTCTATTGCCACCAAGGACAGTCCGACAATTATACCGGAACTCGAAGCGAGTGCTTCTACTGCTTCAGGACACTACCGCCGAGTCCTACTCTGGCTACACATACTTCTATGCCACAGGAATAGTCTGGCAACAGCCTGGCTGACTGGCCACCTTGTTCGAGCAATTCATGACCCTTTTCGGGAATCATTTGTGAGCTGCATGCTGGTCCGTTTTCTGTTTAATTTTTCAGTCCATATCATTTGTTTGTTTTGTTTAAGTGTTTTTGAGTTCTGTTTTTGTGTACAAATTTTCTCCTATTTTTATTCTTCACTTCATGCTTGAGGGTAAACATTATTCAAGTGTAGGAATGTTTTTAAGGGGGGATTTTTTGCTGTGTTGTGTATTACTTGTTTTTTCACTTTTTTCTGTTGTGTTTTGTAAATGTGGAGTCTCTACCCAAACTCCGATTTCTGATTTGAAAGATGAATCTATGGTGTGAGTAAAATCAGAAGGAGGAATTGAGGCAGGTTTGTTGTGTCAGGTTCGAGTCAGTCTTGAGTCATTTTTTCTAGTTGTCTTTCAAGTCTTCTTGTTTTCTTGTCGAGTCTAGAGTCATGTGTAATAATGTGTGCGATTCATGTGAATTACTTGTGGCTGAATCTTTTGTTTGTTGAGTTGAGAACAAATTGTTAAATAAAGGGCATTGATCTAATTCTTCACTTCATGCTTGAGGGCAAGCATTATTCAAGTGTGGGGATGTGATCGAAACCTTTTACTTGCCTAATTTTAGAGTCTTATCCCATAGATTTGACGGGCTTTTACCCAAGTATTGCATGGTTATGTGCAGGTTAAGGAGCTGTTAATGAAAGGAGGAAAGAAGGCAATATGGAGCTAAATGACAAGGATCCTTTGGGCAAATGGAACCGGGACGACCTGGGGCTGACCTCATCTGGGATGACCTGGGGGCTAACCTTATCCGGGACAACCTGAAGTGGATATTAGATCAAGGACGACGTGAACTAAGGTTAACCCCATCCTCTACAGACGGGGTGAAGATAAGCTGACCTCGTCTTAGGACGACCTCGGCTACAGTGTCCTAAGTGCGCGAAAATGAGCGTGGATATTAAGCACCCTTTTATAGCATACAGACGGGGGATTTGATCCCAAAAGCAGGGAGCAGAAGGTGGAGGCCTACATCACGTGAGCTTGGCGATAAGTTGAGATCAAACAGAAAAGCAACCACAGAGTTGCGGTTTAATCCAGAACCATTTAGAAGGAGGATCCAGAAGGAATATTCTGTCCAGCAATCACAGGAGAAGTAGAATTCATCTCAAAGTGTGAAATTCAAATTTAAATGAGATAAGAAAAAAGTTTGGTTGCTGTTTTCTTGGAGCAATTGGAGATAAAAAGGAATCTCAAGAAGCGATAATGACTGATTCCTTCCTTTTCTAGAGTGATCTGTTGCCTTTTCTAGGATTGATTTTATTTTCCTTAAGTGATGGAGATTTGATTTATTTCCTTTTGCTGAGAGATAATCATCTCCATAAATAGGGATATTTTCGTAGGAAGAGGGGGAGTGATTATTCATTCAGTTTTTGATAAAGTTTTACTAGTCACGATACATTATTTTAGTGCTAAGTTTTCGTTCTGTTCAGATTTTCCTGCATCTGTACGCCAGGCCGTCGACCATTTGGTGAAACGGACGAGTGACTTCCGCATTATTTCAGCATTAATTCAATAATTTCTTCTATCTCTTTTTCATTTTGGCTATGTTGTATTCTATGATTATGTGTTTTACTATTGAAAGCATGAGTAGCTAAGTTCTTAATTCCGGTATTATGTAAGATATTTGAATCTATGCATGTATGAAACCAAATTAACATTGCTTCTAATTGTCTATATTCTGTGAATCCATTTAATTGCTTATTATGTATTAAGTTTGATCAACTTAGTACTGCATTGGTAATTGTTATCAAGTAACAAGGCTGCTGGTTAGGTAGTTCCAGATAGATTGGTGTTTGCCTTTAACGTTTACGGCTAATAAAGAATAAACAGTGTTAGATTCCTTAATTCTTAAAAGCTCTTTCGGGCAGTGATCTTTGCGAGGGACCCCATAGAGGATCACTAATTACATAAGGGATTCGGTACATCTGAGGGACCCCACTGTACCTAGAATTAACCGGTGTAGATTAAATTAAAACACAAGGTGTTTATGATTGCATGTATGCGAGGAGAATTAATTGCATAATACTGGAATGTTTTTATCAATTGTTATTTGTTGATTGTTATCTTTTTCTAGTAGTTATAAATTGAACCAACTCTAAGGTCTCTTGAGAGGCACCAAAGGTGACGACTCATCAAAAGTGTGTGTTTTATTGCATTAATCTGGAATTAGAAGTGATTTCTCTGTCTCTGTGGATCGATCATGTGCTTTTCAATACTATTTATAGTTAGTAATTTGTAGGTATAAAAACAGTGATTTTTACTGTATTTGGTATGACATGACAAAGTCGCCTACGAACTTTCTAACGGAATTGAAGACTAGACCATTTAGAAACAAAAAATCAAGTTAAGGGACCAAAACGAACTATTTTGAAAATAGGGGACCAATTAAAACTGCACTCGGGACCACAAAAAATAAAATTTGACCAAAAATAAATATAAAATTTAAACCGCTAATTTTATTTTATTTAGTCTTTTTATCCTTACTTTTCCAATATTTAAACATATGACCTCAAAGTTATAATGTCCTTCCAATAACCCCCTATTTTATTTAGTTTAATTGAATTCTTCATTCAAAATCAGACCAAATTTAATAATCAAGTAATAAATATCATCGACTTCAACTCAAAATCACATATAATAAATAATTATTAACCATAGAATTTAACTACTTAAAAATATAAGTTCAATTTGATTATGTAAATATTAATATTATATTAGATTAGATATATTTTTAACTAGATGAACAATATAAGTCAAAAATGAAATTAAACCACCAAAAAAAATTTCTTTTTAAAAGTTAAGAGGCCAAACATAAATGGAGGACCAAGTTAAATGACTATTCTTGTCATTTATCCTATATATATATATATATATATATATATATTTTTTTTTTTTTCTTTTCAAATTCAACAAGAGAACCTTTTTGTACTTTTACTTTGGAAAATTACCAGGGACATCTTTAGAGTTTCCAAAATATTCTTTTACTGTACAAACTAAGAAAGATCATTTAGTATTAAATATATGAGTAATGTGCACTACTCAATTAATCTTCTAACTTTTTCATAGCAAGTGAGGTGTTAGGCATTCATTGGCTACACTTTTATAAAATAATTATTAATACTACATTATTGACCAATGAATACATGACACCTCACTTGCTATAAGAAAGTTGAGGAGATTAGTTGAGTAGTGTATCATTACTCTAAATATATATATATATATATATATATATATATTACCTTTGCAGTTTATGAAATTCGAATTCATGACCTCAATGTCCTCCCACCTAATTCGACAATTTACCAATGAGGCAATTCAAATGGTCTCCATTTTTAAAAAAAAACCATGAATCGTACATCGTACCGGTGTGTATTTCACTCCTATTATACTTGGTTCACCTATATCAATACGCGCCCCTATTGTCAATGACTAGTAAACTTGGTTTCTATTAAAGTTCGATGCAGTAACTGTGGATTTGTAGAAAGAGTGCGGCAGTTAATCCATCTAAAAGTGTAGTAATGAAGATGAAATGAAAAGTAAAAGGCTAGTGATTAATTTAAAAAATTAGTTGGTAATTCTGTTACAAATAATAATGACTAACAATAAATGAGAGATGGTTTAGAATTTATATCTCCTCACCATTTTAATTTCTAAACAATCTCCACCATTTCTTAAGCTACTGCGATCATGAGCACGGCTGAGCAAGAAAGCTTTGAAGAAAGGCGCCAAGGTACTGCACCTTTATGTCTAGTCTCACCGTTTTGAAGCATCGGATTGGAATCTTAATTTGCTGGCACTATGAGATGCAGAATGCAAGGGTTTTTGGTCTGATTCAAAGTTGTGTTGCTTGCGTGCATCTGGCGTGTGTATTTTTTTTCTATTATTTGTCGCTATTAGTTGACGCAACGGAGGACCGTTGTCTTTTGTGTAGTATTAATTGTTTAAGGAGGAATGACTGTGTGGAGAAATGAGACAATTTCATTTTTCATAACTTTCTTAAATGTTCAGTTGCATATTGGTTCCTCTTCGAGCGCAAGTACCGCCACGAGCTATATTGTGTTAGTTTTCTACTGTATGGACGGACCACTGAAACACGCACCCTTGGCCAAATTGATATTGGCCCTCCATTGAATTGTCCTAGTAAGTTTGTGATTGTGGGTTCTTGCAATGGACTGTTTGCATCTATAGCCCCTCTTAAATTATTTGTTTTTGTGGAACCCTAGTATCAAAACTTCTTAAAAACTAACACGGCGAATATGGAAATGGGTTGTCGTACACCAACCTTTATAGATGTCATTGATTTTCTACTAATGATATAATGTACAAAATTTGCACTTTTTAGTTGACAATTAATCAAAATATAATTTATATTTTGCACAAGTTTCACACAAGTTCTGCACAGTGAATTGCTGCGACAATTAGGCCCACCGGGTCAAACAACGAAAGATAAAGAACTGGAATGTACGGATGCATATTTCAAAGCCCCTCAGCACCCCAATTCATAAAGTAGGAGTGTACGAAATTATCTACGGTTCTGATAGAACAACAATCTGATCCGAATATGTAGATAGAAAGAGCGTGACAGTTAATCCATTTTGAATATGCAGTAATGAAGATATTATGAAACGTAAAAAGCTAGTAACCAATTTAAAAAGTTAATTGGTAATTCAGTTACAAATAATGATGACTAACAATAAATAAGGGCGGGTTTAGAATTATATAAAAACCCTAGAAAGGAATAGCTTTATTGATACAAAAGACCTGCCGGATCCTCGGCAGAAAATCAGCAATCGTCCCAAAGGAGATAAACAATCAAATAAAAAGTTGTATATAAGGCAGAAAGAATGGATGATGGGTGATGATTCTTGAGCAAAGGGTGTTGAAGGAATGAAGGAATATTGTTATTGTTGTTATTCACTTGAAACGAGAGCATCTGATTTTACATGTTCAAAATATTTTGAGAGTGTTGTTTCCTTAATAAACAAATAACAAACAATAGAAACAAGACGCACGCCAGCCGCAAGCAAGCAACCCTTTTTTTCCAATTCCCTCCATCATCCATGCCCTGCATTATATACACATGTTTCTCCTTTTTCTTTTTTCGGTTTTTTTACATGTTTCTCCTCTTTGTTGTTGATTTATTTATAATTTTATGAAGTGGGATTCCTCATCCATGCACGCCAGCCGCACGCAAGCAACACGTACACACAAGAGACGTCGTTAACTCCTCAGTTGCCCAGTGTTAATTGTCTTGTTTACTTTCCTTTCCCCCGCTTAATTTTACAACTTTTTATTTTGAAATCACTGTCAAGTTTAACATGGATGCAAATGGTATTTTAAATGTCTCTGCAGCGGACAAAACAATTGACTAGGAGAACAAGATTATCATCACCAATGACAAGGGAAGGCTGTTAGAGGAAGAGATTAAGAAGATGGTGGAGGAAGCCAAGAAATACAAAGCTGACGAGGAGGAGCAGGAGAAGAAACAAGTCAAGAATAGCTTGGATAATTGTATTATCAAAACGAGTAACGCCATTAAGGAAGAGGAGATCAGTTTCGAGCTGGACGAAGCTGACAAGAAGGAGATTGAGGATGCCATTAATTCTGCCAAACAATGGCTGGATGATAACCAGTTCGCGGAGGCTGATGAATTTGAGAACAAGATGAAGGAGCTCAAGGCCATCTGCAATCGCATCGTTGTGAAAAATGCAGAAAGTTTCTGGTTTTTCCTTTTTGCTCTTGGTTATTCAGTTTTTTTTTTAATTTTTTTTTCAAATCCTCCCTTTTCACAAGCTTGGTAAATCTGGGAGAGGCAATTGAAGTCTTCCTATCTTGTTTAAAGGAATTGAGAGTTGTGTCACTTGTGATTGCTCCTTTAATTTAATGCCAATTCCTCTTGCCATATCATGTTTTTCCTTTCAGCATTTTGCTAATATCCATCTGCACTAGGCATATTCAGGGGATAGAAGATTGGAAAAAAAAAAAAAAAAACCCCAAGACGTACACGAAGTGTCCAACCTTTGTTTCTAAATTTTTCATCACAAATGCCTACCTTGCCACATATATATACAAGTTCTTCCAATCAATTGGTAGTTCAATTGTTCTTTTTTCTCTGTATCATGTTTGAGTAAAGAAACAACAGTTGATGTGCAAGCTGAAATGGACAGTCTCATGGATGATTTTGATCTATTTCATTTGGAAAATAATGGAGCTTCAGTCTTTTTAAGTCTTAAGAAATGCCATTTGCATCAACTTTCTCCAGGACATGGAAGTGGAAATAACCGCAAAACAGAGTCAATCAGCTGGGGTAAAAACAGGGGTTAAATCTATCAAAGATTTGAGGGGAAGAAAAACAAAAAAAAAAAAAAAATGCATTACAGATGCACTTTTCTTACCTTCAGCTCGCACGCCAGCCGCACAACGCAAGCACACATAAGAGTTACATTGAATCAATCCAAAGTAAAACCACGTACAGTACTCCTGTAATTCAGTGGAAAAAAAAAAAAAAAAACTGATTTGACAACAACACAAATATTTGAAACATTGTCACTCTGAATTCAAATGCCGCCTCTGAAATGAAACATGGGTAAGGCCTCTAAATGGTTCCGTTCGCTTCTCGAAGAATTCCGCGTCCTCCTCTTCTCAATCGTCTTCTCTCTCTGTCCCTGATTCGGCTAAGGATAAGAAGAAATCCGGGTATAAGTCCAGTAACTCCAAGTGGGGTCCCGCTAGGAACTCCGTTACAGGTAAAGGCAGGTCTCCTGCTGGTGGTGGTGGGGATACCTGGTCCTACGAGGATCCCTCCTCCAGTCCCTATGTTGTTGAATTGGAATGCCATAGCTGTAGCGGCCGCCACTGCTGCCGTGGCTGAGGCTGCTCTTGCGGCGGCACAGGCTCACTAGTACGGGCACTTCTGGTTCTGGAACTAGAGCCTTGGCTCTGTTCTCTTGTGACTTTGGTAGAGGAAATTTTATTAGAGAGAAGTTTTTTTTTGGAAGGAAGTTTTTTTTGGGAAATTGTGTAGGTGAGAGATAAAAAAGTGTAATGATTGTGTTTTTTTTTTAAATTTATGTGAGTAGGTATTTAGAGGGAATTTTAAAATTTTAATTTTAAATTGTTGAAAAAGTAAAGTTGTTTCTTTGTGTAAAGTTTTGGGAAAAAAAAGTGATGATTCTCTACCAAAGTCACAAGAGAACAGAGCCTTAACGTCCGCGACGGCGTACTCTGGCAGGGATCGACAGAGGGAGCAAGCGGCTACTAAGATTCAGTCGGCATTTAGAGCTTATTTGGTTAGTCTGTTTATTACGTTGAGTTGGTTATTCTTGGACTGAAAGTTTGATGTGATAGGTTTATTTTCATTATGCAGCAGGAAAAATACCATCTTAATTTGGTCTACAGTCCCCTTTGAGAAAAAAAAAAAAAAAAGAAAAAAAAAGCCTGCAACACAAACACAAAGCTATGTTGCTTGCGTGCGACGTTTTTCTATTATTATTTGCGGTTATATATTATTATTGATTTAAAGGAAGTTTCTCAATGGATGGTAATAAAGAAGAGTAGGAATATAGTTTATTTAGAATCTGCAAAACTCTAAACGCAGGAGAGAAGAGAAGAGCGGTGCTCAGAGTCAGACCGGACGTTACGTTCAGCTTGCCCACCAGCTTCACAACGGAAGCACACAAGCTGCACAGAGCAAGTACACCAGCTGCACAGCGCAAGCACACCCGCTGCACAACGCTAATTGAATTTGACGCTATGGAGGACCGTTGTCTTTTGTATCAAATTGATAGTTTAAGAAAGAATGATATGGAGAAATGAGACAATTTTAGTTTCTTAACTTTCTTAAATGTTCAATTGACATATTGGTTCCTCATCAACCGCAAGTATGGCCACGAGCTATATTCTATTAGTTCTCCACTGTATGCACGGGCCACTGGAACCTGCACCCTTGGCCAAATTCATATTGGTCCTCCATTGAATTGTCCTAGTAAGTTTGTGGTTTTGGGTTCTTGCAATGGACTGGTTTGCGTCTATAATTCCCTGAAAAAATGAATTGATTTTGTGGAGCCCTAATATCAAAACTTCTAAAAAACTGCCTCACACTGCGAGTATAGAAAGGGGCTGTCGTGAGACATTTGGGTTTGGTTATGATAAGTTGAACGATGATAAGTGGTCGCGATATTCGGTTAATATGAATATGTTATGACTGACATTGAAATTGAAGTGTACGTATAGCCTAAAGAATAAGCCTTCTGAGTGATGGTGTATTTAAAGAATGGCATACCGATCTATTATAACTTCACCAAACATCTGCAGTATGCAAGTGGAAAGCTCCATTTGGACGGTAGGGAGCTTATTATTGACGGTTCGAGTTGGAAAATTGGTTGTCTTGATTTGGCTGATAAAGAAATGGACGGTCAAGTTATGAAAAGACACAAAATTCTTTCCAAGTTCAAGAGTTAGGAGACTACCTTTCTGTGGTTTACAAAGAATCAACTCAAACATTTCAATGTACATATGGATAATGATGGAATAGGGAGTTACAAAATCTTGAACTAAACTTCTTTCTATTCCTTTTTCTAATCTGACTATTAGAGATTTTGTCTACCGACCTTGTCCAGTTTGCTTATTGAGGGATGGTGAACTTCTATCTGTTTGAGACTCAGCGATGTTTATTTACAATCCAAAAAGGAACACATTCAGGTGGCATCTGCCCATAGGTTCTATTCAAAATGTGATTATGTAAGTTGGAAGCCTAGTTTCCCCTAATGCCCAAAATGAGGTTATTAATCAAGGGATGATTTTTGTGAAGTGGAAGAAGAGGGTTTTTCTCGGAAGTAAAGCTTCCCAAAGAAAGAAATAATAACAGAAACCAGGCTTTTTTAGCTCGCACGCCAGCCTATATAGATGTCATTCATTCTATATAATGGACAAAATTTGCACCTTTTCGTTGATATTAAAATAGAACTTATATATTCCACAAGTTCTGCACAAGTATTGCACAAGTTCTGCACAAGTACTGCATAAGTTCTGCAGAGTGAGTTCTTTTTATGTTGATGAGATTTGAGCGTCCGGACGTGCCTCTTTTTAGGCCCTGAAACCTTATTACCATAAGCACATTGTCGACAGCAGCACAACTCAAGCACACACAAGAGTTCAATTGAATCTATCGAAAGTAAAACCGCGAAGAGTACTCCTGTAATATTTCTTTTATTTCTTCTTTAACATAAACTTGTAGGTGTCATTCCTAAATTTAGCTATTGGTTACAAATCGTTAAACTCATTTAATAGATTCAATAAACATTAAAAGGAGTTCGTTATAATGTAAAAATACGCTTTGCTGCAACGCAACAAATACGAAATTTACTTTGACCAGATGACAGACAAATATTGAACACTATAAAATGGTGAAAGAAAAATGAAAGCAACCCACCCCAAAAGTTGCAGGATCAGAAACTCAATGAACACGAAGAGGTCTCTTCCCTTGAGAGTGCGGCGGAATGCAACGATCCAGTTTGGGGCCATGGCGTTCCTCCTAGCAACGATTACATGGGGTGGAATAAATCCCTCGTCATCGCTGTTTTCTTCCTCTTTGGCATAATGACGAAGAAGCTGCAAGTGACTCTTTCTCTTAAAACACAAAACAATCACTTTAGGTAAATGCATCCAACGGCGTCGAGCAGCTGGTAAGAAAAATAAACCCAATGCTCAACCAGACCATTCTGCCGCCTTAATGTATAAAGCTCACCAGTCCTAATTAAGGAGCAAAGTAGGCTGCTAATGGTAGAACACATTCTAGCAGTTGCTCCTTCCTCATGTGTGCAAAACTTGTGCAAAGTTGAAGTTATATTTTGATTATCAACTAAAAAAAGAAAAAAACTAGTTTTTTGGGAACTTTGTGCAAATTGTGTGCAAAATTTGTGCAGAACTAGTGCAGAACTTGAGCTGAACTAGATCAAAAACTTCTGCAAAATAGAAGTTATACTTTGATTATCAACTAAAATATATAAACAAATTTGTGCATTATATCTTCAATATAGAATCAATTAATGACATCTACATCCTAGATTTAACACATTGACATTCATGTAAAAAATGATTTCTAGCAGTCATATATAATTATATGGTGAAATTAGTCCCTTATGTTGAAATTTGTCCCTTAGGACAGAAATTATATTAGTAGAAATGTATTAATTATATTTATAAAAACAATTGAAACTTTTAATTAAGATGACCACATAGTTTCTTATGGTTAAATCACTTGGTTGATCTTTAAGTTAGTTAGTTATATCTTTTTCATCCATTATATTGAAACTATTTCATTTTGGTACCTTAAGTTGACAGATTAGTTTCAAATGGTCCCTACTGCCATTTCTTGTGAGCTCGTGCGAGATACATAATTTTTCAAGGGCAAAATTGGTGGAAAATGATTGTAAATTTTGTGAAACTATGGCACTGTGTGGAAGCTACTATCAAAACATAGTTTTGAGAGAAAAAATGTGGATCCCACACTCAAAAAAAGTGTTTGTAAAATACATTCAAACACATTTTGAGTGTGGAGTCTACATTTTTTCTACCAAAAATATGTTTTGAGAGTAGGTACCAAAACTCAAAATTTATACAAAATACATTTTAGCTGTGGGGCCCACAATTTTACTCTCAAAACATGGTTTCAAAAATGCTTCCACACAGGGATATTTTACTATAAATTGGGGAAAAAAAATTACTGTAAATTTTGGAACACTGTTCATCTTCACTTGATTGTAGATGAGATTATAAATTTTGTGTTCTTTTATTAGGTTCAGTATTGTGGGTTCTTACTTTCTACTATGATTTTTTTTTTTTTTTTGCTTTTCAGCCAAAGTAGGTAATTTTTTTTTTCTTTTCAATTGTGCCCTTAAAAAAATTAAGAAAATTGTAAATTTTTAATTTTTTTCTCTTAATTAATGTTGTACGTTTTTCTATCCAAATTAATTGCTCCACCAACTTGTGCTTTTTATTAATGAAAATTTTCTCTTAATTTATTGCTCTAGGGATAAAAATGAGACTTATATTTATTTTTGTTATTAAAATTTGTATGATGACACTTTTTAAGAAACAAAAATTTAAAACTTCAAAAACATCAAAATCTCTAATGGATTAACGGTTTAATTTATTAGTTAAAATCCAAGTTAATATTTAAAATTTCAAAAACATGTTGATTAGTGGGTTTGTGTTACGCATATACATTCGAGATTAAATTGGATAAAATTGAAATTGCAAAACTTTTAGGGGAGCACTACCTTTTTGAAGAAGTTAGTAATTGTAGCTTTATTTTGTCACTATTATACAGGTTCGGCCTATAGGGCCCAATTTTACTCGAGTGACATCTTAGGGCCCAATAAAAATATGGCCCAATTTTATTTTTTTATAATTAATATAATATTGTACTTTTTTTGGCTCATAAAATTCTATATTACAACTTATATTTTTGTTTGAATAGCTTAATGCAAAAATGGAATTTTCTTTTAGTTCAAAACTCACATCTAATGCTCATATTTAATTTTTGATTTAAAAATGTTTATATAAGAGTGATTCTTTTCTTTTCTTTTTTTTTTGTTTTTTTTTTGCAGTATAAAGCCCCAGATTATAAATGACATAAAAATTTAAAATTACTATATCACATTATATTTGTTTTGGGACCCCTTTTGTTGTTTGGCCCTGAGCATCCGGATCATTAGGACAAGAGCTGCAGTTATATTAGTCGTCCAAAATGCAGCTAAGGCCTTTTTTGATAAGTGGGTTTAGACCTAATTTCTTGAGGGTACAAACAAACTTTTGTTTGTCAAGTGAGTTTGTCCAAACTCAGCCTCAAACCATAATCAAAGCTAATGTTGGGTTCTTTATCTTAAACTATAGTCCAGACCAAAGTTTGAGCCTCATACCAAACCCAATTTTTTTTTTCTTTTTTTGAAACCCACCAAACCCTGTGTTACCAAACACAAGATATTAAAAAAAGAGAGTAAAACATAGGACATGCAAACAAAAATCCAAACAATGGCATTGGAAAAAAAAATCCATTTATTTAGACGGACGTAGTAAACAAAAGTTTTTTTTTGTTGAGAATAACTGATTAAGTGGCTGGGGGCATGGAGACCCTTTATTAATATAGGCAGTGTAAATACCATGTGAAAAAGAGGCCAAGGGGGACATAATGAACTTTACCTGTGTAAAAAAATGCAGATGCAGATGAAAAGTGAAAAAATAGAAGAACAAATTACACCCTGAGATAAGGAAAACTACGTGCATCTAGACTAACCAGACCTCGTAGCCTGTTTGGCAAGGAGGTGTGGCCGAACATCTTGGACAAGTGTGTGTCACTTGCCAAGCAAGCCAAAGCATCCGTGACGGCATTCGCCTCGCGATAAATGTGTATGAAAGAAGAAACAGGGAGTGATGGCCGAATCTGAACAATCTGCTTGAGTGCCATTGAAAAAAAGGTTTGAAACAATGGAAGTGGAAAAGAAAAAAAAAAACATTGTTTTAAATGGAACTAGGACAAAGAAAAGTTTGAAACAGTGGCACCAAATTTTTTTTAAATAAATGAACAAAAAAGCCATTGATTTAAATTATAATTGTAAACTATGTTTCAAAATTTAATCTAAGGCATGGTGCTAGACAACAACTCAATTCTAAATTTGAACCAAAAATCTGAACATTCTTTGTTAACTAAACTCAAGATAAGATATCAAACACAAGGTCAAACATTTGATTAAACCCTATTTAGAACTTTAGACTAAAGCCCAGATCTAAACTCACTTACCACATATCCTAAGTGTTAGACATATAGCTCACAGTGTCGCCATTTTCGCATAGCTAGGTAGTTAGAATCTATTTAGTGTGTCAGTCCCAGTCAAAATGTTCAAATAATTTGTGACCCTCTCTCGACTCTTATCATCAATGTTGGAAAATGTGTAGTATGTAAATAATAAAAAAGGTGCGAAAGCGTGGTTTTGATACCTGTTTGACGTCGAACTGTTGTGTTGTTCGACACCTATTCGACAATGTTAGTGGATTCGAAACAACTGCACAAGTTGGTTGAGTTCAAATTAATTTTGAAGGATGCTTTCGACGCCGAAATGGTGTCAAAACCTGTCGCAGAAACAGCTGACAATCTGTTTGGAAACAAATAGTTGCGATTGTTCTTTGAACAGTTACTTAAAAAACTGCCTCCATCATAACCAACGAATTGGTCACTCTTCACCGCTATAAATAAGTGTTGTTAGTTTTAAGTGATCCCGACCACCATTTCTTGAGAGCTCATGAGAGATACACTATTTTTTAAGGAAACAATTGGGGAAAAATGACTGTAAATTTTGTGAAATTGTAAATCTCACTGTAAATTGGGAAACAAATTTACCGTAACTTTTGGAATGTTGTTCGTCTTCACGTGAGTGTTAATGACTGTATATTTTATGTTATTCAATTAGGTTTAATATTATGGGTTCTTACTTTTTACTATGACTTTTTTATTTTTTTCATTTTTCTTTTCAGTCAAAGTAGGCAATTTGTTTTTCCACGTTTGCCCTAGAAAAATTAAGAAACTATAAAAGTTTCATTTTTACTCTTAATTATTGTTGTATTCTTTTTTCTCCAAATTAATTGCTCCTCCAACTTGTGTGTTTTATTAATGAAAATTTTCTCTTAATTTATTACTACATTGATGTTATTGAGACTTTTATTTTTTTTCCCTTTTTCTTTTGGCGTTGAAATTCGTACGATGACATTTACTAAGAAACAAAAATTTAGGCCCTGTTTGGTATCACAACTCAAATCATGGTTTGAGTCTCATTTTAATTTTATAATATTAAAATTATATTGAGAATGTAAAAATGTGTGTTGGAAATGTAAAAAGGTTTATTGGAAATGTAAAAAATTTTATTGAGAATGATGAAAAGCTATTATAAAATCAAAAAGCTATTATAAAATAAAAATGAGACTCAAACCATGGTTTAAAGCTTCAAAAACATTAAAATCTCCAATGGATTAAATGTTTAATTTATCAATTAAAATTCTAAGTTAATATTTAAAATTCTTGATTAGTGGGCTTGTGTTAAGCATGTATATTTGAGATTAAATAGGACAGAATTGAAATTGTAAAATTTCACTGTTTTGAAGAATTATGAGGCTATTTCTTCGTCAAATGATAAATTATGGAAAGAAGCCATTAAAATTGAAATTGATTCTATCCTAAAAAATAAAACTTGGATTTTGGTAGATTTACCTGCTAATGCAAAACCTATTGGGTGTAAATGGATTTTCAAAAGAAAATTTAATCCTGACGGTTCTATAGATAAATATAAAGCCCGTTTAGTAGCAGAGGGATTTTCTCAAAAAGAAAATATTGATTATTTTGATATTTTTGCACCGGTTACTAGAATTTCTTCCACACGAGTTTTATTTGCTTTGGCTTCTATTCATAAACTTTTCATTCATCAAATGGATGTAAAAACAACATTTTTAAATGGTGATTTAGAAGAAGAAATTTATATGGTAGAACCTAAGGGTTGTGTGAGTCCTGGACAGGAAAATAAAGTTTGTAAATTAATTAAATCTCTTTATGGCCTTAAACAAGCTCCTAAACAATGGCAAAAGAAATTTGATCAAGTCTTAATAAAAGATGGTTATTCTTCTGTTGAAGTGGATAAATGTGTTTATACTAAAGTGTTGAGCAATCATTATGTGATAATAAGTTTATATGTTGATGATGTTCTCATATTTGTTTCTAGCCTAGACGTTGTGAACAGTACTAAGTATTTTTTATCATCTATGTTTGATATGAAAGATTTTGGTGAAGTGATATTGGGTATTAAAGTCATAAGGAGAGACAATGGTATAATGTTGTCACAAGAACATTACATAGAGAGACTTTTTTGAAAGTTTGGAAACTTTAATGTGACACCTGTGAGTACTCCTTATGATGCTAACACCCAATTGAAAAAAATCGTGGTGACCCAATTGCTCAGTCTAAATATGCTCAGATTATTGGGAGTCTGATGCATTTAATGAATTTCATGAGACCTGACATTGCCTATGTTGTGTGTAGATTGAGTAGATATACTCATAATCCCAATAACGAACATTGGTATGCTTTATTAAAACTAATGAAATATTTGAGAGGTACCATGAATTATGAAATTCTATATAGTGGATTTCCCACTGTACTAGAGGGGTACAGTGATGCTAATTGGATCCTGATTCAGATGAGACAAAATCCACTTGTGGTTATGTATTTACACTTTGAGGTGATGCGATAGCAAGGAAATCAGCTAGACAGGCGATCATTGCTAGATCAACTATGGAATTGGAGTTTGTAGCTCTAGAACTAGCTGGTTCTGAGGCTGATTGGTTAAGAAATTTCTTGACTGATATTCTTGTAAACAAAGGATCATTACCTCCAGTGTCTATACATTGTGATTGTCAAGCGGCAATTGCTATTGCAAAAAATAAATCCTATAACTGTCAAAGTCGACATATGAAATTGAGACATAGTGTCGTAAAGCAGCTACTAAAAGATGGAATAATTTCCATAGACGGTGAAGTCAGAAGTGAATTTGGCCGATCCTCTGACTAAACCGGCAGGAAGAAAAATAATTCTTTACACTTTAAAAGAAGTGGGACTTTAGCCAATATGATGTCAATATAGATGGCAACCCAACCTATGTGATTGGCGATCCCATGAAGTAGGTTCATATGGGTAACAACAAATTTATATTGGCACTGAGGCACTACAAGTGGTGAGTGCCAGACTACATTAATTGTGAGGTTGAGTTCAAAACTCTTAATGAATTCATATTCCTTATGGATGGTGTATTTCAGCAGTATACACTTGATGAATTCACCTATATGAGAGTGGGGTGGGGCCACTCCTATAAGATTTTGGCTAAATCTTTAGAGCTCTCATGAAAAATCAGGCGCGCATATGGCCAATTTGCACAAAAATAAAAAGAGTATATCTCTCACGAGCTCACAGGAAATCGCAGTAAGGACCATTTAAAACTAACATAGAGGTGAAAAGTCACCAATTCGTTGATTATGATTGGGGTAATTTCCTGAAGCAACTGTTCAAAGAACAATTGCAACCATTTTTTCAAAACAGATTGCTGTTTCTGTGACAGGTTTGAACACCATTTCAACGTTGAAAGCATCCTTCAAAAATCCTCAGAACTCAACCAACTTGGCGCAGTTGTTTCGACTCCACTAACGTAGTTGAATTGGTGCCGAACAACCCCTAAAATTACTTTTGGAGAAAAAAAAAAAAAAATCTGACATTACAAAAAAAAAAAAAAGAAAAGTCTAATTAGCCCACTTTTTGTTAACCCTCTGTCTCATCACTTATTTTTGTTGACCTGACTCCGCCATATCACTTGTTCTTGCTGACTTGACTCTGCCACCCAACCCAACCGTCCGGCACGTCGTCGGGCAACTTCTGTGCTCTCTTCCTCTAAACATCTTGGATTCGACCAGGTCTACAAAAACAAACTAGAGTGTGTGCTTGCGTTTTGTGTGCGGGTGGCGTGCGAGCTGAATGTAAGAAACGTGGTTATTACATTACCGACCTGTTTATCATTTGTTCGGAAGTACATGGCTCTAGTTACATGTTTTTTCTCTATCTTTATTATTGAACTCAACTTAATTGTTCACGTTCTCTAACATTTTTTTTTTTTTTGCAACCGGAGAAAGACATGATTAGCTTGGTTATTGCGAAAAAAAATTTCTTCAGACTCTTCAAAATGGGTTCCAATATCGAGGATGGCAAGCATTCTTGTGTAGGGAAGATTGCAAATTACATTGCAATGAGATCAACTCCTCATAATTTATTAGAGCTTCGGGATAGTACTTTATCATAAGATGAAATTGAGATTCACCCTTAGCCTCAAATCCCCAGGGGCTACTTTGATTTTTAATGAACATTTTGGTGGCCTACATGGAATGAAGAATGGTTGCCACATGAGGAGGGGCTGGCAACTGGCAAGGGATCATCGAGGTCCTCCTCCATATAAGAAGACTCATGATTTTTCTAAACTACTAATTGTTTGGAAAGTAGGCCTAACCAACTAATTGATTGATAAGTCGAGTCGTGCAAAGTACTATGCTCAAGAAATTATTTCTGGGTAGAAATATTTCTCAGGATTAAACAAGTTCTTCCTCTGTTAAGAGGGATCAGGAACAGCAACCCAAAAGGATTGAACGAACGAGAGAGAAGAAGGTTTTTCAGAGAAAAGTGATTTTCAGGAAAACTGAGTTGTATCGATCGCAGAAAATAAGTGAGGTATTTATAGATGGAGATTATTGGTGAATTAGAAAATCTTGCGAATAGTTCTCCACTAAGGTTCAGAGAGTTTGACTCTTTCTCTTCTGCCTAAATCCCTCAACGTTAGAAAACTGACCAGATTTAAGGGAGTAACTTTTGACTTGGTTTACTCTTAACTCAGTAAATCAATATAATTATCTTTTGAAATAATTAAATTCGTACAATTCCCCACATATTTTAAAAGATTTGAATAAAATAAAAGTTAAGTACAAAATGATTTTTGGATTTGTATGAGTGCAAGAACAATCAATTTGGTGTCTTTTGGACTATGAACCAAACTTAGACTGATAAAATTTGACTTACAAAATTATTGGTGAAATGTAAAATTTCTATGAACCAATAAATCTTATTGTATGTCAGAGATTATACCGATCAATTGTACACCCCAGATTGGGGAAAAAGTAACTGTAAATTTTGTGAGAATGTAAATCTTACCGTAAATTGGAAAAATAATTTACTGCAAATTTTGGAATGCCGTTCGTCTTCACGTGAGTGTTGATGGTACTGTAAATTTTGTGTTTTTCGATTAGGTTCAATATTGTGGGGTCTTACTTTTTATTTTTGCTTTAAGTCAAAGTAGGCAATATATATATTTTTCCACTTTTACCCTTGAAAAACTAAATAAACTCTAAATTTATAATTTTCCACTTTTACTTCTTTTTTTTTTTTTTCTTGCATTGAAATTTGTATGATGACATTTTTTCAGAAATAAAAGTTTAAAGCTTCAAAAACATCAAAGCCTCTAATGGATTAATTGTTTAATTTAGGGTGAAATGCATGAAACATTACTTAACTATGAACTTTTGCAAAAAATAATACTTTCAAAAAAAATGCTCTTTTTTAGACACTTAACTTCAAAAATGCTTAAAAAATGACACTCCGTGAGTGTCAGCCGTTAAATCACTAATGGGACAAAAAACTCAGGGGCAATTTCGTCAAAAAAAAAATTTGGGGAAGATGAACAGTGCCGGAGATGTGCGAAATGACGAAATTGCCCCTGAGTTTTTTCCCCGTTAGTGAGATAACGGCAGAACCTGACGGAGTGTCATTTTTTGAGCATTTTTGAAGTTAAGTGTCTAAAAAAGAGTATTTTTTTTAAAGTGTCAGTTTTTGCAAAAGTTCATAGTTAAGTGATGTTTCATGCATTTCACCCTTTAATTTATGAGTTAAAAATCTAAGTTAATATTTGAAATTTCAAAAATATGTTGATTAGTGGGCTTGTGCGATACATGTATATTCGAATTAAATAGGACATAATTGGAATTGCAAAATTTTTAGTGGAACAATACCGTTTGAAGAAGTTAGTAATTATTAGCAGCTTTATTACATAGGCCCCGCTCATAGGTCTGGGTAGCTCAGGCAACCGCTCAGACACCAATAGAAATAAGGGCCCAATTTATTTAGGATTAGCATAATGTTGTACCTTTTTTTTCTCATCAAATTCTATATTATGATTTATATTTTTTTTTTGTTTCAGTCAGTTAATGCAAAAGTGAGATTTTTTTTTAGTTTGAGAGACTCACATCTAATGTTCGTATTTACTTCTATTTTAAAATTATTTACACAAGAGTGATTTTTTTTATTTTTGCATTTCGAAGCCCACATTATAAATGATATAAAAATTTAAATTTACCATATCATATTATATTTGTTTTGGGCCCCTTTTATTGTTTGGCCCATGCCTCCAAAGATTTAGAACAGGAGGTTCGATTATATTAGTCGTCCAAAATGCAACTAAAGCCTTGTTTGGTAAGTGGGATTGGATTTAATTTTCTGAGGGTCCACACAAACTTTTGTTTCCCAATTGAGTTAGTCCAAACTTGGCTCTATTCTTTTATATTTCATTCCAGCAAAATCATCACTTTTTTTTTTCCCCAAAATTTTGCATAAAGACAAAAAATTTCATTTTTCTATTAAATTCAAAATTCAAGTTTTAAAATTTTCTCTAAATTTTCACCCACCTAAATTTTAAAAAATAACATAATCATTACACTTTGTTTTCCTTTTTCTACACAAATTACCCAAAGAATTTTTCCAAAAAAAATTCCTTCCCTAAAATTGAAACTTTCCAATTGGGCCAAGAGGAGTACGGAGCCTCAAACCATAATCTAAATTAATGTTGGATTTTTTTTAATCTTAAACTATAGTCCAAACCTGTATTTGGCCTCCAACCAAACCCAATTTTTTTTCTTTTTCTTTTTTTTGAAACCCACCAAACCTAGAGTTACCATAAAAAAAAAAGAGTCAAACATTGAATTGACAAACAAAAATCCAAACAATGACACTAAAAAAACCCACTTATTCAAATGGAAAAAAGTTTGAAACAATGGAAGTAAAAAAGAAAAAAATTTGTTTCAAATGGAAGTAGGACAAAAAAGGTTTCAGAAAATGCCACCAAAAAAAAAAAGGAAAAAGATTTAAACTATTATGGTACACTATGTTTAAAACTTTAATCTAAAGTATGGTACTAAACAACAACTCAAATTTAAATTTAAACCAAGACTCTAAACAGTCTTTGTTAACTAAACTCAAGATGAGATACCAATCATGAGGTCAAATATTTGATTAAACCATATTTAAACTCACTTACCAAACATAGCCTAAGTGTTAGCATATGCTCACAGTGTTGCCATTTTTGCATAGCCAGGTTGGCTGTTAGAATATTTTAGTGTGTCAATCCCAATCAAAATATTCATGTAATTTGTGATCCTTGCTCGACTCTTATCATCAATGTTGGAAAAACTTGTGTAGTCTGTAAACAAAGTTCGAAAGCATGGTTCGATACCTGTTCGACGTCGAACTGTGGTGCTAAGTGACACCTATTCGACAATGTTAGTGGAGTTGAAATAACTGCGCGAAGTTTGTTGAGTTCTTAGGATTTTTGAATGATGCTTTCGATGTCGAAATGTTGTCGAAACGTGTGACAAACTGCCAACAGTCTATTTTGAAACAAATGGTTGCGATTGTTCTTTGAACAGTTGCTTCAGAAAATTGTCTATATCACAACCAACGAATTGGTGACTCTTCACCTCTATAAATAAGTGTTGTTAGTTTTAAATGGTCCCTATCGCCATTTCATGTGAGATCGTGAGAGATACACTATTTTTCAAGGGTAAAATTGGGGGTAAACATCTGTAAATTTTGCAAGACTGTATCTAATTGTAAATTGGAAAAACATTACTATAAATTTCGGAATGTCTTTTGTCTCCACCTAATTGTTGATGATAGTGTAAATTTTGTGTTTTTGGATTAGGTTCAGTATTGTTGATTCTTATTTTCTTCTATGGCTTTTTTATTTTTGCTTTTCAGTCAAAGTAGGCAATTTTTTTTTTCATTTTTCCCTTGATAAATTAAGAAAACTGTAAAATTGTCATTTTTACTCTTAATTAAAGTTGTACATTTTTTCTGTCCAAATTAATTTGCTTCACCAACTATTTTTTATTAATGAAAATTTTATCTTAATTATTCTTATAGGGTTAAAATTGTTACTTTTTTCTTTTTTCTTTTTTATATTGAAATTCGTATGATGACACTTTTTAAGAAAAAAAAATTAAAGATTCAAAAACATCAAAGTTTCTAATGGATTTACTGTTTAATTTATCAGTTAAAATTCCAAATTAATATTTGAAATTTTCCATAAACGTGTTGATTAGTGGGCTTGTGTTATGCATGCATATTCGAGGTTAAATAGGATAGAATTGGAATTGCAAACTTTTTAGTGGAACACCACCATTTTGAAGAAGTTACTAATAATAGCTTTATTTTGTCACCATTATAACTGTCTGGCCCATAGGTCAGGGTAGCTTACATGATCGGCTGAGATGAGTTTCTCAAAATTAAAATTGTTAAAAACATATTTAAAATGGTTAATGTCATAAGAAATGTTAAATGAACTATCTATTTTGTGTATTGAAAAACACATTTAAAAAAATCTTGAAATAAATTATTATTATAGATTTTGCATTAAAAAAGGCCAAATGTGCATATTTGCTCTTAACGTTCTTTGTAAGGTGCAAGTTTGCCCTTATAATTTTTTTAGGTGCAAATATACCCTCAATATTTGTGAACAGGTACAACCATATCATTCTTCTCAAATTTAGTTGCCACATAGGATTAAAAGGCATTAGTTGGCATAAATAATTACATGTAAATAAAGATCAGTCATCACCCCCACATCATCATCAGCTTCTTCTTCTTCTTCTTCAATGCCGTTCTCCTCCACAACAACTTCTTCTGGCTTCCCTCCTTCTGACACTTCCACTTCCTCCACATCTTCTGTTTCCATTGACTTAGCTCAGGGATCATTTTCGATTCTTTAGTCTCCTCACTTTCAGCAGCTTCCACTACAAATGCACTGTTAGCTTGAGAAGTTGGTTTTGACTTTTTAGTCTGATACTTGGGCCGTTTCATAGGAACTCCACTAGCATCCCCAGTAGGCAGTGGCAAGGCTCCAGCATTGGCAAGTATCTGTTTCTTCATAGCCTCCAACCTATGTTCTTCCTCCTTCTGCTTTCCAGTTAACAGCATACCTTCTTGCTTTTTCTTCAAGAGTTTCTCCTTTTCCTTCTTCAATCGTTTCTTTTCTTCTGCTAACCTTTCAAGCTCTTCTTGCCTACGTCGTTCTTTTTCTTCTTTCTTTAATTTCTCTTCTTCTTCCTTCTTTTTCTTTTCTTCGGCTTGTAAGTTTCTCTTGCATCTCCCTAACATGTTTAGGGACTTTCTTGTCTACTGCTTTGCCCTTGGTTTCATTCTTGCTCTCTTCAACCTTTTCGACAGCTGCGGCTGCCTTTTTTTCTTTCTCCTTTAAATCCTGCGTGGAAACTAAATTTGAGGAGAAAGGTATGCTTGTACCGATTCACAAACATTGAGGGTATATTTACACCTAAGAAAACTATAAGGGCAAACTTGCACCTTACCAAAAAGGTTAAGGGCAAATATGCACCTTTGCCCCATTAAAAAAGCTCGAACAAGTCATTATAAATTGTTTTACATTATCAAAATTTTTATTTATGGCCTCTTTAATATTTTTCCCGGTGCCTCTTAAGTTTGAAGATATAACACATAAATTTGTTTTCATTTTCTTTAGTTGATAATCAAAATATTGCTTCTATTTTGCATAATTTGTGCCCAAGATCTCCAGAAGTACTGCACAAGTTTTGCACAATTTCTGCCCTAGATTTTCAGTAGTTCTGCACAAGTTTTGCACAAACATCTCTGGTCATTCGTCATTTGATCTAATTCTAATCAAATATTCACTTCTATATATCACTAATTAATGGTTAATGAATAACCAATTCCCATTTACCAAAACTATCTAATTAGTAATTAAGTGAATATTAATTCAAAACGGACTTAAAAAATATGCAAGACTACAGCACCGGCAGTCACTAATTAAGTAAAGAAGAAGCCAATACGATCTTGTCCTCGTCACTCCTTTCGTCCATCAAAATTATCAAATTCAAATCATCATCATAATCATAATCATCACCGTCGATACTATCCCACGACGTCGTCTAAGACTCATCCCCGTTTACGGTGAACCAGAACGTCTCCTGGGACAAAATCAAACACATCCTGGGTTTCTTGGAGGCCAAGCAACAAGCTATCTTCGTGGCTGGTTCTGTAACTCTTGCTTCAGTTTCTTGTATCCCTTCAGGTCACAGATGAGTACTCTTGCTGGAAGATCAATCTTGTGCTGGAATAACTGCTTTTGGAAAAGTCACTTCATTTCTCTGTACTCTTATTTGTGTGATAAAATATGGATTCTTTGGCTTCAAAAATATCAGAGCCAAAGGGATCCATGTTCTGGTAGCTCTTGCTTCCCCAGCATTGTAGTTGTTTGCTTGGTTACCCGCAAATTTGTTTTTAGGATTTTCATCTTCCACTTCTTCATTTTGTTCACCAACGCGATATCCAACTTCATTCTTGTCACAATAATTACGTCCTAATAATTGCACGTCAAAAGTTTTATTGCCATTGAAAAGAAACAATTAAATCTCTGGATCCTATACATGTTTCCTCTCTTTGTTCTTGATTTATTTTATAATTTTATGAACTGGGATTCCATCATCCATGCACGCCAGCCGCACGCAAGTAACACACAAGAGTTAATTTTTCTGTTTTTTTTTTTTTTTTTTTTTTGATAGGCACATGTTAACCATTCAGTCAACCTTAACGGACCAAACTGACAAAGTGACACTTTTGGTTTCATGTTCATTTCCTAACATTTCGTCCCCCTCCAAAACATCATCTTTATCTTTGCATTTCGATGACATCCGGTTTTTCTCCTTCTTCATCTTGGTTCGGCGGTTTTGGAACCAGGACTAAACTTGACGAGGTTCCAGCCCTATATCTTCGCTCAGCCTGCACCTTTGCTCATCATCTGGACGTGGGCAATCCTTAAACACCGATTCCATTTCTTGGATCTGGCGAGTGGTGTGCCTCTGGTCGTTTTTTCTGCGGCTGGGTTTCTTGGTCGTTTCCAGAAACCCCATCGATGTCTTTACTTCCTGAGCCGCCACCCTCCAAGAAATCATTCTTGCATTTTGACGACATCATGCTTTTTGGAAAGAAATCATAATCAAACCCTAACTAGCCCTTAGGTGACGGCACACAGAAGAGTTAATCTTTTGAATCAATCCAAAATGAAAACCATGTGCATTTCCAGTTAACAATTAGTTTGAGCCATGTGTGGTTATTGTTCATAATCTGTGCATCCTTTTGTCTTCTACAGTGACATATATTGAGCCCTTCTTTGATCAACCTAGAAAATTAACATCACATGCATCCACCATTTCCTTAGATGTTAATTAGAAAATTAATAATTTGCTTCTCAAACGAAAAAAGTTGCTCATTTTATAAACAAATTCATGCCTCCTATATACATGGCTCATAAAAGTGTAAGACAATAAAGAATATAGAAGCAAATGCGAGAAGACATTTATCACAAAATTGAATTAATTGAAAGTTGAGATGTAAAATTTAACAAATATGTACACATGTCATAACGAGAAATTGGCTTTTATTAAATTTGCAGTTGTGGTCTATTGTCACTTTTTTATAGCCCTTTAGCATCCTTTTTCATTGAAATTAAAAAAATCTTGTTCCAATGTCATGAACACACACTACTACAAAACGGAGCTTTAACGGCTGCGAATTAACGGCGGAAAATAGAAAACCGCAGTAATAAAAGGAATGCGGACTTTCTACGGTGGTCTAAAAATGAACCGCCGTAGAACCGGATTTTCTACGGCGGTTTAAAAATGAACCGCCGTAGAAACGGACTTTCTACGGCGGTTGGGACAAACCGCCGTAGAAAGGGAACTTTCCACGGCGGTTTCCCTCCAACCGCCGTGGAAAGTTCCCTTTCTACGGCGGTTAATTTTTAAACCGCCGTAGTATTGACGTATATATATATTAAAACCTAAATAACACCGTTTATTCCCATATCGCGCCCGAGAGTGTCTGTCTCCAAATTTCTACTTCGGTTTTGCACTTTGAACCTAAGGAATCGTCATTTGGAGCTAAAATTTACCACCTAAAGGTTAGAAACTTGTAAAATTTTCCAGTAATTGCTTATGCTTGTACTTTAGATATGTCATCCTATAGCATTTATTTTTATTTATGGTAGCTGCATGGCTGAAAATTAAAGTTGCATATATTCCATGTATGTGGCGAACCTTAGTAGTGTGTGGAACCCTATTTAGTTATACTATGTAGTTTTCGGTGATGTAATCTGATTTATAGTGTTTGATTTTTAATGGATGATGTTCATATAATTAGCACTACTTAGAGTGTGTATTATTTTTTTATGCATTTTATGTGTTTGACGAAATGCATGAATGAAAAACTTAGAGTTTCTTCTTCGTTCGATTATGTCTATTGCGCATGTGTTGTCATTGCATTATTTTTTTCATTGAGGTATTATAGTAGTTTTGCACATATATGACTAACATAAGTATTATGACATGTGCTAAGACAAGCATGCAACTTGATACTTTGTACATTGTTTGTTGAATTATTATTTGGTATTTTTAATTATTTCAAGGTCTTAGTTACACATGGATCGAAATATCTTGTTCTGTGGTGATCGGACCTCCGATTCTTATGCGAGAGAAGTTGAGAATTTCATTCAATTCGCTTATAAGAATACAAAGTACTTTCATTGTCCGTGCAAATCTTGTAAAAATGGGGCGCGGTTTGATAACTCAGATACAATAAGATTCCATTTATATCGGCACGGGTTTGATCCTTCTTATAAACTGTGGATTTGGCATGGTGAAAGTATTGATGGTTTACCTGAGCAAAGAAAATCTCATGCAAAAGGAGATGATGCGATTACTAGAGATCGATTAGATGCCATGATTGAGGATGTGGCCGAGGATTTTGCTGATAAACCGGAAGTTCTTGCTTCGATTTTGGGTGACAATGAGAAGCCTCTATACAAGGGTTGCAGTAAATATACACGATTGTCTAGTGTTTTGAAGTTGTTTAGTTTGAAAGCGGCAAATGGGTGGTCAGATACTAGTTTTACAGCCTTATTGAGGGTATTGAAAGATATGCTCCCAGAAGATAATGAACTTCCAGATCGAATTTACGAGGCGAAAAAAATGTTGTGTCCAATGGGTATGGAGTATAAGAAGATCCACGCTTGCCCAAATGATTGCGTCCTCTACAGGAATGAGTATAAGGATTTATTGCGGTGTCCTAAGTGTAACACTCCCCGATACAAAAACAAGCAGCTGTGTGATGCTGTTGAAGACAGTTCTGATGCGCAAAAGAAGGGGTCGCCGGCTAAGGTTCTGTGGTATCTTCCTATAATACCGAGATTTAAACGGTTGTTCGCTAATGAAAAAGATGCAAAACTATTGACATGGCATTCAGATCGGTGTATTCCCAGTGATGATGACAATGTGATAATGCATACATCAGACTCAGATCAGTGGAAAAAGATTGATTCAATGTATCCTTCTTTCGGGGGAGAAGCAAGAAATTTGAGGCTTGGTCTGTGTACTGATGGAATGAACCCGTTTGGCAGTCTGAGTAGCACACATAGCTCATGGCCGGTGATGTTGGTTATTTACAATTTGCCGCCTTACTTGTGTATGAAGCGCAAGTACATACTTATGTCTCTAATGATTTCAGGCCCACGGCAACCAGGAAATGACATCGATGTGTATCTTGCTCCTCTTATTGAAGACTTGAAAAAGTTATGGGATGAAGGCGCACCTGTGTTTGATGCCTACCGTGAAGAAATGTTCACATGACGTGCCATGTTGTTCTGTACCATTAATGATTTTCCTGCTTATGGAAACTTGTCTGGGTACTCTGTTAAAGGGCATAAAGCATGTCCAATATGTGAGGAGAGTACAGATTTTTGTCAGCTTGCACATGGGAGGAAGACAGTATACCTTGGGCATCGCAGATTTCTTCCCGAGACTCATCCGTATCGCCATATGAAAAGAGCATTCAATGGATTCCAAGAGTTCAGAAAAGCTCCAGAACCCTTGAGTGGGCCAGAGGTGAAAGCTCGTGTGACGGACATTAATGTTGAGTTTGGTAAAACTTCGGAGTCCAGCAACAATGATACAGGTTGTTGGAAGAAAAAATCCATATTTTTTGAACTTCCATACTGGGAGAACTTGGATGTCAGACATTGTCTCGATGTTATGCATATTGAGAAAAATATTTGCGAAAGCCTCTTAGGTACGCTCTTGAACATCCCTGGTAAAACTAAGGATGGTTATAACGCGAGACTTGATATGGTTGATATGAACATAAGAGCAAATTTAGCACCGGTAGCTCGAGGACAACGCACATATCTACCCCCTGCCTGTCACACTTTGTCCAGAAAGGAGAAAAAACAACTGTGTTCAAGTTTGCGTAGCATCAAAGTTCCATCTGGATATTCTTCAAATGTAAGCAGACTTGTTTCCTTGAAAGATTTAAAACTGGTTGGTTTGAAGTCTCATGATTGCCATGCCTTAATGCAGCAATTGTTGCCTGTAGCTATTCGATCGATATTGCCCAAGCATGTTAAGTCCAGTATAACAAGACTTTGTTTCTTCTTCAATGCTATATGTAGCAAGGTTATCGCGCGCGAAAGACTTGATCAGCTACAAGATGAAATAATTGTTGTCCTCTGTCAATTAGAAATGTATTTTCCACCCACCTTCTTTGATATTATGGTGCATTTGGTGATTCATTTGGTCAGAGAGATAAAAATCTGCGGGCCTGTTCATTTGCGATGGATGTACCCATTCGAGCGATATATGAAAGTATATAAGGGGTATGTGAAGAATCGTTGTCGTCCTGATGCTAGTATTGTTGAAGGTTATATAGCTGAGGAGGTAATTGAGTTTTGCACTGAGTACTTGGCCTGGACCGCATCCATTGGAATATCTAAGAATCGGCACGATGGGAGGATTACAGGTATGGGCAGAAGGGGAGGAAAAAATTTTTTGCCGTCTAATGTTGAATTAATGAAGGCGCATCTCTACATTCTGCACAATTCTGAAGAAGTTGCGCCCTATGTGACAGACCACATACAGTCAATAAGAACATCTTATCCTGCTTGGACGGATCAACGTGTGCTCAATGAACATATTCGGACATTTGTCCATTGGTTTGGTAATGCTGTCCTGGGCAAAGACGTTTCGGAGACATTGAAATGGTTGGCATTTAGGCCCAGCCCTGCGGTACGAGCATTTTCATGCTATGACATAAATGGATATTCATTTGCTACTAAGAGACAAGATGAGAAGAGTACGGCACAAAACAGTGGTGTTACATTAATCTCAGAGGCTTTACATGTTTCTAGCAGGAAGGATAAAAATCCATTGTATGCAAGCATGGCTTATTACGGGGTGATCGAAGATATTTGGGAGATTGACTATGTTTGTTTCAAAGTAGTTGTATTTCGCTGCAAATGGGTTGATAACAATAGTGGGGTTCGAACTGATGATCCATTGGGTTTTACCTTGGTCAACCTAAATCGGGAGGGTTTCAAGGGGGAACCATTTATACTTGCATCGCAGGCGAAACAAGTTTTTTATATCGCCGATCCTTGCGACGAACATTGGTCTGTTGTTCTTCATGGTAAACAACATCACGGTGTGGAAGGGATAGATACAGAAGAAGGGCTTCATGAGGCTGGCCCTTTCTCTAGTGGGTTACCTGAACCGAGAGCAGATGAGGAAGATAGGGAACTTGATAAATACATACTTCGTGATGACCACAGCGAAGGATTATGGTTCGAGGATCAAGTGTCCCTTAAGAGAAAGAGAATAAGTTAAGAATCATTTTCAGGTATATTGTTTGTTTTTATTAAACTTCAATTCTCGTGGGTGTGTATGTGTGTTTTTGTATTTGTATATGTTTCTTTGATTTTAATGAAGAGAGGATTCAATAAATTTTTAACAACATTTATTTTTATCCTTCGTACTGTGGGATTGAAACAGGTCACACCTCGGATGAAGCCGCGCAATCAAGGGACAAAATTTCCAGGGGCTTCATATGTGGAACTGTTTGGAAATGAATATGTTATTTTTTGAAATTGTGTGAAACTTATGTGCTGATCTTAAATTGCACTTGTGTTTTGGTAAAAAACAAGCAGAGGAGATTCTGTCTGAAGTGATTTGAAACTGAATTCCGTATTATTCGAAATAGTTGGAATTTTAGTGAAGTATTGAAGTATATGTGCATCGAATTTACAGGGAGTACGTTACATTTATAGGGGAGACTTTGTCAAATTTTCCGGAAAATAGATTTCCTTGTTTTTCATTTATGAATAAATGTTTCTTGTATTATTATTATTATTTTCTTCCAATGAGTAGTACTTTGGTAAAATTTCCAGGGAAATCTATACGCAGTTCATTTTGTTTGTATTTTATATTTAAATCTTTATAAATTACTTGTCAGCTGGTTAGTGAAACAGGGGAAATGCAGGGGAAAAAATGGGATTGGAGAGGAAGAGAATGAGTGAGGAAAAGAAAGTTCAAAAATTTCGAACTTTAATTAACCGGGTCATCTATTCAACGGCGGTTCAACGTTCAACCGCCGTTGAAAGTTGTACTTCAACCGCGGTTCAACGTTGACCCGCCGTTGAAAGTGGTACTTCAACGGCGGTTCAAAGTTGAACCGCCGTTGAAAGTGGTACTTCAACGGCGGTTCAGTCTTGAACCGCGGTGGATTCTTTTTTCCAATATTAATTTGTTTTTTCCATTTTTCAAATAACTAATCTTACAAATTTGTAAGTATAATAATAACTAATCTCACAAATTTGTAAGTATAATAATAACTAATCTCTCACAAATTTACAAACATATATATATACATATCTGTTTATACATACATATATATATATATATATACATCTTTCGCTTTTCTCCTTTCCCCTCTTGATGCAATCATATATATCCAACTCTCGATCCTATATGCTCTCGATATCTTGTAAATTTCCATACATAAATAAAATATTTTCATCTGAATAATTGAATACTTTAAGACATATAATAATTATATATATATATATATACATCTTTCGCTCTTGATGCAATATAATATATCGATCCTATATGCTCTCGATATCTTGTAAATTTCCACTACATAAAATATCATCTGAATAATTGAATACTTTAAGACTTTATAATAATTCATATATATATATATATATATATATACATCTTTCGCTTTTCTCCTTTCCCCTCTTGATGCAATCATATATATCCAACTCTCTCGATCCTATATGCTCTCGATATCTTGTAAATTTCCACTACATAAATAAAATATTTTCATCTGAATAATTGAATACTTTAAGACAACTTTTATAATTAATTCTTATATATATATATATATATAATGATTTTGAATTTGGTACAAAAAATTAGAAAATCCATGCGTACGTACGTAGCGCGGGAATTGGCTCCAAAAACTGCTTTTCTACGGCGGTTCAACTGTGAACCGCCGTAGAAATCAAACTTTCTACGGCGGTTCAAACATGAACCGCCGTAGAAAATACTTTCTACGGCGGGTTCTCGGTTGAACCGCCGTAGAAACTTAGTTTTTGGAGCCAATTCCCGCGCTACTCATGAATTGTTTATTTTCATATCATTTTCTAAACCCTAAACCCTAAACCCTAAACCCTAAACCCTAACCCTAAACCCTACTATCTATTAAGTTTTTTTTCCCGATTTTCATAAATTACCCGCGGTGACTCTTAAGATGGAAATAGATATATAGTGAAGCGCCACCCTTTTCCTGGATTTTCGCTTTGACATTCAAAGGAATGAAACATTTCAAATCATGCATATGTGCAAAGTCAACCTATAGGTCAACGTTTTTCAAGCTTAATTATATTAAGCTTTGAATTTTGAAAGTTGCTAAATTCAAGTTTCTATCAAGCATTTTATATATCATCCAAGCACCTTCAAAGGCTCAAGTAGTTATGCATAAAGATTCAAACAATCCAAAGCATTCATATTTTCAAAGTCAACTACTTGGTCAAGTTTTTTCAATTGAAGCTTGCCATTTTGAAGCATATATCCTTAATTTTCTCATGTGAGCAACTTCAAATTATCAATAAGTTAATTCTTAAACTCTCAAATAAGCTAAAGCATGTATATTTAAAAAGTCAACCACTTGGTCAACCATTTTTATGTAATGCAAACATGCTTAATTCTTGCTATCTTGAAATGAAAATTTTCAACCGTTTTAACATGTGCAAGAATTTCAAGATACCAAACATGACATAGATCCTAATGCATCATTTTAACTCTAAAACATGGCATTCTAGGATTATATCACTCAAAGACTCATCAATCAAATGCAAATTTCAAATTTTCTCAAATTTTTCTCTATTTTGCCTAACTCATCTTTTCTTGAGTATTTTAACTTCAAAATTGGTCTTAGTATATTTAAAATATCATTCTAATTTTATTTGACCAATTTTCATCTTCTAAGTATTTAAAAGTCTAAAAGTCAAACTTCTAGCTAATTTCAAATAATGCTCATAAAGTCCTAATGACATCAGCAAAAAAAAATTTTCGGCCACTTAAATTTTATTAATTAATTTTTATATTACTATACGTACCTAATGCATTTCTGGATTTGATTTTTTTATCCCGTTCGCAAGTCGAAAAAGTAGGAATTTTAGGGAACATAATGAATCTTATTACTTTAATTATGAAATGGTTAATAAAAGTCGAGATTGTGTACATAATTAATAAATATACAATATATGGGTATGTATTATTATATTTACCAAATTGTGGGAATAGTTTTTTGAAAATGGAAAATAAAAAAATTTAATATTAAAATATGACCGCGCGGGAATTGGCTCCAATTTTTTCTACTTAAACCGAGGAAAAGTGCGGACTTTCAACCGCGGTTCAATCTCGAACCGCAGTTGAAGGTACACTTTCAACGGCGGTTCAACATTGAACCGCAGTTGAAAGTGTACCTTCAACTGCGGTTCGCGGTTCATGGTTCAACCGCAGTTGAAAATGTACTTTCAACTGCGGTTCAACCTCGAACCGCCGTTGAAAGTACACTTTCAACGGCGGTTCAACCTTGAAACCGCAGTTGAAAGTATACTTTCAACGGCGGTTCGAGGTTGAACCGCAGTTGAAAGTGTACTTTCAACTGCGGTTCGCGGTTGAACCGCCGTTGAACCGAGCCCGGTTATTAATTATAATTCAAATTTTCACCTTTTTCATTTCCTCCCTCATTCTCTTCCTTTCTTCTTCCTTATTTTCCCCTTCACTTCCCCTGTTTCCCGAATCTTCTTCCCGCGGCCGTTCGTCTTCTTCGCCGCTTCTCCCATCGCCGGCGACCTCCTCCACCTTCCGATCCTCCGTCCGTTGCCCAATCAATCACCGATTGTTCGGCTTCCCAAGTTTTTACCTTCGGTCGGCTCTCCATTTCCACCCTCCCATATAAACTTAAAGCTTGGATTTTTTTTAGTTCATCCAAAAGGTTCCACCTTCTATGCTTTCATTTTAAACTTTTGTCTATTTAACTTTACATTTTGCAAATGCTTACCATTGCACTAGGATTTTGTTGGTTGATATTTATGGTAGATTTCGGTTTTAGCTCTTGTGATGAAAGCTTGGAAAGTTTTTGGATTTATTGATTGTTTGTAGCATTTGGTTTGGTTGTTGAATGGAGTGTTTTGTCCTACATAAGTTGAGAACCTAGGGTTTGATCAATGTTCCATTAGGTACCCTTTGAAATTCGGGTTTTTTTTGAAAATGAGAAACTCAAATGATTATTTCGGTTTTGCTTGATTAATTTTAGAACATTGGTGTTTGATTTCGGTTTTTATTCGATTTAGTGTTCCTCCTTTAGTGATAATGAGGAAAATGCTTTGTTGTTGATTCCACTTTGTGAAATGTTATGCCTTTAGTAGAAATGAATGAATGTTCTCATTAGTTGTTGGTTGTGAAATGTGAAGTACTTTATCAATGGTACCCTTGAGAAGTCCACTTTTTTTTGGCCCTCATTTGGTTTAATTTGGATAATGGTAATTGTGGATTTTAGGAGTGAATTTTGCGAATGTACATTGCCTTTTTTCCACATTAGTTGTTGGTTGTGAAATGTGAATTACTTTATCAATGGTCCCCTTTATAAACGGACTTTTTTTTGGCCCTCAATTGGTTTAATTTGGTTAATGGTAATTGTGTATTTCTAGGAGCGAATTTTGCGAATGTACCACTTTTTTTTCAACATTACAAGCATTCTTGTATTTGACATTAAAGCTTTTAATTTGTTGTCATTGCATATATGTTATATTGAATTCTCTTTCTATGTAAATGAAGTTTAAGGTACTTTCAATGGCCCGAAAAAGAAAAAGCAATACGGAGCATGGAGATGGTTCTTCTTCTAAATCTAGTAGAGTTAGAGGGCCCACAAATTGCAATGACCTATTGGAAATGCGAAAGAATGGGGAAACTCTGGACATTTCTTTCGATTCCGGGCTCGAGCCTAGAGTATATCATGTACAGTGGATTACCTTTGTGTCATATACGGTCCGGAGCAAAGTGGACTTAGTGGAATATGAATCATGGCCGAAAGTTCCCGCGGAGCTCAAGAAGAGAGTTTGGATGGAAATACGGGTATTTTCTTTAATTATAATGCATTATTTGATTCTTAATTCTTCCATACAATTTTACTCAAATTCCTCACTAAATTTTACTCCTAATTTTCACTGTAGGCATTATTTGTTTTCGAGTCCACCGAAGAACTCGAAGATAAGTGGATTAGTTATGCCGGTAAACGGTGGAAAGATTTCAAATCCTATCTAGGGAAATATGTACATGGTCCCATGAAGGGTAGGGACCCATGTTTGGAATATAAATTTATCCCTAGGGAGACATGGATTAAGTTCAAGGCTAGCCGCGAGACAGAAGAATGGCAGGTATATTTTTTTAAATTTGATTTCCTTCTTCTTTTTGGATATTTGAAATTGCTCAGTTTAGGGATAATAATTTTTCATTATATTTCTGTCTAGGCCATTCGAGGAAAAGCGCAAAAGAATGCCAATTTAAATGCTTTCTACCATAACTTATCTCGAGTTGGCTACCGACTGCTGAAGCAGCAGTTGCATGACGAGGAGGTCAGTGCATCTGGAAATAAGCCTTCAGAGGAGGGTCAGTCCGAAGAAGAAGGCGAGGATTCTTATTCAGGGCCAGGCCGTCATGACCTTTGGATACATGCCCATACGAACAAAAAAGGGGAATACTTCACGCCAGAGGCTGAGCGTGTAGCGAAGGAAATTGTAAGTTTTGCACCATACATTTTCTTATGTTTCAATTATTTTAATATTTAAAGTCTATGTGTATAGAATTTTTATTATAACTGATTATTTATTACTAGATATCTATGATGAAATGCTAATTAATAATTTGGTTGTCATTAAATGTTTATATGAAATTATTATTATCTAGTTGTCACTGTAAAGTAGATAAATGACTAATTTGTATATATGTGTATGTATTTATATTTTATAATTATGGTTATCAATTTTATATTTAATATTTATATACATAAATGAATAATCTCTGTATATGTGTATTTATTTATATTTAATTGATCTATTTACATTTACTATATTTGGCAAACTGTGTAGGAAAATCTATGTTCCCGCGAGTCCCAAGGGGAGACCGTTGCAGAGGGTAGGAATGACATTCTTGTCATTGCAACGGGCAAGCGCGATCACCCCGGTCGTTATCGCGGCCATTCTACGCGGGCACGTATCACAGAGGTTTTCCCACAGAAAACAAAGCCGTCGCTGAAAGAGGAACTTGATTTAACTAAGCGACAGCTTCAGAAAACCACTGCCCAACTAGATGAATGTCAGACACATTTGAAGATGATGATGGGTTTTTTATGTGGTAAGATGGGAACCGATTATGATACAGTAAAAGCCACCGTCCTCAATAATGCCCCGGATGAGAGCTTGCACCCAGGGACCTCCGGAGCGGTCCCTGTATCCCCTGTGAGCCCTGTTTCTCCTCTGGTACCTACAAGGTTGCCCGATTTGGAGATGATAAATGTTGCACCTGTGGACCCGATCACAGCCTCTGACGGCAGTGCTTTAGGCGAATACAAGGTAAATAAAATTAGACGGCTTCTTTTAATACTTCAATTTTTTTTTTCATTATTACAGTGCTTTGTTAAGTTAGACTTACTAGTTGACTAATGTTCATTCGCTTGCCTATTATCTTAGGACGGGTGTGAATGCCATCTTTTCATCCTTGAGGATTCGCAAACGCGGCGTAAGCTTGTGGCAAAGGGCAATATTTATAAGCAAAGCAAGCACCACGGGCGCGCCGTTAGGAAAGGTTGCGCGAGGGTCACAATTAAAATTTCCTATGATGACTGTGCCCCGCTACCATTTCCTGAGGAAGAGGCTGCGACAGTGGGAATGGCCAAGTCTTTTTTCGTGGAATGGCCTAAAGAGTTGATTGAAATTATTCAGCCGACTCCGGTAACAAAGGTATATTCTTTCATTTTTAATTTGTGTATTACTTAATACCGTTTTGTATATTTAATATTATTTCAAATGATGTTAGGTTGATAAAAGTGCCCAAAAGAAAAAAGGCCGGATGAGTGCTATGGATGACAAGACATCTCCTTCGGCGACGGTTCCGACTGAGGAGTCAACCTCATCGACATCTGATCCATTGCAAGAGTTACAGCTCCGATGGGATAATGAGTCGGGCTTCGATGGCTTCTACTTTCAAATGACAAAAGAAGTCATAGGTTTGGAGCAGCCTAATTTCATGGATCGAGGGGATGTCAAAGAGTTATTGATCAGAGAAAGCCAGGTCTCAAACAGTTTGATGCAGTTGTTCACCCAGTGAGTTTCCACTTACTTAAATAACCTATTTCTGATTATTTATGTTATATATTATGCATTCTATATGCATAGGCTAACCAATGAAGCCCTTCTTGTAAATTCTTTAGAGCTTTACATGAGTTAGCTGAAAGGAATGGGAGAAAGGGGATAGGTTTCCTTTCGGCTGATCATGTCACACCCAGACAAAATACGCTTGAAGATAGGGTGAACTACATTGCGCGAATCTTGAAGGATAGGAATAAAGAAATGTATATGGTGCCTTATCTTCAGGGGTAAGTGACACAGCTGTAAGCGGTTATCTAATATTTAAGAAACACTGCTATAAAGATCTGAAGTACGCCATTAAATTTTTTGTTGGCAGTGAACATTGGATGCTAATGGCCATTAGACCAGTAGATAAGGTTGTATACTGGTTTGATTCTTTACAAAATCCACAGAAGGATGAGGCGATGGAGCTTATGGACGAGTGAGTTATCTATATTAACAACTGTTAGAATGCATATATATCCATATATTGCTAATTATTTTCGTGCCGATTTCATTTTTATGGGTGATGTTTAACTATCAAGCTTTCTTGGGATTGCCCAAAAATGTGCATATGCCACCTTCGTGGATAGTAGTTAAGGTAAATGAAATTGGTTCTTATAATTTTTTTAATTACATCCGTGGCTCTAGTAGCCTAAGCAATTAGTAGTGTTAGTTGTTTCAATTAAATCCGTGAGTCTAGTAGCCTAATTAAGTTAGTATAGTGATAGTCAATTAATTTATTAGTTAGTCAAGTTATTTATTGAGGTATTTGATTAATTATGCATGCAATAATCTGTGAGTCCAGTACTGTAGGTTAGTTAATATAAGCATGCAAATTGCCTTTTCGATCAGTAGAAATTAGTGAGTCCTAGTTATTTAATTAATTAGATTAATACGAGTTTAGTTATGAATATTCGTAGAAATTTTTTACTCACAGTTGTGTTTGTATATATACAATTTATTGTATGATCTTCTAACTCGTATATATTAATTCATTAGCATAAAAAGCAAACGGATAATTGGGAGTGTGGGTACTATGTAATGCACTACATGTACCAAATAGCAATGAAATCATCCACATTTGCACTTGAAAAGGTAAATATATATTTCTCATTACTTACTTAATTGACTGTATTTCATTTTTCTTACTCGGGTAGTTTTTAATTTCAAAAAACTCTGTTGCAGAACTTCAAGATCGACCGCACTCCATTAAACAATGTGGATATAGATGCAGTGCGAAAAATATGCGCTAGATATATTTTGGAGCATCCGTAGTAGTAGAAGGATACTAATTAAACTTGTTCATATTAGAGTTGTACAAATATTTTTTGGATATGCTGTGTTATAAAAGCGAATTCAATTTGTATATTGGTGATATTTGTAATAAATTTGTATATTGGTGATATTTGTAATATTTGTATATTCGTGATATTTGTAATAAAAAGTAGCCACTTTCCACGGCGGTTCAAGTTTGAACCGCAGTGGAAAGTGTAAGGTTTCCACGGCGGTTCAAGGTTGAACCGCCGTGGAAAGTGTAAGGTTTCCACGGCGGTTCAAGGTTGAACCGCCGTGGAAAGTGTAAGGTTTCCACGGCGGTTCAAAGTTGAACCGCCGTGGAAACCTTACACTTTCCACGGCGGTTCAACCTTGAACCGCCGTGGAAATCTTACACTTTCCACGGCGGTTCAAACTTGAACCGCCGTGGAAACCTCACACTTTCCACGGCGGTTCAACCTTGAACCGCCGTGGAAACCTCACACTTTCCACGGCGGTTCAACCTTGAACCGCCGTGGAAACCTCACACTTTCCACGGCGGGTCAAACCCGCAGTAGAAAGTCCGCTAATTTACAACGGCTGCCAGATAGATGGCGGTTCAAAAATGCTAAACCCCGCCGTTAAAAGCCCTTTATAACCGCCATTAAAGCTCCGTTTTGTAGTAGTGACAATTTGATTCTAGGCCCTGTGTGGTACTTTTCCCAAAACATGTTTTTGGGGGCAAAAAGGTGGGCCTCCCACTTAAAATATGTGTGAAAATTACATTTCCACACACATTTTGAGTATTAGACCCACCTTTTTTCTCCAAAAACATGTTTTGGAAGAGTACCACACAAAGTCTCTTGAACTGCAGTCCCAAATTAATCATGCACAATATATGACCGCATGTGGCTCGAACTGCATGTTAACTGGGCCATTAATTCCATGAACGCACGTGGTTTTATTAATTTTAGATCGATTCAAAGGTGTGTTGCTTGCGTGCGGCTGGTGTGCCTCTTCTAATAACAATGTCTCCTAGGTTTATTTTCAAATGAACAATGCACATTCAAGCATCTAGGAGCATAATGAGGATTTAACATACAAATATCCCGCTTTCGGGCACATAAGGCAAAATCATGAAGATGACAACAAACTTCACTATGCCTATGGGGAACATGCATTTTCTAGGCATATAAAATGATGAATTAATCAATTTTTTATCATTTTTACAATTAGAAGACTGCTTTTTCTTTTCATACAACCATGCATGATTAGTCTTATTTTTAGCTTCAATAGATGGATAGACAAGTTTAACATCACTATTTGAAGCCTTAACAAAGGTAGTAGAAGTAGAAGGCATATCACAATTTTGGTCACTATCATGACCTAAGCCATGTTTATCAGTTCCTACCTTTTGTTTGCCTAACAACTTCTCTAAATTATTTTTCCCTAAAGTCAATTTTTCCAATCCAGAACTAAGGTTTTCAACCTTTTTCTTTAAATCATTATATTCATTTCCTAGCTTTTCATGAGACTTCACTTTCTCAAGCAATTCTACATTTTCATCTAAGGCATGCTCATAATACCTTTTCAATTCAATGTACTGTGCATCTTCATTCTCTAGCAAAGTACTAATTTCATCTACTTTGTTTTTCAATTCATCATTTTCACATTTCAAAGTAGAGTTTTCTTCTTTTAATGATGCAAAATGAATTTCTACAGATTTAATTTTCTTTTCATGCATAACATTCATTTTCATGGCATTCATATATTTTTCATGCATTAAAGTGACATACTTGTATATTTTAGCATTATCATTATCACTATCACTTTCATGCATTTCACTAACATGAAGAATATTGGAAATAATTTGTTACCTCCTGTAGCTCACTCCCAACAAAGCATCTTTGTGTGGTTTCCTTCTCTTCCTCACTTGAGGAATCATCCCATGTCTTAGCTAGCTTGTTAACCTTCTTGGTGACTTTCTTACCTTTAGCCATTTTGTGCAAATTGGGGAAAATATAGCACAAATAGTTAAGCAAGCAAATAAGACTCTAAAAATCACAAATGTTGCAAAATTGATCTTTAAACTCAAGGTTGTTAAACCTACAAATTTGAGCACTAGCTCTAATACCCATTGAAACCCCGACTAGTAATAGAAACCTAAGATGAACCTAAGAGGGGGGAGGGGGTAAATTAGGTTCTTGACCCTTTCAAAATATTTCTTCTACAAAGAAGAACTTTGAAAAACCATTTTCAAAGACTAGTTTTAAAACATTTTAAAACTAGACTTCTAGATGAAGTGTGTGATTGATGATTTGTAAAACATGAAAGCAAATAAACAACCAAAGCAAGAACACACCAAATTTATAGTGGTTCGCCTTGAATCCTACTCTACTCCCTAAGTTCTACAACTTGAGATTTCTAATCAATTAGGAAACACTTAAATGAGTGTTTCAATCCCTTACAATTGGTCAAGATTAATATTTAATCTCAAGACTTGTCCATTGCCTAATCTAACTCTAGACTAGGACTCCCTTGCTTAATCTAGCTCTAGATTAAGAATCCTTTGCCTAAGTGATGAGGGCGTCCCCAGCCCTACGCCAAGTTAGTATGCAGAGGATCCCAGTTCGAGTAATGAAGGTTCGGAAAGTGCAGCAAGGTTCGTGTGCTCCATAGAAGCCCGCCAATGCTCCAGGACCCAAGCCCATATTAGAGAGATCCGTTCGTTAACATAGTTAGGCCTATGACCCGAAGAAGGACAAGGAAGCTCATATCAGATCTTGAAAACCTTGTTGAAAGGAGTGCTACAGAAGCCCAGCTCGTTACGGACACCAACACCCTTGAAGAGAATAGAAGAAAGGTAAAAGTGTCACTTTACTCTCCATTACAGAGGAAATGGCGCCTACTAATCAATCCAGCTGAAGGAAAGGGCATTTCTTGAAGTTCTTGATTTTCTTGAAAATCTTGAATTTCGCGGTTTACTGAATCTTGAAGAATCTTGAAATTCTTAATTTTTGACATTCCGAAAATGATTCCAGGAGATTCCACAAGATTCCAGAACCTCCCTACATCATCACCTCATGCGCAACTCAAAATAGGCTGAACTCACCCTTGCAGCCCATTCCATTATTTCGGCCAGACCAAGCCCACTCGCTACTTGGAAGCTTAGGTTAGAGAAGGATTAGGTTTTTTTGCATGTTACCTAATTCTACTCAAAGTTTGTTACAAGTTAGTTAGGTTGTTACAAGTTTGTTACAACTAGATCAAGGTTGTTTCCAAAAAGGGATCCCTTCTTGATCTCCCTTTTTTATTAGGTTTTATAATTATTTATTAAGTATTTTAATGTGTAAATTTGGCCATATCTAATAGGGGGCAGCCAAATTAGGTAATAAACACCAAACGTAGTTCCTTTAGGTTTTTGGTTTGTAAGAAACCAATCTCTTGATTGGTTTCCAATTCTATCTCTTTTCCTTTTGTATTTTGGACTTTAATTTCGTCCATCCTACTCTCTATAAATAGAGGGGGGACGAAATTCATTGTTCTTTAATTGATTAAATGATTTAAGTTATAGTTTTATACTTCTTTAATCACTCACTTTATTTTGGGCTTATGTAATTTGCATGTTTGTTAATTGCTAAAAGCTACAGAAACTATAGGCTAATAGATAATTGCTCTGTCTATTGCTAAGCTTTGTTTTGATTCTATTATTCTCCACTTAGTTTGAATTGCGTGTTTAATTTACTTTGTAAGTTAGTAGTCTGCCGAATCCAAGGGTAAGGATTCTAGAAGTTAAGAGCTGCGTCTTGCATTCAGACTTTCCTTGGCACTTTCTGCATCGAGTTCTTGGTTTCCACGGCATTGGGGATCAGGGGTTCACATCACTAAGGCTAGCAATTGTATGTTTTGCCCTATCCTTCCTCAAGGATTTGAGGTCTTACTCAAAACTCCTCTTGCCTAGACCAAAGGACTTTTGCTCAATCAACCTCTTGATCAAGACTTTGACAAATGCCTATCTTAATTCTAAGCTAGGACTTCTACCCTTTGCCTAATCCAAACTCTTGGATAGGTCTTTAACCCCAATTGCCTAACTTACCTTAAGCTAGGACTTGTACAATTGCCCAAACTCAACCTCTTGAGTTGGGTCTCTCATTCTCTTCTTGGTCCCCCTTTCTTCTTGCCTAACTCTTAAACAAGAGTTTAGTACTTTGCCTCATATACAATGTGCCTACAGCACTTACTCAAGTAGTTAGGACTTCTCTCAAAGTGTTTACAATGGTGAGAATCTCCACAAATGGAGTTTACAATAAACTAACACAAATGGGCATGAAAGCCTCTTTCTTGACAAATGGGCACAAAGGCCTCTTAGCTCTAATCCTACCTCTATTAGCTAATCTAACAAGTAGATGAATGAAATGTAGCTCTTGAAATGATCTTTGAGTGTAGGAGGCTTAGTGGGGATGCTTAGTCTTCAATTCCCACTTGTGTGGCTTTTATAGAAGTGAAGGAATCACTTCAAATGGTCACATAACGGCTATATTTTTCTGCCATTAGGATGCTTCGAAGGCGAGGTTCGAACCTTTGTTCTTTTTGAACTTTTGACTCCAACGGCTAGCTCTTCTTTTGTCTTCAGCAGCTTCGAAGTCAATATCCTGTCGAGCTCGGGTTCGAAGCTTCAATTAATTTCAACCCAAGAGCTTGACTTCTGTCGGCTGCTTGTCGATGTATTCGAGCTTGGCACTTTCTTGGTCGCTTCTAACTCAAGATGCTGTCGAGACTTGAATTCGAAGGTTTCTGGGTTTAGCTTCGACTTCGAGAGGCTGTCGAGAACCAACTTTGAGACTGGGTTTGAACTTTCCTTTGCTGCACTTTTTCTACATCTTTCCTACAAATAACTTCAAGTGCAAAGCATTAACTAAAATCATATATTTGTTATCTTATCATCAAAACTAAGATTAAGACCATAGGTATAACATTAAGCATTCTAATTCAGAGGTTTAGAAAATATATTTTAGCATTAAGGTTTTAAGTGCTTAATCAATTCAGCATTATGGTTCCCATTAAGTATTCAGATATAAGCATTAATTTTTATCAAACAGACCGATACTCTGGAAACCCTCTGTTCAAAATACAGATGACATTAGGTTTGTTTACTGTGTGACTAAATTGGAAAAACTTTTGTTTTAGGATATGTATCTTTTGGAGTGAATTTCTTTGGGTATATTGTGTATGAAAGAGAAGAAAAATTGTAATGATTATGTTATTTTTTGAAATTATGTGAGTAGAATTTTAAAGAGAATTTTAATTTTTTTTTAAGGCTATGTTTGGATTTTATCTCAAATAGGGAATTCTAGAAAAAATTGTGTAAGAAGACAATAAAAAGTGTAATAATTTAATTTTTAAAAAAATAATATGAGTGTAACTTTAGAGATAATTTTAAAATTTGAATTTAAAGGAAATTGAAGGTGTTTGGATATAGATTTTTTTTTTTTTTTTAGTGAAAAAATGTAATTTTTCCTAGGAAAAACTAAACCCAACAGAACCTAAATTTAGAATTTAAGGAAAAGTAAAAGTGTTTGAATTGATGATTTTTCTTTTTTTGGAAAAAAAAAGTGATATTTTTCCTGAATGACTCTTTAAATGAGACGGAGGGACTTTGTTGTTATCTATTTATATGTATTTAATTAACACTTGTGAACTTTGATTAACTAGTAATTGTTAAATACAATTATTTAATGACACAGAAAAAAAAACATTAGTTAGTTAAGCCTCCTTACAAAATATTTTTTGGTTACACCATTGTTAAACGCATTGGTGATTGGTTTTCCTGTTCATTGCTTTGGTACTTCATTCTCACTGTAAGTTAGTGCATCCTTGGTGTCAATTTGGTTATGTAGTGTTCATGTCTTAGAAATTTTTGGTGTATTGGCAATGCGATTACTGAACAAATTATTACCAATACTCGTGAACAGAACAGTACTACTTATACTGTTCACGGGTGTGTTCGGAAGGTTCTCCTCTCTTCCTCAGTCCTCCACTTTTTCTCCCTTCTTCCTCTTCTTTCTCTTTCTTTCCTTCTCTTTTCTGGCCGAAGAGTTTGCTCTCCCTTCTTTCCTTCCAATGCGGCTGACCGCACTTCCCCTCCCTTCCTTCTTTTTTTTTCCTTCTTTTTCTTTCTTTTCTTTTTCTTCCCTCTTCGTCTTCTTTCTTTTTCTCGACTTCTTTATTTTCTGGCCGGCGAGTGGCAGCACCTTTTTTTCCTGCGTTTTCTTTCTTTTCTTTTTCTCCCTTCTTCATCTTGATTCTTTTTCTTGCGTGTTCTGTTTTCTAGCCTGTAGTTCAGTCCAGTTTTTTCTATTTTTCTGCATTTTCTTTCTTTTCCTTTTCTCTCTCTTCCTCCTCTTTCTTTTTCTCGGAGTTGGCTAGGGAGTTTTCATAGGCTGTGGGCGAATTGAAGGATGCATGTGTTTCGATCAAGAAGGAGAGTACTCCATCAGCGATGAAGAAAATGCGTGTAGGTCGAACAGAGCGGATGAATTTGGCCGTTCACGGATAAATGCTTTGAAGATTGGCTAAGACAATCCAAAGACGTGCTTAAAAAGATTACTCGTCTTCCTGCACCGCCATTGCAGTTAATGCTATAGAAAAGGTTCAAAAGGACGAAAAATCTTAAGACTAGTATCAGCATCATTAGCCCAAACTGCAACAAAGTCCGAAATTACTTCCAAAAGGAAAGAAGCTCTGAGGTACTTAATCCCAGAACGTCCTTTTCCCACACTACCATCAACGGCAACAAAGAAGAGCGTTGCTCACTGCTCAGAGTTCAGGTCTCACGTTTCTTACATTCAGCTCGCACGCCACCCGCACACATGTACACAAGACTGCCATTGAATCAGTCCAAAGTAAAACCACGTGGAGTACTCTTGTAATATTTCTTTTATTTCTTCTTTTACTTGAACTTGTAGGTGTCATTAGACATGATCACGGTTCCGGAACTGCTGGTTGCATGGAAAGTGGAACTGAAAACGGAACCTTGGGGGAACGGTTCAAGGACGGTTTCAGAACCGCCGGTTCTGGTTCCAAGACGGTTCTAGAACCATCGGTTCCCAGTTCTGTCACAGTTCCAATTCCGATTCCATCCCAATTATTATATATACCTTAATTTTATTTAATTTAATTATTACTTATATTAATAATATAAGTAACGTAAATTAGACCATTAGTTTATATATTATTATAATATATCTAGTATAAAATAATTACATAGTTTATATGTAAATAAACATATAATATAATGATAATAGTAAGAATGAAACAACAAAATGGAAACTAGCTTGAGGGGTTATGTAGCTTTCCTTAAAGCTCTTCAATTAATTGAGGGTAGGATTCGAATCCTTTCATGTACTACAAGAAAAATGGCCTTTAGTGACCAGACACCTGGTGACCAAAATTTATTTTGGTCACCAAACGTACCATTTGGTGACCCAAAAAAAATTTGGTCAATAAAGCTTGGTCACAGCTTGAAAATAGTGACCAAATAAGAACGTGGTCACCAGTTGGTCACTAAAGGTTATAGCGGGAACTTTTCCCGCCATATTGAGACTTATTAGTGACCGAAATTGGTGACCAGAACGTTAATGGTCACCAATAATTGGTCAGAAGTCTTTTGGTGACCAAACATTTTGGTCACCGGTTTGGAAACTTTTGGTGACCAGATTTGTGGTCACCAAAAATGGCGGGAAATTTCCCTCCAATTTTACAAGTGGTCAACCGTGCATCAAATTTTGCCCAAAAAATGGTGGGAAAGTTCCCTCCAAATGTATTCCTTGTAATGGCTACTTTTGGTGATGAAAAAATAGGTGGTCACCAAATATTTTTTTTGAATGTCTTAAGTGGTGAAAAAAAATGGTCTCCAAATCATAAATTTTAGTTATAAGAAATTCTAGTCATTAAATAAACATTAATTTCTTGTTAAATTAATGACAACTAATCTATACTCACTAAATAGGGACATATCAGTGAAAAAGAAGTTTAAATGACAACTTTTTTAGCCCACTAAATTGGTAAATGTTGTGAATTTCTTATTACATATATTTTTGTTATTGAGTTTTTAATTTTGTTAATTTAATGATTACAATTTTGGTAAATGTTTATAAATCTGTTGTACATTCTTTACAAGTTCAACAACAAATAGTATATTTATATTGGTAGATTAAGTATTATTCATTTCATTCTACTAGAATAGTCATATTTACAATTATACAACATTTTATGAATGTTAATGTATAATACCTAAAATAACTAATTTGACATATTTGTTTCATTAATGTTCTTATTTTTTAAGTAAATGTTAGTTGTAGAACATATAATTATATTAGTATGAGTCAGAAAAGTAAAAAAAAAAAACTTATATTGAAATAAAAAAAATCTTTTCAAAAAACACTCTTGTAATTAAACAGATGGAGTATATAATATTACCTATTGATTTGATAACTTTATTGTGGACAAATTCAAATTAGGCCTCACTCTATTGACCAATACGGTTGGGCCAAATATAATATATTTAATTAATTAATCAATTCTTCAATAGTAAAGAAGTTGGGAATTGTAATCAAAATATTCGTCTAAATTTATAATAATTATATTATAACACCCTAACATTTATAAATTGTGTACAATCCTATAATCTAGATCTACTAAAATGTCTATTACTAATTTATTATAATTATAAAATCCCATATTATTAATATACAATTAATAAATGTATCTAACCGGTTGTTCAAATAATAATTGAACTTATCTAGTTATCCAAACATTAATTCAACTTAATTTGTTCTCTAAATTTTAGTTGGGCACTTGCTCGTTATTCAATTGATTGAATTGTTAATTAGGAAGAATTTACCTTTTTGGTATATATTAATAAAATTTAGTTTGGATTCATCGTTTCTCAGCTAATTAACTTAATATGACATAAAAAGAGTATTGGATGCCTTAAAAATCTTATAAGTTGCATTTTTGTACTTAAAGTATAATTTTATTTCAGTTTAGTCCTGAAATTCAGTTGAGATACATTATCTCTAAGCTGAATTAACTTAAAGAGACATAAAAGCCTATTATATCCCTAAATTTCTTGTAAATTTCAATTTGGTACTTAATGTATCATCTTCTTTCAATATAGTTCTTATAAACTAATAGTTTAATTACCTTTTATTGATATGCTTTCATTAAAGTCATTTGAAATGCACTGTTTCTAAGACATAAACTTAAAGAGATGTAAAAGACTATTAAGGTGCCTAAAACTTCTTATAAACTATAATTTAGTACTTAAAGTATCATTTTATTTCAATTTAGTCCTTATAAACTAATAATTTACTTTTTTTGTTATATTTTCTAATGAAATTCAGTTGAGATACATTGTTTATAAGTTGAATTAACTGAAATGACATAAAAGACTATTACATTCCTAAAGTTTCATGTAAATTGCCATTTGGTACTTAAAGTATCATCTTCTTTCAATTTGGTCCTTATACACTAATAGTTGAATTACTTTTTTTGATATATTTCATGAAATTAACTTGAATTGACTTAAAGAGACATAAGAGACTATTAGGTGCTTGAAACTTCTTATAAATTGTAATTTAGTACTCAAAGTATCATTTTCTTTCAATTTAGTCCTTATAAACTAATAATTTACCTTTTTGATTATATTTTTTTATGAAATTCAATTGAGATACATTGTTTATAAGTTGAATTAACTGAAAGAGACATAATCTACTATTACATCCCTAAATTTTAATGTAAATTGCCATTTGGTACTTAAAGTATCATCTTCTTTCAATTTGATTCTTATACACTAATAGTCTAATTATATATTTTTTGATATGTTTTTATGAAATTCAGTTGAAATGCATTGTTTCTAAGTTAAATTGACTTAAAGAGACATAAAAAGACTATCACATCCCTGAAGTTTATCATAAATTACAATTTAGTAGTTAAAGTATCATTTTCTTCAATACTTGTGAATTGACACACCCTCAAGTACATTTATTTTAGGCACATCTTATTTTTAAAATTCAAATGCACATAATCATTTTCAATAAAATAATTTTAATTTTAGACTAAAAAAAATGTAACAAAATATTTAAATGAATATTTTTGAATACTAAAAATTTGATCAGTTTTAAGGCAAGAGGACTAATTGTTATAAAGTAAAATTTAAGAATTTTTAAATGAACAGTTACAAAAGGAAAATATTATAATAAGTAGATAATTACTTTAAAATAGTTATTAATTTAAAAGAGAGATGAAAAAATAAACAAGAGGGAATTGAATTTTTAGACAAATGGGCTCCAACACTCAAAATTTTTGCTTAGAATGGTGCTAAGTCTAAAATTTCTGAAAAAAATTCACCCAGCAGCACTCATAAACAACTCTTCGTTTTGATTGTCACTCAACTCTTGAGCTCTCAGTAGGGTTTGAGAGGTTCTCTCACTAGGATTTTTCTCCCTAGTGGCCTGTCATGAGTTCTTTCCAAGAGTTTCTTTTCTTGACTGATTGTTCCTCTATATTCAATTGAATCAAGTTTGAGGTTCTTAATAGAATCTTAATAACGTTTTCATAGGGTGTAGCTGGATTGTCGGTCTGGGCACTTCTGTATTTTTGAAAAATTTGGTTTTAAGAACCTTTTAGTTCTTTAGAGTTCGTTCAACCAAATTTAATTGGAATTACCAATTTGGATATATCCATTCACGGTTTTGCTCTCCTTTTTGGTTCTACCGAATTTGATATCATCCTCAAATATGGGTCAACTTTTGGGGGCAATATATTTGAGAAAATTGAGGTCCTCGAACTGGGTTTGTAATCTGGGCAAGAATGGATATATCGGACTGGAAAATGAAGCATCGGAGCATCAACGCTGTGGGCTCGGGTGGCGATTGAAGCATTGAAGCCGAGAATAGGCAACGAGGGCTGGGTTTTCGGTTTGGGGCTTCTTCTCAGATCTATCCAGGCCCTCAATGCGTCGGGAAGCTTAGATGGTGAAGTTGTCTCCCTCTGGAATAGGGTCTGAAGCGGGTCTCCCTCCGAATCGGGTCTGCATCGGGCTATTCGAGTAAGCCTTCTCCGGGAATATTTCTGGGTTTGCTGGGTCGGGGATTGACGGGAAAATTTGGTTTGTCGGCTCTTCCCCACTGAAGACTTGGAAAATCTAGGTCACTGGCCAGGAAGGAAACTTTGCCACGGCGACGGGCAGAATTAAATCGGGTTCATCAGCGAGTTAACTCGGCGAGTTAACTCAACACGTCAAAGGAGTTTGAAGAATGGAATTGATGGAGTTGCTTTCGGTTTTCAACGTGGATTTGAGCTCTTGCTTGCTTGATTAGCCAACGGAGTTATGGCTTATTGTTCGGTAAGATTGTTTGCCGGAATTTTAAGCCGAATTTTTGTGTGAATAGGCTGCTTGATCAGGTATTGTATCTTCTGGATCTTGTGTTGAATAGCTCTATTTCTGGAATTTTTGTGTTGAATAGCCGGATTTTTGTGTTGAATAGTTTTATTTCTAGAATTTTCTGGATTTTGCTGTTTGAATGTTGGTTTTAGACTGAATTAGAATGCTGATTCTGTTGGGTCTGGGTGAAGAATCAGGGGATGAAGAATGATGGTTCTGTTTTGGACTGTTTGGTCTGAATTAGAATGCATATTCTGTTTGGATTGGTTTTGTTTTTCTCTTCAATGTCGGCCAGTATTATTTGCTGGAGTCTACCTTTGATTTTCACTGGATTAATTTTCTTTTCTGGTGCGTGCTGGAATTTCTGGTAGAGTTTGGGTATGTTTTGCTGGAATTTTGACTACTCCTTTAAATTGGTTTGGACTATTTTTCTAAATGCTGCAACTGCTGGATTTTGGATATGAGTGCTGGAATTTATTTTTGATGCAACACTTCGGAGTTTGTCTTATTTTGCTGAATGGATCTATGTTGATTATGATATTAAATTTTTGGATCTGTTCTGGAAATTAATCTATTTCTGGAATGTGTTTTGGACCGAATACTGAAATTTAGCTGCTAGGTTTCCTGGAAGTTATCATTTGAGTGTTGCTGGATGAATTTGAGCCATCCTAACCATATAAAAAAAAAGTCACTCAACTCTCAACCTTAACTTGTCCCAAATTTGACACCACTGCCGCTGCCTTCATCAAAAGCACCTCTCGTAGCCCTCACACCAATCGCCCATCGTATTGCTCCTTTTGTAGGTTCACCCAAGGCCACCACCGAGATTCCGACGGCGCTCACCCATTCGAGAGTCTCATCACCGAAGTTGCTGAGTGTTCCATGACAGATTAGATTCAGTTTTAGAAGATAGCTTGGGTAGAGAAAATGGACATCCCAATGGTTATGCTGTCTACGACGCTCAACATCCATGCAGGTATAACAAAGCTTCCAAGATTCTTGAATTGGGTAAATTTATAAAAGTAGCTACCTAGTTTTGGGATGGTAAATGAATATTTCTTGGGAGCATGCTTTTATGGCTGCAGTATAATTTATATGCATTTTCTAATTGAAGGTCTAATGTGGCTGTGAAGAGGGAGCTTCATACTCTTGCCTCTGATCATTCTTGCACACATCTAGAGTTTGCCATTTCTGGCACTGGACTTAGGTAAGTCGGTGTTTCTTTGAACTCCTCTACTTTCTTGTCCTGACTGCATTCAAGTTCACTTAAACAAATCACAATCAGTTTTATTATTATATCATGAAAAGTTTTGGATCTTTTGATTTGTGTTTCCAAGACATTTCTCAACATTGAAGTGGTTATTGAAAAGGTTAGAGGTCTCTCTGCTCAATCATTATTCTTGCTTATCTGCATTTTATATTTACCATAACATATCTTGAGGTTTTGATTAGATGGTCTAAGTTTATATTTGGGCTTTTACTGTTTGATGTTACCAACAAAAAAGCTTCCTCACAGTCACAGTAATGACTCTTCCTGAATTGTTTGTTTTCAGGGAGGACTGCTGAATGTACAAATCTGAGCTGGATTGCTTTTCGAATTTCACAGTTTAATTTAGCTAAAATCCCATATAGGCATCGTTTTCACCCATTTATTTTCATCCTTGTTCGCCAACAAGGAAGCTCAGATCTTAGTACTGGTCCTTGACAATGCTAGGAAAACCACCATTCTTTGTAAGTATCGGTTCTTTCCCTACAGTTTTTTTCTAATGGGGTTTTTTTTGTAAGTTTTGCTGAGTCTTGATGGTTTTGTGTTTCAGATGGGCGAAGTTGTTTTGACTATTCCAAGTTGGTACTCTGATTCTGTCCTTTTTTTTCTTGTTATTACAGTTGGTAGTCTGTTGGGATCATAATGGTATTTATCATTGGAATGAAGCTCACTAGAAACTACATTTGGCATTCCAGAACCACAAAGCTAAAAAAATGAAATTTTGATTAGATTTTCAAGAATTTTGATGGAAGGCAAGTCTGTTTGGGCTATCTATTGTCAATTATGGATTTTTAGAGGTCTTTAGTTGGTATCAAGAAGCATGTTTGCTGATCGGCTTTCTTTTGTTTTTGATGCAGCAATCGGTTTAATGTGGAGACTGTAATATAACTATATAAAGTTTCATGTTTGGGATCTAGGTATGTGTAGAGATCAAGTTTACTGCTATCTGCATTAAGTAATTGATTGAACAAAATGGTGTTGACCTTTTTAGTTTTATCTGTTTGACCTTTTTAGTTTTATCTGTGGTTAGCATTGGTGCTGACACTTAGCACTGGGATCGCTCATTGTTGTCAAAATTAGAGAATGTTCTCTGTTTTTAGACTAATAAGCATAATGTTCTCTGTTTTTTAGTGTTATTTATTTAGTGCCTACTAATTCGCAGAGCACATCATCGGTTGATTATGAACAATCTCCTACTATAATACTCCGAATGTCAATGAAGAAACGGCATCCATTGCTGCAATTGCCATAAATTTTCAATGCCATTGTTATATTTATTTTAAATATGCTTCAAAACTGAATGTGTTTCCGTCTTGAAGTGGTGTGTGAGGTGCTCTGCCACCACTATTGGATTTTAGGCTCACATTTGTGGGTCATGAAGGATTGAGTATTACCATTCAGTTAGGTTATTTGTACGAAATTAGAAATTTTTGTTTATGTAAAGTGTGATTCTTATAAGATACATTACATTGTTTGTAATTTCATATTTTGAGGTTTGAATATATGAAGTTTTTGTATAATTTTTTTGTCTTGTAAATGTAAATAGAGTAAAATGTTATTTATTTATTTTTGATAAAAGAGTAAAAGGATTGACTATGAGTTTGGTGACCAGAATTTCGCTACTAGCAAATTGGTCATCACACCCACAATTTTGGTCACCATTTGTTTATGAAAATGAGTTGACCAATCAATAAGGGTGACCACATTTTTTGTCACTAAATTCCTCAAATTTCATAATAAATTATAATTTTTGGTGACTAGAAGATGTGGTCAGTGATCCTCTTAGTCACCGAAAGTCATCGAACGGTGTTAATGACTGTTAACAGAACTTTTTTGTGACCAAGTTGGTGACCAAATTTATGGTCACCAATGCCTTCACCCAACTGCGTTGACCATGATACTTGGGTGACCAAACATTTGGTCACTAAAAGAATGCATATTTGGTGACCACATCCTTCCATTTGGTGACTATTTGGTGACCAAAAAATACGGTCACTAATGAAACGTTGGTGACCATATATTTGGTCGTTAAATTCGGTCACTAAAGGCATACCTTTGGTGACCAAATCGAGCCCCTTTGGTGACCATATTGGTGACTACAAACAGTTGGTCAGAAACTGGTGACTACTCGGTTTTGGTCACCAAAGATACTCTTTGGTGACCAAGCCTTTTTGATTGGTCACCCGACCCTTTGCTGACCGAGCTTCAATGACCTCTCGGTGATGAAGATTTTTCTGGTCACCAAAGGCTTTGGTGACCAGATTTATGCCTTTGGTGACCAATTTCAGCGTGGTCACCAAAGGCCTTTTTTTTTTGTAGTAGTATTTAAATACTATATAATTTCTAGCATTATAAGTAGGGAACCGCGACTTTGCCGGTTCCCGATTCTCCGAAAGGTGGAACCGGAACCAGAACCTCCTAAGGTTGTTCCGGTTCCGGTTCTGGAACCGTAGGCCACAATTCCTGTTCTGGTTCTGAAGCCGCTAGTCCGGTTCTGGGTCAAACCGGAACCGTGGCAATCCCAAGGTGTCATTCCCAAATTTAGCTAGTGATTACAAATCGTTAAAGGAGTTTGTTATAACGTAAAAACACAAAACATTGATCATTTGGATTAATTTTAAGTAAATGCATCCAACGGCGTCGAGAAGCTGGCAAGAAAAATAAAACCAATGCTCAACCAGACCATTCTGCCGCCTCAATCTATAAAGCTCACCAGTCCTAATTAAGAAGCAAAGTAGGCTGCTAATGGTAGAACACTTTCTACCAGTTGCTCCTTCCGCCTCATTATTTATAAATAAATAAAAAACCATGTGTGCAAAACTTGTGCAAATTTGAAGTTAATATTTTGATTATGAACTAAAATTAAAAAGAAAAAAAGTACCTAGTTTTGTGGGAACTTTGTGCAAAACTAGTGCAAAACTTGTGCAGAACTAGTGCAAAACTTGTGCAGAATAGAAGTTGTATTTTGATTATCAACCAAAAAAATATAAACAAATTTGTGCAAAATTTGGCCATTATATCTTCAATATAGTATCAATTAATGACATGTACATCGTCCTAGATTTAACACATTGACATTCATTTAAAAAATATTTCTAGCAATCATATATAATTACATGGTGAAATTTGTTATTAGTAATAATGTGTTAATTATATTTCTAAAAATAATTGAAAATTTCAATTAGGATGACCACATATATATGACTTTATGTTACAATACTATCATTAATTAGAGTTATAGTTTTCTCTTTTATCATTTTATCCTCATATTATCTTATGGTTAAATCACTTGGTTGGTCTCTTAAGTTGGTTAGTTGTATCTCTTTTTTTCACTTTTGTGAAACTATTTCATTTTGGTCCATTAAGTTGACACATTAGTTTTAAATGGTCCCTACGGCCATTTCATGTGAACTCGTAAGAGTTACAATATTTTTAAAGGCAAAATTGAGAAAAAATAATTGTAAATTTTACTATAAATTAGGAAAAAAAATTTACTGTAAATTTTAGAATGCCGTTCGTCTCCACCCAAGTGTTAATGAGACTATAAATTTTGTGTTCTTCCTTTAGGTTCAGTATTGTGAGTTTTTACTTTTTACTATGATTTTTTTATTTTTTATTTTTGCTTTTTAGTCAAAGTAGGCAATTATTTTTCCCCCAATTTTGCCCTTGAAAAAGTTAAGAAAACCGTAAATTTGTCATTTTTAATCTTTATTAATGTTGTACTTTTTTCTTTCAAAATTAATTGCTTCATCAACTTGTGTTTTTCGTTAATAAAAATTTTCTCAAAATTTATTGTTGAAGGGATAAAATTGAGATTTTTACTTCTTTTGCACTGAAATTTGTATGATGCATGACACTTTTTAAGAAACACAAATTTAAAGTTTCAAAAACATCGAAGTCTCTAATTTATGGGTTAATTATTTAATTTATCATTTAAAATTTTAGGTTAATATTTGAAATTCCAAAAAACATGTTGATTATTGAGCTTTGTTATGCATGTATATTCGAGATTAAATAGGACCGAATTGGAAATGCAAAGTTTTTAGTGGAACGCCATTGTTTTGAAGAAGTTAGTAATTAGTAATTAGTACTTTTATTTTGTCACCATTATACAGGCTTTGCCCATAGGTGGTCAATGCAGCTCAGTCGACCGCTCAAAGCTCAATAAATATTGGGGCCCAATTTTTTAATAATTAGCATAATGTTGGTTTATAAAATTCTATATTACGACTTATATTTATTTTTGTTTGAATAGGTTAATGCAAAAAATGGATTTGTTTTTCTTTTTCTTTTTTTTTTATAGTTCAAGGCTCACATTTAATGTTCATATTTACTTTTGTTTCAAAAATATTTATACAAGAGTGATTTATTGTTATTATTATTATTTCCAGTTCAAAGCACACATTATAAATAATATAAAAATTTTAAATTACTATATCACATTGTATTTGTTTTGAGGGGCCTTTTATTGTTTGGCCGCGAGCCTTTGAAGCTTTAGGACAGGAGCTGCGATTGTGTTAGTTGTCCAGATGCAGTTAAGGCCTTGTTTGGTAAGTGAATTTGGACATAATGTTGTGATGGTCCAAACAAACTGTCAATTGCAAACTCAGGCTCAAACCAAAATCTAAGCTAATGTTGGGTTCTTTATTTTATACTATAGTCCAGACTCAAGTTTGAGCCCTCATACTAAACCCAATATATATATATTTTTTGGAAACCCACCAAACTCAGTGTTACCGAACACAAGATAAAAAATAAAAAAAATAAAAAAACTCAAATATTGGACAGACAAACAAAAATCCAAACAATGGCACTGAAAAAAAACCATTTATTTAAATGGATGCAGTAAAAAGAAAAAGTTTGAAACAGTGGAAGTAAAAAAGAAAAAAAAACATTGTTTAAATGGAAGTAGGACAAAATAATAATAATAATAATAATAATAAATTCAAACAATGTCACAAAATAATAAATAAACTAAAAGTCATTGATTTAAATTATAATTGTAAACTATGTTTTAAAATTTAATCTAAAGCATGGTGTCAAATAGCAACTCAAATCTAAGTTTAAACCAAGACTCTAAACATTGTTTGTTAACTAAACTCAAGATGAGATATACCAAACAACTCCGATCCTACATGTTATGAAGCCCAGGGCAAAATACTAAAAGAGACCCCAAATAAAATTATAATATAAATTTTTATACTGTAATTTTTGAAAAGACTCATTCTTGCATAAGTTCCATTCAAACTACATAATTTAAAAAATTCATGAGCAAAAATTACTACTATATTATATGTATGAATATAACTTTTGGGGCCCAAAATAAAATTATAAAGTTGAATTTAATAAATTTTATTTCAAAAAATAATAATTTATTAATCTATATAATGTGGAGTTTGAGCTGAAAAAAAGAAAAAAAAGAAAAGAAAAAAGAAAAGACACATTTTTGCATTAACATCATTCAAATAATTATGGGCAAAAATTACTACATTAATATAATAGTGGGCCCTCAAATAAAATTATAGTGTGAGAATTCAGTAAATTTTATTAAAAATATATAATTTTTATAATGTAGGCCTAGCTGCAAAAAGAAAGAAAATAAAAGTAAATACCCAACCTTACACTAGCCTCATTCCTGGGCCTTAATTTAATCTTTTTTATTAGCAAAATACACTATTACATTATTCCATATTAATAAATTGGGCCCTGGACGCTCGTTCAAGCTGCTCGGGCCTTAGGGTCGGCCCTGATACCGAACACAAGGTCAAACATTTGACTAGACCTTATTTTGAACTTTAGACTCAAGCTCTGATCCAAACTCACTTACCAAACAAAGCCTAAGTGTTATCATATGGCTCACAGTGTTGTCATTTAAGTTAGGCAGTTAGAATTTATTTAGTGTGTCAATTCCAATAAAAAATATTCATGTAATTTGTGATTCTCTCTCAACTCCTATCATCAATGTTGGAAAAACTTGTGTTGTTTGTAAGTAATGAACAAAGTTTGAACACGTGGTTTTGATACCTGTTTGACGTAGAACTGTGGTGTTGTTCGACGCCTATTCGACAATGTTAGTGAAGTAGAAACAACTGTGCAAAGTTTGTTGAGTTATGAGAATCTTTTGAGGATGCTTTTGACGTCGAAATGGTGTCGAAACCTGTTGTAGAAATTGTCGACAGTCTATTAAACAAATGGTTGTTATTGTTCTTTGAACAATTGCTTCAGGAAATTGCCTCAATTATAACCAATGAATTGGTAACTATTCACCTCTATAAATAAGTGTTGTTGGTCAGAATTAAATCAACTCTTGCTCTCATATTCTTGTTCAAGCAATTAAAAAACTCTCTATTTTGTTGTTTGTTGAATCTATTATATGTATTGACATTAAATCTGGTTAGTGAGTATAGTGTACACAATAAATTCTTTAAGAACAGTGATTACACGCCTTAGCTTCAACACTTTGATTCCGAAAATCCCATTTCTTTGTTGTTCTTTTGTGATGCATAAAGTGATCTTAGTGATCATTTATTTATTATTATTGTTCTTGAATTTTCTAGTCTCCTAAACCTGAAAATTTCCCAACAATTTTGAAGATTTTATTACATCTTATCATGGGCACCATCAAGAATTCGCCCCAAAGAATGATGTTTCAAAAGAGTTGAAGAGACGGGGAGAGAAGTATGAAGAAGACGAAATCTTCTGTAGTGTCGCAAGAGTATGCCGCTCAAAATCAAGATAAAGATAAATTCTTATTTCTTTGATTTTATATTTGATGAAAATCCTTCTTTTATGAACCATATTTATAATTTTCAAGTGATTGTTTCTTAAACTAAAGTGTTTAGAATATATAAAGATTGAAGATGGTATAATGATCTCTTTCATATAATATCAAATTGTAAGTGATCATGAATTTGGTTAAAGGAAGAATAAAAGAAAATTTCATAAAATACTATTTCTAGTGAAGAAAACAATAGAGTTGTTACAATTGTGACAAGTTAATGCGATTTTAACATTGAATTCATATATGCAACAAGAAGCAAAAAGGGAAAAGTTCTCCTAATGCTAATTCTGTCTATAAATATAAAACCCATTTAGTAGCAAAATGATTTTCTCAAAAACAAAATATTTGTTATTTTAACTTTTGCTCCCGAACTAGAATTTTATTTATTGGAGTTTGGTTTTTTGGCTTGTAATCATAAGCTTTTTATTGGTCAAATACATGTAAAAATAACATTTTTGAATGGTGATTTAGAAGAAGAAATTTATATGGTCAATGAGAGATATGAATTTCTGGATAAGAGAATAAAGTTTTTAAATTAATCAAATCTTTTTATGTCTTTAAACAATTCCTAAAGAGTGGCAGGAAAAATTTAATCAAATCTTGATAGTAAGAGACTATTTTTTAGCAATTAAAATATAAGAGATTAAAAAAATTTGTTTTAGGAACCGTAACCGTAAGGGACTAAAATTTTCTCACTTTTTGAAAGTAAGTGACTATTTTTTTTCATTTAAAATGCAACGGATTAAAACATTCATTATATTCATATAAAGTAATAGGAACTAAATGGGCATTTTGATCTTCTTAAAATACTTTAAAGAAAATCTAAATATTCACTAGCAAAGAAAAGAAATCATCGATAGATAGTGCAAACTCTGTGCAGATCGAACAAAAGTTAGGTTTGGTTCTAAAATAAATATATGTTTTAATACATAATTGATGATAACTGTAGCAACTAAATTCTTTTTTTTTTTTTTTGACAGCGTATAGCAACTAAACTTATTTCAGCAAAAAACATTTAAACTTGTTACATTATTCAATTTATCCTCAATGGAACCAACAAACGGAACCACCTCGGCATCCATACCGTTTTCTGTCAAAAAGTCAGGTAAAATCTTCGGACTTAGCTCGTTACAGAGTCAACTACCCTTGCCTGAAGCATCACGCGTGCTCACGTCTGATTTTATTTTTGTGCTTAAAGTTGTTGAGTTTGAGGGAAGACGAGAGGAAGAAGGAAAAAGAAAAAATCTAGAAACAGAATTAATTGGAACACCATTATAAAAAGAAACCGCTACAGACGATTTTCACTCCCGCGCGGAAGCACATAGGATGCCTACAGATACTCAGTTCATCGATCACATGCCGACGAAGCCACACATTCCAACTACATGATCTGTGCCACACTCACCAAAGGACCTTAGTGACGACAACCAAGAAGATGAAGGGGAAGCAGCTTATGGCCCCTGAGAAACTGATGACGAAGACTACTTTGAGGACGAAGCAGAGAACTATATTATAGGGCCTAAAAAGCACGAGCCGCCCAATACTTACTTTGAGCATCGACTTTGGAATCAAACTAAAGTAGATTATAGAAAACTAAACAAAATGGGCCACAAAATGTAAACCATTGGGTTTGATTTCCTTTTTATTTTTCTGCAATCAATAAAATGGATAACCAACCCCACAAAATATAATTAAAAAAAAAAAAAAAAAGAAACCCCCACCCAAAAAAAAAAACTTGTGGATGCATGTAATTTCTAGGATGACAGAAGAGGGATCAATGTCACTGTAATGAACAAAACATTAAAGGAGCAATCGCAAGTGACAAAATATTGGGATCATGCTGAAATTCCAATCTGTCTTCCCTAATCCTCTCCCAATCTGCTTCAACACACACACTGCAGAACTTGTGAAGAGAATCAAATGGAGATGAGGAGCAGAGTGGCAGCATTTTAGTGAGCATTTCTTTCTTTTTCATTGTACTCTCTACAACTGAAATTTAGGAAATCCAGTTTAGTCACTGTCATAAACACAATCTGATAATTCTGAGTCTTCAACTTGTAAACATTTGAAGGCTGCTGCTGGAACTCGTAGGTGCCTGTGTAAATTTAAAAGTAGTTCTGTAATTCCAAAAAATAGCACAATAACCACACGTGGGACATTACATGATTGACGAGGATGGAAAATGAATATGCAGCAGAGAGGAAGAAGATGAAAACAGAACTGCCATTTCTGGGGTGGGGTCGACTCAAAAGAATCAGGATTGCATGGTTTTGTTTTGGATTGATTCAAAGATGTGGGCTTTGCGTGCGGCTTCTTTCAATAATTATTTATTGTTCTCCTCCCTTGAGGTTTTTGTATCCTGTTGTTGCTTTCCTTTCCATCTCAAATGATTGAAGCTGATCGAGAAGGCCAGTCTGAGAGCGTCCGATAATGGCGGATTAAAATTGAAGAAGAAGGAAGGAAAAGAAGAAGGGGAAGCAGGAAGAATAGTACTACTGAGACTATCACGGGATTCCAGAAACTGAAGACAGATGGAACCGGCCAGGAAGAAAGCTCTGTTTAGTTAGTTTAGCAAATTCTTCTGAACGACATGGCTGGAAAAGGCGAAGGCCCTGCATTGGAATTGATCTCGGCACCACTTCGTCATGCGTCAGAGTTCGGAAATACGGCTGTATGGAGATCATCGAAAATAATCAAGGCAAGAGAACGACACCATCTTATGTTGCTTTCACTGCGTCTGATCTAAGATGCTGCCAAGAATCCTACCAAGACCGTTTTCCGTAACTAAGCAGTTTCTCTCATGCTGCATTTTTTGATTTCTTCAACTTTTGCATTGTATTTGTCCGCCTTCGGATGCTACAAGTTCCAGGATTTTTCAAAAAATTTAAAAATTATATATTTGGAGTTCTTGTGAATTACTCGTATTTGGTTGACCCTAATGAGCAGATGCAACGATTGATTGGCCGAAGGTTCAGCGATCGGTCTGTCCAGAGCGACAGAAAACTATGGTCCCGGCGATAAACCTTTGATTGTTGTAAATTACAAGCGAGAGGAGAAGCAGATTTCCGCAGCGGAGATCTCTTCCATGGTCCTCTTAAAAATGAAGGACAGACTGCCGAGGCATTTTTAGGATGTACGGTGAAGAATGTGCGTGTCCCTGCGTCATTTGCATTAACTTTCTCAAGGAAATGGGAATGGCAATAACCGCAAAACAGAGGCAATCAGCAGGAGTAAAAACAGATTTGAGGAAAACAAAAAAAAGCACTAAAAGATGCACCCAAAGTGTCCAACCTTTGTTTTCAGAATTCCAGCAGCAGAGTACATATATTTGATACGTAGGAACTGGAAGAGCAGCCGGTAAGTCAAGCCAGAAATCCTTGCGAATATACCTTGAAGTTATCTTACATGAATCAATAACTAGCTATCCTCTCCCAAATACTAGGGAAGATGGGGCGACGAACGCCGTTCTGAATCGATTACGGAACACTTCGTTCCATGCACATGTTCTCCTTAACACTTGGCATGTAGAAAAACAAGGGATCAATCACGAGAGAAATCAGACATGTAATTAAGAACGCTGCATCATAATCCTCAGAGATGACTCTCAACAGCTTTTATGCACTTTTCTGGAAGGTAGTCGATGGATGGTAAGAAAGAAGAGTACGTAGGATTATGGTTTAAGAGAATCCGCAAAGCTCCAAACCCAGGAGAGAAGAGAAGAGCGGCACTCACTGCTCAGGTCGCACGTTTCTTATATTCAGCTCGCACGCCACCCGCACACATGTACACAAGACTGCCATTGAATCAATCCAAAGTAAAACCACATACAGTACTCTTATAATATTTCTTTTATTTCTTCTTTAACTTGAACTTGTAAAGAAAATAAAATGGAAGATGAGATACAGAGTGGCAGCATTTTAGTGAGCATTTCTCTCTTTTCTATTGTACTCTCTAGAACTGAAATTAAGGAAATCCAGCTCAGTCACTAACATTTGAAGGCTGCTGGAATTTGCAGGTGCACATATAAATTTAAAAGAACAAGTTATATTTATCATTCCCATAAAAAGCACAATAACCAAAAATGTGTGGGGTTTGCGTGCGATTAATATATGTTTTTTTATATATCAATGATTCAAAGGAAATTTCATTTTTTTTTTATCGAGCATCTTATGTTCTCCTCCCTTGAGATTTTATTATCCTGTTGTTGCTTTTCAAATGATTTTATTACCCTGAAAATCTCGAGAAAACATGTAGTTCCAAACTTTGTTTATTGAATTTGTTTCAGGTTGGTCGATGTTTACCTTTAGAGATGCAACGGCAATCATCACCAAGAACAAAAATTCGCCCAATGCATCATCCTCTCCTAGAGATTCCTCTGCTTCGGATGCCGGATTCCATATTATTCACTTCCTGTCCGCCATTGGAGCCGTATTGACCACTCCACTAGCTTCAGAATGCGCACAACAATGGAGATTACCTTGTTTCACAAATGAAGAAATCGTGGGACGCCTAAGTTTCATACCGGAGGCACACGTGTCCTTCAACTGAAACTGCATCTCGAGCAATTAGTCCGAGGAGTACTCATAATCTTTTCTTTGCTGGCGCCGCCACCAGGGATTTCTTCTTGGAAGCCATTCACAGTGTACAAAAGATCAAACAAAATTTGGACCTGGGTTTGTCCAGTCCCAACTCATATGATTCACCAAAAGCTGATCATAATATGATCATCAGTACTTCCCCTGAGGCTTGGGGATTGAAGAGCCGAGCTTTGAAGAAATTAGTCGGATGCTTTAAGATTGGCTAAGACAATCCAAAGAAGTGCTTACTTAAAAAAGAGCGCTCGTCTTCCTCCACCGCCATTGCAGTTCATGCTACAGAACAGAGACACAGGACGCAAAATGTGAAGACTAGCAAGCGTCTGCACCATTAGCCAGAGACTGGGGTTAAATCTATCAAGGATTTGAGGGCAACAAAAAAAGCACAAAAGATGCACGCACAGGTGGAAAAAAAAAAAAAAAGTGGGCTAGAAATGGGGAAAGTGTTTTTGGTTTCTACATTAAATTATTTTAGTTTAAGAGAATCCGCAAAACTCCAAACCCAGGAGAGAAGAGAAGTACGGTGTTCAATACTCAGAGTTTCAGCTCGCACGCCACCCGCACACACAACGCAAGCATACACTCTAGATTGTTTCAGTGGATCCAGGTGGACCTCGCCCAATCCGAGATGTTGACGGAAAGAGAGGATTGGCGAGGTTCTGTTGGAAACTAATGAACAGCCCCGCCGCTTCCAGGAGGGGCTGAGGAGGAATATGCTGAAATAAGCTTCACGTGCATCACCTTGTCCTCTCTTCCATCCCTTTCTCTCTGGGGGCATCATGACAGCCCAGATGTCCTCTTCCTGATACTCCTCATCATCGTTGTAATTTGGGGATGTGCGGTTGTTGTGCTATATATTTAAATTCTGCACATACCTCGCACTATGGATTATTTCTTTTCGACTAAGGGAGAAAACCAAAAAAAAAAGAGTTTTAAGGGTTGTTTTCAAAACCCATAAATTGCAACCAGACTCCCCTCAATTCCAATCTAATTCAACCAAATTAAACCCAATTCTCCCAAACCCTTCATGCACCCGTTAACAGCACAGCAACCTGCAGCCGCGAATCCACCAGATTCAACCGCCACCGCCGTCCGACGCGAACTGCCGCACAGTCATCGCCTCGCTGCCTCACTGAAACCTACAAATTGTAAGTTTAATTATTTTCTTTACTTCTATAATTATATTTATTTTTCTTATCATTTAATTTTAAATTTTGTATATTTTTTTACAGTTAGTTTTTAATTGTGTATTATATTATAAGTGACGAATCATGAATGATTATAGGTTATGGCAATTTTTTTTTTTTATGAATTTATAATTGAATAATCATGAACAGAATTGCGATTGTGATTTTTTTATTATTGATTAAATAATTTTAAATATGTAATTATTTAATACTTTGTGTGATGATTGTTTTTTATTTTGTTGTTGTTTTAATATTGATGGATAACATTTAAGGTTTTTATTTTTATTTGTTTATTTATTTTTATTTTTATTTTTATCATTAAGATTTTTGTTTTTTTGGGATAGATATGATTATGGTTATTTTGATACTTTAGTATTACTGGACCACTGGTATGTATCTTATTTAAAAACACCGAAATTTTTTTTTTATCACTAAAGTCGTTCTAACTAATATATTGTTCTGTGTTAGCCGCTGATCAGGACTGATCGAACTTGACGAGGTTCCAGCCCAAAATCTTCGCTCAGCCTACGCCTATGCTCTTCATGTGGATGTGGGCAATCCTTAAACACCGACTCCATTTCTTGGATCTGGCGAGTGGTGTGCCTCTGGTATCATCGTTTTTTCTGCGGCTGCTGGTTCTACTGCTGGGTTTCTTGGTCATTTCCAGAAACCCCATCGATGTCTTTACCTCCTGGGCCGCCACCCTCCAATAAATCATTCTTGCATTTTGACGATATCATGCTTTTTAGCAAAAAAACGTAATCAAACCCTAACTAGCTCTTAGGTGACGGCACACACAAGAGTTAATCTTTTGAATCGATCCAATATAATAACCATGTGCATTTCCAGTTAACATGCAGTTCGAGCCACTTGCGGTTGTTCTTCATAATCTGTGCATCCTTTTGTCTTCTACAGTGACATATATCGAGCCCTTCTTCTGTCAACCTAGAAAATTAATATCACATGCCTCCACCATTTCCTTAGATGTTATTTAGAAAATGATTTGATCAAGGCGTATGTTATTACTTACTTTCCTATTAGTTTAAATTTAGTTTGTTGCCTCCTATTATAAATATGGTGGTTGCTTTACTGTAATAGATAGTTTTATAGCTTTGACTAATTGAGATTCCACTTTTATACTTCATGTTTGGAGATTGTATTCTTCATGAAACTGAAGTTCACAAAAAAATTAGTATATCTAGGGGTGACCTCGAACCGGAACTAAACCGGAACCGAACCGGCGGTTAATGTTCCAAAACCGTAACTTTTAAGGACGGTTCTTGGAACCGTAACCAAAACAATGACTTGAAGTTCGGTTTATGTTCTTAATTTTTAGGAACCTGAACCGGCGGTTCAAAACCGTCCAAATATAATATTTATTTATAAATATAATTTATATTTTAAGTTATAGATATCTATAATTATTTTAAATCTATAATAATTTGTAGTAAATGTATTAAAATTTGCTTGTTCAATAAATTATTATTAATATAATTTATTTTTAAAATGAGAATCTTGTGAACATTATTATTATTTTCACTTTAAACTTCATTTTGTAATTAAAATTTATATAAAAGAAATTTAAAGTATTACTAATATTAAAATTAAAACCGTCGTAAACCGTAACCGTAACCAAAACCATAACAGTTTGAAACCGGAACTGTAAAGGTTCGGTTACGGTTCCATCTATTTTGAAACCGGGAACCGGCGGTTGTAGAACCGTAACCGACGGTTGTGAAACCGTGGTCACCTCTAAGTATATCTTTTCGAAGGTTGTTGACATCGATCTATTTGTCATCATAGTTTTTTTTCGATTATTACATACGACTGGCAAAAATTCAAGAAGGAATATTATCCATCCTGAGGAGAATGATGCGGGATCGTCGACAAATTCAAATTGCATGCCCGAGAATCATTTCCATACAAGTAAACGGCGAGTGCTTTCTTTCCAAATTGAAGGTTCTATTATTATTATTTTTCAGGAGAAGGCAAGGCATGGGCCCGGGAGTAAATAGGCATGTTGATTAAGTGATAAATTGCGTTGGCAATTTGGCTATTATTTAATGTAATCACATTGGATGAGATTTGGAGAGTGATGCGCGGGTTCAGAATTGGATTTTGGCAATTGGTTAAAATCAATTAGGAGTCTTCTTTTTTAAGAAAGTAATTTGTTCGAATTTTATATTTCCTATTTTTCTAATTAGTTTTAGGCTTATTTTATTATTTTTTCCTATAAGTTTAAATTTAGTTTGTTGGCTCCTATTCTTATAAATAGGGTTGTTTGCTTTATTATAATAGATTGTTTTATAGCTTTTGATTAATTAAGATTTCAGTTATTTTTTACTTATTTTTCGACAATACTAGTGTAAATTCAACGAATATTGGATGTCTAATTAACTAGCAAATGTGTCTCTATTCAACAGTCTTCGAAAGATTTTTTAGTTTTCGTAAAATTTTTTCCATAATAAGTTTCCGGGAAACCTTTATCATAATAAGTTTCTGTAATGTCACTTCGCAATGGCTTAATAATGCAAAAATAATTTACCATCATTTATGCCTCATCAAAAATTATCATGTATTTCTCACAGAATTTACTAATTCTTAGCCCTAAATTCTACTTTGGATTAAGGGGCAAAAAAAAAGTTAGTAGCCCTCACAATAAAAAAATTAATTCGTTTACATTTAGTAAAATATACTAACATTTGAGGCCCATAAAAGATCTATCATGTTTCTTTCACATAATTTACTAATCATTGGGTCTTGTACGCTGGGAGAGATTACGGCCCCGTTTGGTAACCAAACTCAAAACCATGTTTTGAGACTCATTTTGATTTTATAATAGTTTTTCGTCATTCCCAATAACCATTTTTACATTTTCAATTAATCTTGTTACATTTCCAACACACCTTTTTACATTCCCAATGTAATTTAATATTATAAAATCAAAATGAAACTCAATATCATATTTTAAAACCTCTTCCACACGGGGCCGTAAGATGATGTTGACTATGCATGTTTCTGTAGCATCATTCTGAGATTAGTTTTTCAAAATTAAAATTGTTAAAAACATATTTAAGATCGTCAATGTCATAAAAAATGTTAAATGGACTATCTATTTTGTGTATTGAAGATGTTTTAAGAAAATCTTGAAATAGATACTATTATAGATTTTGCACCTAAAAAAGCTCGAACAAGTCAATAGAAATTATTTTACATCACTACTACAGAATTGACTTTTAACACCTTTGAATTAAAACCTGTTTTCTAATATCAAGTTTAAATAATTCTCTACAAAATCTGTTAAACAAAAACAGGAGTGGAATATGAGTTTTTCAAAACCTACTTTAGTAAAACAGGTTTGAAAATTATTTTCTACACATGTTAAATGAAAATAGATTTAAATTATTTTTTTTTAATAGAACCATGTTTTACTAAAAAAGATGTTAAATTTATTTTGTACACCTATTCAAGGAAAATAGATTTTGATTATTATTTTTTTCAAAACCTGTTTTACTAACCCAGCTTTGAAAAATGCTTTCTATATCTTTCTAAGGAAAATAGATGTCGATTATTTTTTTTGTCATAACATGTTTACTACCACAGGTTTGAAAATTATTTTCTACACCTATTCAAGAAAAAAAACATTTAGGGCCTGTTTGGTTTACAAGGATTCTGGTCAGGGAATATAATCTGATTCCTCGATTTTAAATTTCTTTGTTTGGAATTGATTTTAGTTGGGTGGGAAAGGAAAATAATTCCCCGCTGCAAGGAAAATAAGTGTTATTTTCCTAGAAAAAGAATCCTTATTCTAATCTGGTATTCTTTTTCCCTGGGTCACAAATTTTCAGAAAAGACACTCACTATCCTTATTCTTATTTATCTTCAAATATGTTATATTTATACTTTTCATCTATAATATTTTTTATAGTTAACTTTTATTAGCTATAAAATTAAATAATATTTTAATGAAAATTAATGTATCATATTTAAACGTTCTAATTTCAGCCATTTAAATTTTGAAAAAATCGAGTGACAAATTTATATTTAATTTTATAACAAGAAAATTTGTTTTTTCTAGTTATTTTCTTATTTATCCTGATTGTCGCTAGACTAATAATTACATTATTAATCAATAATCAAATATATAGTTTATTTAATTTTGGATGAGTTTAATTAATTGGAATGTTATTTAATTTTTAAAGTTGTATTTTAATTTATAATTAAATATTATTTAGCTTAATAATATTTTTATGAGAAAGTGATTAAGCTTAATTTGAGGGTAGTTTTGACATTTAGTTTAGTTTACGTTTAAATTCCCAAATACATTTCTTAACCAATCCAAACACAACAAAATATTTTATTTTACTTTACTTTCCTTATTATTAAATTCCCAGAAATCATATTCCTCGAAAACTTTACTTTCCCACCATCCAAACAGGCCCTTAGATTATTTTTTTTCCAAAACCTATTTTACCAACACAGCTTTAAAAAATATTTTCCAAACCTATTGAAGGAAAATAGATGTCAATTAAATTTTTTTTTTCATAACCGTTTTACGAACACAGGTTTAAAAATTATTTTATACACCTGGTCAAAAAAAAAAAAAAAGATTTTGATCAATTTTTTCTTCAACACCTGTTTTACCAACACAGTTTTGAAAACTATTTCTACATCTGTTCAAGAAAAAAAGATTTCGATTAATTTTTTCTTCAACACCTGTTTTACAACACAGTTTTGAAAATTATTTTCTAAACCTGTTTTACTAAAACATGTGTGAAAATTATTCTCTAAACCTATTTCCGAAAAACAAATTTCATTTTTTTTTTTCTAAAGCTATTTTACGAACCCGGTTTTACTCATTTATTTTCAATACCTGTTTGGATAAAATAGATTTTTTTTTTTTTTTTTCAAACCCGTTTTACCAACCAGATTTTGCTCCTCTCTATTCTAAACTTGTTTGGCAAATACAAGGTTTGTTAATTTTCTTGCTCATGTTAATTTTTCTAATCATGTTCAAGTAGTTAGTTAAAATCAGATAACTCCGTATATAATTACTAAATCAGATTACTTAAAATTTTAAAAATAAAATAAGAAAAGTGAAGTAAGATTTATAACAAAAATATAATGGTGCGTGATTATCACGTCGTGGCCCATCTTCGTTTCTTTTTTTTATCCTATGTTTCACATAACCAACAGCCCTAAACTTCTCCATTTTCGTTTGTTGCGGAGCCACCAAGGTCCAAAACCAAGCTCTGCATCTTCTTCTTCATGATTGCTGTCACTGAACGTTGGCACCTTCCTAATTATCCATAAAATTGTGAGGAGAGAAGGAAGACACCAGAACTCGAGCAAAACATAAGTGGAACTACACCTGTAATCCTTAAAAGCAAAAGTTGTTTTGCTTTAAAGGTAAATTCATTAAAGATTTAATATTCTATCAAGCAAAGTAATTGGTCTCAACACTCAAGTAGTTAGTGAAAATCAGAAAACCTTAATGATTGACAAAAAAAAATAACAGAAGGTCTTCCCACAGGTTTTGTGATGTATTAGATGGTTTAAACAACATTAGAAGCAGAGTGTTGTGATTTAATGGGTTTTATAATGTTGGTTGTTTATCAAATTCAAGAGTTTGAGGTTTAAACACCGTGTCAATCTTTAAAGAACTATTTTTTCCAATTTATTGTCTACAAACTGTTTGCAAAAAGTCCCCTAACAATTTCTTTAGCTCTAAATGTCTGGTTCTTGTTTTTGTTGTTTGTCAAATTTTTTTACAGGAGTTGCGGTGCTGCTTTCACCTGCTGTAGGGATTAAGAAAAATTATGCCTTGTTATGCCAAGTAGTGCGACTGAAGTTTAATGAAAATAATGGAAGACCTGAGCAAATATTTGGTGAATAAGAATGGAGTTGGAAGATTCAAAACTTATCAATTCAGTTGTTTCAGAATTGTAGACTAAGATACTGCCCTGTTACAGACAGTACCTTGAAGAACAAATGCCATCCAAACCATTGCACTTGAAAAGAAACCTGTAGAAGAAAAGAAACAGGACATGAAACCGCAGTGAAGAAAAAAAGAAAAAGAAAATAAGGTTTGAAAGGAAAAACAGGTTTCAATTCTACTTTTAACACCTATTCCGGAACAGCTTTCAATACTACTTTTAACACTTGTTCCGAAACAGGATTAATTTCTACTTTTTACACCTGTTCCAAAACTGGTTTTATTTCTACGTTTAAAACCTGTTCTAAAACTGGTTTATTTTTACTTTTAAATTAAACCTGTTCCAACACAGGTTTTATTTCTAGATTTAAAATCTTTTTCAAAACAGGTGTTGTTTCTTATAATTACTGACTTTTAACACCTGTTATTGACTTTTAACATCTAGAACTATCAAAGCTGTTTAAAAATTCAAAAAATAGGTGTTCAAGGTCCTAAAAAACTGGTGTTAAAGCCAAATTCTGTGGTAGTGCATAATTAAAAATTTTATTTATGGCATCTTTAATATTTCTCCCCTTGTGGTAGTGCACAAATTTTTTTTTTTTCCACAAGAGTAATGAATTCAAAGCTGAATATTTACACCAAGGAATGAATTCAGTCATGGAGGATTCAATGAGGCAAGACTCTTCAATTTCAAGACAAAGCATCCTTTCATTTTCGTTTTCTAGAATAATCTTTCTTTCCCCATAAAGGCTACCTATGTAATCATTTGAGAGAATAATTGGCTGAAATGAAATGTTTTTGTGATTTTTCTAAAACTCTTAGTTCTTCGTTGAACTATAAAACTTACCAAGACTCCGTTCGTGGCGTTCAACACTTATCGAACCATCTTTTGGTGAGTTGTTCGTGGTGTGTAATTTATACCTAGGTTCTCAATATTGTACACTCGTGGGTCGCTGTTTTCTATACCAAGGTTCCGTTTGTCCATTGTTGGCGGGTCGAGATTTCACCAAAACTATCCTAGCAACCCTTATAACGATCAACTTTCGCCTTGTGATCAAACCCCACCGGGCAAGATTACATCAGATGCTCACTGCTCAGAGTTCAGGTCGCACGTTTCTTACATTCGGCTAGCACGCCGCCCGCACACATGTACACAAGACTGCCATTGAATCAGTCCAAAGTAAAACCACGTGGACTACTCTTGTAATATTTCTTTTATTTCTTCTTTTACTTGAACTTGTAGGTGTCATTCCCAAATTTAGCTATTGATTACAAATCGTTAAAGGAGTTTGTTATAACGTAAAAAAACAAAACATTGATCATTTGGATTCATTTTAAGTAAATGCATCCGACGGCGTCGAGCAGCTGGCAAGAAAAATAAACCCAATGCTCAACCAGACCATTCTGCCGCCTCAATCTATAAAGCTCACCAGTCCTAACTAAGGAGCAAAGTAGGCTGCCAATGGTAGAACACTTAATAGCAGTTGCTTCTTCCTCCCCATTAATTATAAATAGATAAAAAACAATGTGTGCCAAACTTGTGCAAATTTGAAGTTGATAGTTTGATTATGAACTAAAATTAAAAAGGAAAAAAGTACTAGTTTTGTGGGAATTTTGTGCAAAACTTGTGCAGAACTAGTGCAAAACTTGTGCAGAATAGAAGCAATATTTTGATTATCAACCAAAAAATATAAACAAATTTGTGCATTATATCTTCATAATAGAATCAATTAGTGACATCTACGTCGTCCTAGATTTAACACATTCACATTCACTTAAAAAATGATTTCTAGCAGTCATATATAATTATATGGCGAAATTTGTTATTAGTAATAATGTATTAATTATATTTATTAAAATAATTGAAATTTTCAATTAAGATGACAACATATATATGACTTTATGTTACAATACTATCATTAATGAGAGTTATAGTTTTTTTTTTATCATTTTATCTTAGTATTTTCTTATGGTTAAATCACTTAGTTGGTCTCTTAAGTTGGTTAGTTGTATCTCTTTCGTTACTTATGTGAAACTATTTCATTTTGGTCCCTTAAGTTTCCGCCATTTCATGTTAACTCGTGAGAAATACAATATTTTTCAAGGGAAAATTGGGGAAAAAATAATTGTAAATTTTGTGAGGCTGTAAATTTTACTATAAATTAGAAAGGAAAAAAAATTTACTGTAAATTTTAGAGTGCGGTTCGTCTCCACCCGAGCGTTGATGAAACTGTAAATTTTGTGTTCTTCAATTAGGTTCAGTATTGTGAGTTCTTACTTTTTACTATGATTTTTTTATTTTTTATTTTTGCTTTTCAGTCAAAGTAGGTAATTTTTTTCCCCCAATTTTGCCCTTGAAAAAATGAAGAAAACTGTAAATTTGTCATTTTTACTCTTAATTAATGTTGTAGTTTTTTCTTTCAAAATTAATTTCTTCACCAACTTGTGTTTTTTGTTAATAAAAATTTTCTCTTAAATTATTGTTGAAGGGGTAAAATTGAGACTTTTACTTCTTTTTGCTTCTTCTTTTGTACTGAAATTTTTATGAGGACATTTTTGAGAAACAAAAAATTTAAAGCTGCAAAAACATCGAAGTCTCTAATGGGTTAACCGTATAATTTATCATTTAAAATTTTAGGTTAATATTTGAAATTCCGAAAACATCATGTTGATTACTGGGCTTGTGTTATGCATGTATATTCGAGATTAACTAGGACCGAATTGGAATTGCAAAATTTTTAGTGGAACGCTACCGTTTTGAAGAAGTTAGTAATTAGTAGTTTTATTTTGGGAAAAAATGCAAAAGTGGTCCACAATCTTTACCCCTGTTGCAAATGTAGTCCACAATCTTTAGTAAGTAGCAAATGTAGTCCACAATGTATCCATTTTGTTGCAATTTTAGTCCAAAAACGGAAATTTGACCTTGACTAACGGTCAACGAGTTTGACCGTCAGTCAAACCCGGGTTTGACCATCCTAAAACCACCCCACCCCTTCTTTCCAAAACCATTGACCGTTAGTCAAGCTGAAGAAAAATCCGCAGCAGCCTCCTCCTTCTTCTTCCTAGGCTTCTCTCTCTCGGAAGAACAGAGCATCGGGAAGATTAATGTTAATGTTATTGCTACGATGTTCATCTTCCTCTGAATCACCGCCGCTCCTCCATGTTTTCCGGCGACCCTAGGTCTTTTAATCTTGCGCCGCCGCCACCTCCGAATTCACAGCCATCCACGGCGACCACTAGATCCACCAGTCCGCTCACCTTCTTTGCACGGCCACAAACCAGATCGCGACTACCGCTCACTCCACCAACGACGGCTGCCTCTTTTTCTTCAGTCTGTTTCTGTTTCAAATTTTGTTCTAATTTAATTTTTTTCTGGATTTAATTCTACTGGCATGTGCAAGATTTTTTATTTTTTATTTTGGTTTTAAGGGGTTTTTCTGCAGCTTCCATCCCAGTGACTAGTTCCTCCATCACCGACTGGATTCCTCCACTAGCCCGTCGGCGACTGTTGTTCATCATTCCCCTTTTTCTCTGTCCAATTTCCTTTTTTTCAATTTCTAGCTTTATTAATGTTCTGATTTTCTCTAGTTTAGGGATAATGCAGTTGCAGGGTGTGCTGATTTTTGTGCTAGCTGAGATATTAGGGAATTCTCCAAATGAATTTGGAGAATTTCTGAAGTTGTCCAAACGAAGTGGCAATGGGTGGTGCTGGGTTTAGTGTTGCTGCTAACTTTTGAGATTGCATCCATAGCTATTGTAGTTGATTTGCAGTAGTAGAAGTCCAAATCGGTAGAAATTCTTATAAAGTATGAATAAAATTTTGTTCATACTCTTTATATTTACAGTGGTTTGATTGTATGAAGAAAGAAGAAGATGTAAATCAGAAACGAAAGAAGAAGAAAGAGATATTGGCTGAGGAAAAAGAAAGAAAATAAAGAGAAAAAAAGGAAAGAAGAAAAACACATTCAGATTGTTGTAGACTTAATCGGATTTTAGAAGAAGAAGATGAGAGGATGAGAGAAATGGTTTTGGAAGGAAGGGGTGGGGTGGTTTTAGGATGGTCAAACCCGGGTTTGACTGACAGTCAAACCCGTTGACTGTTAGTCAAGGTCAAATTTCCGTTTTTGGACTAAAATTGCAACAAAATGGATACATTGTGGACTACATTTGCTACTTAATAAAGATTGTGGACTACATTTGCAACAGGGGTAAAGATTACTTTTGCATTTTTTCCTTTTATTTTGTCACCATTATACAGGCTTAGCCCATAGGTCAATGCAGTTTGGTCAACCGCTCAAAGCCCAATAAATATTGGGGCTCAATTTTTTAATAATTAGCACAATGTTGGTTTATAAAATTCTATATTACGACTTATATTTATTTTTGTTTGAATCGGTTAATGCAAAAAATAGATTTTTTTATTTTTTATTTTAGTTCAAGGCTCACATTTAATGTTCATATTTACTTTTATTTTAAAAATGTTTATACAAGAGTGCTTTATTATTATTATTATTATTATTATTATTATTTCCTGTTCAAAGCCCACATTATAAATAATATAAAATTTTAAATTTACTATATCACATTATATTTGTTTTGGGGGTCCTTTTATTGTTTGGTCGCGGGCCTCTGAAGCTTTAGGACAGGAGCTGCGATTGTGTTAGTCGTCCAGAATGCAGTTAAGGCCTTGTTAGGTGAGTGGATTTGGACATAATTTTGTAATGGTCGGGACAAACTACCAACTGCAAACTCAGTCTCAAATCATAATCAAAGCTAATGTTGAGTTCTTTATTTTATACTATAGTCCATACTCAGTACTAAACCCAATATATATATTTTTTGGAAACCCACCAAACTAATTGTTACCGAACACAAGATTAAAAAAAAAAAAAAAAAAAAAAAAAGAAGTCAAACATTGGACAAACAAACAAAAATCTAAACAATGGCACTGAAAAAAAAACCATTTATTTAAATGGACGCAGTAAAAAAAAAAGTTTGAAAAAGTGGAAGTAAAAAAGAAAAAAACATTGTTTAAAATGGAAGTAGGACAAAAAATAATAATAATAATAAATTCAAACACACAATATAATAAATAAACAAAAAGTCATAGATTTAAATTATAATTGTAAACTATGTTTTAAAATTTAATCTAAAGCATGGTGCCAAATAGCAACTCAAATCTAAGTCTAAATCAAGACTGTTAGACCTATGGTCTCAATCCCTGGTGTTTTGAATGATTATCAAACAAATATGAGAAAGGTATTTAATGAGTTCACTTGAGTTAAAAATGCAGATTTCAACAGGTTCGAAGCCGAGTCCCGACAGGCCCTTGAGTTCGAAGTCAACCCAGAAAGCCTCAAGCCCAAGCATCGACAAGCAGTCGACATCGAGACAAAACCCATAAATCGACGAACCCCAACATCGACGGGCACTCGACACCCTTTGAGCTCTAGGGTCAGAAATTACGTAAAACAATTGAAGTATCGACACCGAGAGTCGACATGCCCTCGACATCGAAGCTCGCCCAGAAAGTGTCGACCTCGACAAGGTTGACAAGCAGCTGACAACAGTCAAGCTCTCGGGTTGGAAAAGTCCAAAGTGTCGAGCTCGAGATCGACAGGCACTCGACATCGAACCAAGTGAAAACAAGGAAAGCACAAAAATGAATTAATTGCAAGTCGCGCCAACTCAAGTAGCTATTGAACCAAGAATTCAGAATTTGTGAAGACCTCGAAGTCGAGTCTCAACGTCGAACTCGGGCTTGGACCAAAAAAGCTGAAAACAGAGACAGAGACGGGTTTATCCCTTTTCTCAACGGGAAAAACAGAGCCAACTTAAAATCAACTCTCAGCTATAAATACAAGCTCTGAAAGACTTTCAAGACACCTCCTCTCTTCATCTCAACATTTTTGATTGTCAAAGCAAAAGTGATCTAATCTTTCAAGTCATCTTTTATAATTGTAATAGTTAGCTAGAATACTGGCATCTTTCTTGTCTTGTAGGAGTGGTCAAGTCTTGATCTTTTTAGGGGAGTTGAAAAGAGTCAATCAAGTGTATGTTTCTTAAGAATTACTTGTAGTTTGAGGAAACTAGAGTGTAATTTCTTAGGATTTTGTTTGTAAGGGTTTTGGATTCACTTTTGAAGAATCTGGAGTTTTTAGTGGAAACCATACATGTTGTTTGGATGGTCGATGTAGCCTTATCTTGAGGAAGATAAGTCGAACCACATAAAATCTAATTTCTCTATTGTTTTTGCTTAAGTTTCAAAAGAGTTCATTTCTTGTTCAAGTTTTAAAAACTATTTTATCCATAAAAAGAAAAGTTTTTTAAAGTCCAATCCAATTCATCCCTCCCCTCTTGATTGGTTAGAGTTGTTGTATTTTAATTGGTATCAGAGCTAGAACCTCAACAAAAAGCTAATTACCTTGAGGTAGCTCTATGAGTTCTAAAGCAACTCCCTTCAATGAAGGAAACTCTACCACTCGGCCTCCACTTTTTTGTAGAACCCGACTATAGTGGTTGGAAAGACCGGATGAAGACTTTTCTCATTTCAGTGGATTATGAACTATGGTACATAGTTGAGGAAGGTGATATACCTGTCCTTGCTACCAATAGTGATGGAACCACTCGAGATAAACTTAGGAGTGAGCTCACAAAGGATGACAAGAAACACCTCTCTTTAAATGCAAAGGCCTTTAATGTTCTTTACAATGCCTTGAACATTTAAGAGTCAAGTAGCATAAAGGGGTGTAAAGATGTTCATTCTCTATGGCTAAAACTCAAAGAGTATCATGAGGGAAGCGCTAGTATTCAAGAGGAAAGGAAGTCTATCCTTGTCTCTTAATACGAAGCTTTCAAGATGAATGTAGGTGAAACCATGGATAGTATGTTTTGCATATTTCATAGTCTTGTTAAAGATCTTGAAACCCATAACAAAACATATCCTCTAACTGAATTGAATTAAAAGATTCTTCATGGTCTCACAAAAGAGTATAATACTCTAGAGCTTTGATCATTGAAACTTTAAAAGACTTGAATAATCTCCCTCTTGATAAGCTTATGTCTATGCACAAAATTCATGAGTTGAGATTACCAAGTGGAGCAAGCTCTAAGATTAAATCTCTTGCACTTAAAACTTCTAAAAGTGAAAATGAGGATGATAATGTTGATAGCGATGATGAAGTATCTCTTGAGGAGATGAATCTTCTAGCTAAATATTTTAAGAATTTTTTCAAAAAGAACAATTTTCAAAAGAACAAAACCTTTGAAAAGAAGAGAGGTGGTCCAAGGTGCTATGAGTATCAATAAATTGGTTACATCATGAGTGAGTGCCCAAAGAAAAAGAAGGAACTTCAAAAGAAGAAGGGAAAGAAGCAAACCTTCGTGGCTGAAACTTGGGATAAGGCCAATTCCGATGTTGAAGATTCAAGCGATGAGGAGGAAGCCCAAATGTGCTTCATGGGACTCCCTGAAGAGGTAAATTTTTTATCTCGTTCCTCATTATGTGATAGGATAAGCATGAAAGTGATAATGATGATTGTCTTGATAACATGAAGAAATGTGATCTAATTGCTCATGTAGAATCTCTTACTTTGAACTTTGAGAAATGCACTAAACTAAGCATGAATTGAAGAAGAAGAAGAATGATGACTTGACTAAGTCTATTAATGAAAAGAATGTTGAAATTGACATGCTTAAGAACAGACTTCAAAGTGCTAAAACAGAGAAAATTAACTTGCATGAGAAAGTTAAGATTGAGCATGTAGCCTTAAACAAAATGATTAATGATTTGAATGAAACTTTTGGAAAATTTGCCAAGAGTAAAGATAATTTAGACATAATCTTGAACTCTCAAAGGCCTTTTTGTGATAGACGTGGACTAGGATACCATGCTGACACTCATGTCTCTTCTAGCTCTTCCAACTTGATCACTAATAAGCATGTACCTTATAAGCCTTGGGTACCTTCTATTAAGAATGCTCATCTTTCATGTAACTATTGTGGTACATTTGGTCATGCCTCCCCTAGATACTTCACTAGGAAGTTAGTACATATTGGAAAGATGAAATGGGTAGTTAAACCTAATTCTCAAGGACCCAAAACCAAAAAGGGACCAATCATGTTTCTCTCTTCTCATGTAGGATCAAGTTCCTCAAGTGATGCCTTCCAAGCTATCCAAGTGGTACATGGATAGTGGATGTTGAAGGCATATGACCGGTGACAAGTCTCTTCTTTGCAATGTCAAGAAAAAATGATGACATATCACATTTGGAGATAACAAGAAAGGAAAAATTATTGGTATAGATAACATCTTTTCTAAAGGTCAAATTCTGTTTGAAAATGTGTTACTTATTAATAATTTGAAGTTTAACTTGTTAAGTGCGAGTCAAATTTGTGAAAAGAATCTTGGTGTTCATTTTAAAAATGATACATGTTATGTGGTGGATCCTAAGTGTGATAACAAGGTTATTTGTAATGCAAATAGGAATGGCAATGTCTATATTCTTGATGTTGAAACCTTGCTTGAACAACATGATCATTGTTTAGCCATAAATTGTAATGATGGGTGGATTCGGCAAAGAAGACTTGCTCATGTTAGTATGAATCATTTGAATGACCTTTCTAAGAATAATTTAATTGTAGGATTGCCTAAGTTAAAATTTGAAAAGGATAAATTGTGTGATGCATGTCAACATGATAAACATAGAAAATCATCATTTAAATTCAAGAAGTATATTAGCACTACTAAGTCATTGGAACTAGTTCATATGGATTTATTTGGGCCTACACAACATGCTAGCTTGGGAGGAAAAAGATATGCATATGTGTTAGCTGATGATTTTTCTAGATACACTTGGGTTATCTTTTTGGCACATAAGCATGAAGCCTTTCATGAGTTCAAAATTTGGGCTAAAAAAATTCAAAATGAGTTTAAATTGCATATTGTGAAGTTAAGAAGTGATAATGGCACTGAATTTATAAATGAAAACTTTGTTAACTTTTGCAATTCCTTTGGTATTACTCATAACTTTTCAAGTGCTAGAACTCCCCAACAAAATGGGGTTGTGGAAAGGAAAAATAGAACATTGTAAGAAATGGCTAGGACCATGCTTAATGAACATAGCTTGCCAAAATACTTTTGGGCTGAATCCGTAAATACGGCTTGTTATGTGGTGAATCGAGTTTTGTTGAGACCACTTTTGAAAAAGACCCCTTATGAACTTGTTTTTAGAAGAGCTTCCAACATTGAGTACTTCAAAGTCTTTGGTTGTAAATGCTTTATATTGAAAAAAAAAAAAAAAAGAGCATCTAGGAAAGTTTGATAGTAAATCAAATGAAGGCATTTTTCTAGGATACTCATTGAATAGAAAAGCATATAGAATTTTCAATAAATCTTCTATGAAAGTTGAAGAAAGCATGCATGTTAACTTTGATGAAAATCATGTTTGCCATGTTCCTTTAGATGGTGATGATAACACTCATACTTTGCCCAAAAATTTTGGAAAGACTGTTTCTTTGAATGATGTTAATGATATGCCTAGTGATACTTCTTCTCCTTGTGATGCTTCTACCTCTACTTACATGTCTCAATCTCTTCCTAAACCCATGAAATTATTAGAGATCACCCTCATGACTTGATTATTGGTGATCCATCCATTGGGGTTAAAACTAGGAATAGAGTACAAGAAAGCAATGTTGCATTTTTATCTAGAAATTGAACAAAAAAATATTAAAGATGCTTTACTTGATGAAAATTAGATACTAACTATGCAAGAAGAATTAGAACAATTGAGAGAAGTAAGGTATGGCAACTAATGGAGAGACTTACTCAGCAATCTATAATTGGCATAAAATGGATTTATAGAAATAAAATGAATGAGTTTGGGAAAGTAACTAGAAACAAGGCTAGGTTGGTGTCACAAGGTTGCTCCCCTAGCTAGACTTGAGTCTATAAGAATGTTGCTTGCTTTTACATGTTTTAAAGGCTTTAAATTGTATCAAATGGATGTCAAAAGTGCTTTCCTAAATGGCTATTTGCATGAAAAAGTGTATGTGGAACAACCTCCCAGTTTTGAAGATGTTAAATTTCCTAACCATGTTTACAAACTTGTCAAGGCCCTTTATGGTTTGAAACAAGTTCCTAGATCTTAATATGAAAGTTTGACATCTTACTTACTTGATCACAACTTTAGAAGAGGATAAATTGATACTACATTGTTCACTAAAGTTGATAAATATGAAAACTTACTCATTGCTCAAATTTGTGTTGATGATATTATATTTGGTGCCACTCAACATGATTTATGTGATGATTTTGTTAGTATAATGCACCGTGAGTTTGAAATGAGCATGATGGGTGAGTTGACCTTCTTTTTGGGTCTTCAAATTAAACAAACTTCAAAAGGAACTTTCATTTGTCAATCTAAGTACACTAAAGACATTTTGAAAATGTTCAACATGGATAAATGTAAAGCTATTAGCACTCCAATGTGTAGCACTTCAAAGTTAGAAAAATATAAAAATAGACATAGTGTTGATCAAAAACTGTTTAGAGGCATGATTGGTAGTTTACTTTATCTAACGACTAGTCGGCCGGATATTATGTATGCTGTTTGCTTATGTGCACATTTTCAAGTTGCTCATAAAGATTCCCATCTTTGTGCTATTAAAAGAATTTTTAGATATTTGCAAAACACTCTTGACTATGGGTTGTGGTATTCTAAGTCTTATTCTTTTGATTTAATTGGTTTTATGGATGCCGACTTTGGTGTATGTCTTATTGATTGTAAAAGCACAAGTGGTACTTGTCAATTTTTAGGTCCTTGTTTGGTCTCTTGGTTTAGTAAAAAGCAATTTAGTGTATCTCTCTCTACGGCCGAATCAGAATACTTAGCGGCTAGAGCATGTTGTCAACAAATTTTTTGGATGATGCACACCTTGCTAGATTTTGGTCTAAAGTTTGATTATGTGCCTATTATGTGGGACAATACTAGTGCAATCAACATTTTCAAAAATCCAATTCAGCATTCTAGAACTAAGCATATTGACATCAAACAACATTTTCTTAGAGACTTAGTTCAAAATGGGGAGATTTGCTTGACTTATGTATCTACTAATGAGCAACGTGCGGATATTTTACTAAACCTCTTGCTAAAGAACCATTTTGCCACTTGCGGGATCAACTTCATGTTCAATACATGCCTTAGGTGTTTCTTACTTTTTGTTGATGTCAAAAAGGGGGAGAAAAAGGGAAGGAAATTTTCAAACTTCGAGGGGGGGTTAAAGTAAGGGGGATTTTTTCTTACTTGTATATCTTTTTGTCAAAATTCTCATATTTGTTGTCATCATCAAAAAGGGGGAGATTGTTAGACCTATGGTCTCAATCCCTAGTGTTTTGAATGATGATCAAACAAATATGAGAAAGGTATTTAACAAGTTCACTTGAGTTAAAAGTACAGATTTCAACAGATTCGAAGCCGAGTCCCGACAGGCCCTCGAGTTCGAAGCTCAACCCAGAAAGCCTCGAGCCCAAGCATCGACAGGCAGTTGACATTGAGACCAAACCCAGAAATCGATGAACCCCAACATCAACGGGCACTCGACACCCTTTGAGCTCTCGGGTTGGAAATTACATAAAACAATTGAAGTATCGACACCCAGAGTTGACACGCCCTTGACATCGAAGCTTGCCTAGAAAGTGTCGACCTCGACAAGGTCGACAAGCAGCCGACAACAGCCAAGCTCTCGGGTTGGAAAAATCCAAAGTGTCGAGCTCGAGATCGACAGGCCCTCGACTTCGAACCAAGTGAAAACAAGGAAAGCACAAAAACGAATTAATTGCAAGTCATGCCAACTCAGGTAGTTGTTGAAACCAAGAATTCAAAATTTGTGAAGACCTCGAAGTCGAGTCTCGACGTCGAACCCGAGCTCGAACCAGAAAAGCTGAAAACAGAGACAGCGATGGGTTTGTCCCTTTTTTGAATAGGAAAAATGGAGCCAACTCAAAATCAGCTCTCAGCTATAAATACAAGCTCTGGAAGACTTTCAAGAAACCTCTTTTAATCTCAACATTTCTAATTGTCAAAGCAAAAGTGATCTAATCTTTCAAGTTATCTTTTATAATTGTAATAGTTAGCTAGACTACTAGTATCTTTCTTGTCTTATAAAAGTGGTCAAGTCTTGATCTTTTCAGGGAAATTGAAAAGAGTCAAGCAAGTGTATGTTTCTTAAGGATTACTTGTAGTTTGAGGAAACTAGAGTGTAATTCCTTAAGATTTTGTTTGTAAGGGTTTTGGATTCACCTTTGAAGAATCTAGAGTTTTTAGTGGAAACCAAACTTGTTGTTTGGATGGTGGATGTAGCCTTATCTTGAGGAAGATAAGTCGAACCACATAAAATCTGATTTCTTTATCTATTGTTCTTGCTTAAGTTTCAAAAGAGTTCATTTCTTGTTCAAGTTTTAAAAACTATTTTATCCATAAAAAGAAAAGTTTTTTAAAGTCCAATGTAATTCACCCATCCCCTCTTGATTGGTTAGAGTTGTTGTATTTCAAAGACTCTAAACATTGTTTGTTAACTAAACTCAAGATGAGACACCAAACAACTCCGATCTACACATTATGAAGCCCAGGGCAAAATACTAAAAGAGACCCCAAATATAATTATGATATAAATTTTTATACTGTAATTTTTGAAAAGACTCATTCTTGCATTAACTCCATTCAAACTACATAATTTTAAAAATTTATGAGCAAAATTACTACTATATTATATGTATGAATATAAATTTTGGGCCCCCAAAATAAAATTATAAAGTGGAATTCAATAAAAAATTTTACAAAAAATAATAATTAATTAATCTATATAATGTGGAGTTTGAGCTGAAAAAAGAAAAAAAAAAGAAGAAAAAGAATAGACACATTCTTGCATGAACATCATTCAAATAATTGTGGGCAAAAGTTACCGCATTAATATAATAGTGGGTGCAAAAATAAAATTATAATGCGAGAATTTAGTAAATTTTATTGAAAATATATAATTTTTATAATGTAGGCCGAGCTATAGAAAGAAACAAAGAAAAAGTAAATACCCATCCTTACATTAGCTTCATTCTTGGGCCTTAATTGAATCTTTTTTATTAGCAAAAAGACATTATTACATTATTCTATATTAATAAACTCGTCCCTGGATGATTGCCGTGGCTGCTCGGGCCTTAGGGTCATTCCTGATATCAATCACAAGGTCAAACATTTGATTAAATCTTATTTTGAACTTTAGACTCAAGCCTTGATCCAAACTCACTTACCAAACAGAGCCTAAGTGTTAGCATATGGCTCACAGTGTTGTCATTTAAGCCAAGCAGTTAGAATTTATTTAGTGTGTCAGTCCCGATAAAAAATGTTCATGTAATTTGTGATTCTCTCTTGACTCCTATCATCAATGTTGGAAAAACTTGTGTTGTTTGTAAGTAATGAACAAAGTTTGAACGCGTGGTTTTGATACCTGTTTGACGTAGAACTGTGGTGTTGTTCGACACCTATTTGACAACGTTAGTGGAGTCAAACAACTGTCCAAAGTTTGTTTGAGTTATGAGAATCTTTTAAGGATGCTTTCGACGTTGAAATGGTGTCGAAACCTGTCGGCCCACAGTCTATTTAGAAACAAATGGTTGTGATTGTTATTTGAACAATTGCTTTAGGAAATTGCCTCAATTATAACCAATGAATTGGTGACTCTTCACCTCTATAAATAAGTATTAATTGTTGGTCAGAATTAAATCTACTCTTGCTCTTATATTCTTGTTCAAGCAATAAAAAAACCTTTCTATTTTGTTGTTTGTTGAATCTATTGTATCCTATAAGAGTATTGGCACTAAATCCGGTTAGTGAATATGGTGTGGGCAATAAACTCTTTAAGGACACTGATTACATGCCTTAGATCAATACTTTGATTTCCGAAAATGCCATTTCTTTGTTATTCTTTTGTGATGCGTAAAGTGATCTTAGTGATCACTTATTTATTGTTGTTGTTCTTGAATTTTCTAGTCTCCTAACCCCGGAAATTTCCCAACAATTTTGAAGGATTTATTACATCTTATCATGGGCACCATTCAAGAAGTCACCCCAAAGGATGATGATTCAAAGGAGTTAAAGAGATGGGGAGAGAAGTATGAAGAAGACGAAATCTTGTTCGTACTTAAGAGTATTACATCTTCAATTTTGCACAATTTGTGCCCAAGATTTTAAGAAGTTCTGCACAAGCTTTGCACAATTTTTGCCCAAGATTTTCGGTAGTTTTGCACAAACATCTCTGGTCATTCGCCATTTGATCTAATTCTAATCAAATATTCACTTCTTTATATCACTAATAACTAATTAATGGTTAATGAATAACCAATTCCCATTTACCAAAATTAACTAATTAGTAATTACATGAATATTAATCCAAAACGGACTTGAAAAAATGCAAGACTGCAGCACCAGCAATCACTAATTAAGTAAAGAAGAAACCATTACGATCTTGTCCTCGTCACTCCTTTCGTCCATCAAAATTGTCAACTTCGAATGATCATCATAATCATAATTAACCATCACCATCGATACCTTCCGACGTCGTTGTCTCAAACTCATCCCAGTTAACGGTGAACCAGAACGCCTCTAGGGGCAAAATCACACGCATCCTGGGTCTCTTAAAGGCCAAGCAACAAGGTATCTTCATGGCCGGTTTTGTAACTCTTGCTTCAGTTTCTTGTATCCCTTTAGGTCACAGATGAGTACTCTTACTGGAAGATCAATCTTGTGCTGGAATAACTGCTTTTGGAAAAGTCTCTTCATTTCTCTATACTCTTATTTGTTTGATGAAATATGGATTCTATGGCTTGGACAAATTTCCATCTTCCAAAATATCATAGCCAAAGGGATCCATCTTTTTTTTCCTTTTTAGTGGAGGATGTTCTGGTAGCTCCTGTTTCCCCAACATTGTAGTTGTTTGCTTAGTTACCGTCAAATTTGTTTTTAGGATTTTCATATTCCACCAATGCGATATCCAACTCCATTCTTGTCACAATAATTACGTCATAATAGTTGCACGTCGAAAGTTTAATTGCCATAGAAAATAAACACAATTAAATCTCCGAATTCCACGAGGATCTGATTGATAAATTTTGTTATATATACATGTTTATTCTCTTTGCTCTTGATTTATTTTATAATTTTATGAATTGGATTCCATCATCCATGCACGCCAGCCGCATGCAAAAAACACACAAGAGTTAATCTTTTTTTTTTTTTTTTGAGAGGCAGACCATTCTGTCAACCTTAATGGACCAAACTGACAAAGTGACACTTTCGGTTTCGTGTTCATTTCCTAATCCGTCACCCTCCAAATTATCATCTTTATCTTTGCATTTCGATGACATCCCGTTTTCCTCCTTCTTCATCTTGGTTGAACTTGACGATGTTCCAGCCCTAAATCTTCGCTCAGCCTACGCCTTTGCTCATCATCTGGACGTGGACAATCCTTAAACACCGATTCCATTTCTTGGATTTGGTGAGTGGTGTGCCTCTGGTATCGTCATTTTTTTTCTGCAGCTACTGGTTCTGCTGCTGGGTTTCTTGCTGATTACGATTTCTTGCATTTTGACGACATCATGCTTTTTGGAAAGAAATCGTAATCATACCTTAACTAGGTCTTAGGTGATGGCGCACACAAGATTTAATCTTTTGAATCAATCCAAAATAAAAACCATGTGTATTTCCAGTTAACATGCAGTTCGAGCCACGTGCGGTTATTGTTCATAATCTGTACATCCTTTTGTCTTCTATAGTGACATATATTGAGCCCTTCTTCTGTCAACCTAGAAAATTAACATCACATGAATTCACCATTTCCTTAGCATGCATCTTTGATCTTGCCCATGTAATTGACCACTCAGTGAGTCGAGAGAAGCAACCATCGGCTCTGGGGAAGATTCAGGGGTTGTGTTTCAAATTCGTCTCCTGATGAGTGTCGAAATGTTGATGTTGATTTGGTTCCCTATTGTCACTACCGGTGTGGTACTTGGGGGTGCATTTGAGACCTGAAATGGTTCTGGGAAAATTTCACAAAGCAAAATGTTGTTTTACATCCATTCGATGAATAAAAACCTTATGATGAATGCCAAAGCAAATAAAACTCTAACAGGAGAAATTCTAATTACAGGTGTAAAAGTATCAAAATTATCAATATTTTACTTTTAAGAAAATCAGTTTGTTACTAAACGAGTTTTGTTGTTGCCAAAAGGGATCCTTGGATAGCGGGTTAGGGCATGTCCCTTTGATGGTGTTTGAAAAATGAGTGAAAATCAATTTTTGCAAATCACATCTAAAAGGGTGAATTCAATTTTTAGTCACCATACTTTCAGAAAGTTAAGGTTTTGGTCACCATATTTTGAAAATCTTATTTATAGTCACCATACTTTTATTTTTGTATTTTTTTAGTCACTCTGTTAAATTCCACCGTTAAATGCTTAACAGACCATTTTTTTAAAGGGCATTTTTGTCCAAATAAGAAATTCATCATCCTCACCTCTCATCTTCTTCACAGATCAAAATCAAAACCCCTCTCAACATTTTCTTCTCTAATCACCATGTGCTAGAAAAATGCTAACTTTGTACTAATTAAAAGGTAATTTTTCTTCAGAAATTTCTAGCTGTAATCGCAATTCAAACACTTGCTTGCAGAAACTTTTCGAGAGATGTGGGTTTGATTCTGGGTCGAATTGTTTCCAGAATAGAAATCTGATTCGGAAATGAAAAGGTTCCCTTTTGTGGGTGTTGATAGAAGTCGCCTTGGGTTCATCATTTTCCTCAGGTCGCTCATGCTTATAGAGTTGCCGACGAGCCTTGTCGAGCTAGACAGGCAAGATGTTGGGTTTATGTCCTAAAGCCAATTAAATTATGAAATTATAATTTATATTTATTGCCAACGTGTTTTAGGAACCTAAAGGGTCACACACATAAAAATAACTAATTGGGTTAAAATGATCTATCATGGGTTAATTTATTGGATAAATTAACTATAAAGACTTATTAATAAAATCTAATAATTGTTTCCTATTTATGTTAGCTTTGCTACTTGTAATAGGTTTGTACCATTAAAATATCTATAAATAAAGCCCTAGTCATTGGAAAGAGATATAACACCTTGTATACAGTGATCTAGCTGTCAATATTGCTGGTGGATTTGCTCTCGAAGTAACATCCGATCTAGTATATTATATTATTCATATTATTGCAAAGTGATCTTGGCATGTTCAATCTATATTTATTCCGCTGCGTATAGATTAATTAACTTACAGTGGTATAAGAGACTACTTTGTTTATCTATGTTTAACATGTGATATTTAATTATTATGGATGATGAATTATGTGCATAATTCTTGATTAAGTTTGGAGAAGTCTAACTTAAAAGTTCTATATTGGGGTTTTGATTTCCAAATTTTGGTTTTCAAAAATTGTATTTTCGAAAAAGAAATTATTTTCGTTTGACGGAGGTGATGAAATCGGAAATTAGAAAATTTGATTTTGAAAGCCAAAGTGAGAAAGTTGCGTAATGCAAACATCTGACCTGATATTTTAAAAGAAAATTCGGGTAGGACTCGTTGGATCTGGCCAATTTGTTTTCAAAAAAAAAATTTGGACTGGAATCGCCGGACTGGAAAATTTGTTTTCAAAAGGGCAAAGAATCAGTGGTTTTTCAAAACAAAATCTGAAGTCGCCGTTTAACGGGATGACGGAAACCGAAAACTTGATTTTGGAAAACAGAGAGGACTGATTCAAATTCTTCTAAAAATCGGTTTCATCCGAACATTGGTTTTCAGAGATGAGCTGTTTTAGTCTCAGATTTTCGGTTATGTTTCTGGCCTCTGTTGGTTTTCCGGCGATGGCACCATTCTGGTTGGACCAGAAAGGTGCACTGCCAGGTCTTGACACCGCCAGCCCCGCATCGTTCCGGACTGCGTTCTGGTCGCGGGCGGTGGGGATAGCATCTGGCGTGTCCAAAAAAGCTTCTGGTCGCAGGCAGTCGGCGACGCGGAGATACCAGATTCATTCTGGTTGTGGGCTCCGGCGGTGCGAAAGCACCACCAGCAACGCTGCGGTTTTTGTAGGGGCGGTGGCACTGAAAACGACGAGATCAAGAATGCTTCTGGTCGAGGTCGTTAATGTCACTGGATGCTCTTTGCGTCAACCAGAGAAGAAAGTGTGGTCGCTTACGGAGGTGCCGGAACACGGCGCGAGTCTCGTTGATGTTCTCAGTATCCTTTCGTGTTGCAGGAAAAGGAGGTTCTCTGGCGAACGCTGGCAGGGAGACCGGAAAAAGCTTCTGGTTGACGGCGCTCTTGCGTTTGTTGGAGAAGAAGGTGCTATGACGGCGGTATCAGCTCCAGTAGTGGGCTAGGGTATCGTGGAGATAGATATCGGTCAATCGGCCCAGTTTTAATTAAAAGGGACTGGGTCTCATTTAATAGTCCGGGCCATAACTCATTCCTTTCATTTCTGGGCTGATTAAATTTTGGGCTTGATTTTATAAATCATGGGTGGGCCTGATTGTAAAATAAATCGCTTGTTTTTCAGAAAATGTCATGCAATTTTGAAAAACGCTAGGCTTATTTTAAAATTGTGTTTGGGCCTGATTTGCTAGTTATAAAATAAATTAAATTAACTGTTATGTTTTAATTGGATTAAGATATAGCTAGTGATTAATTTGATTGTTTTATAATGTTTAAATTTTCTAAATTAGATTTAGAAGATTTCAAAGTATTTCAAATTTAAATTAGGGGTTAATTTTAATTTGAAGGACATTTATAAATTTCAATTGGATTGGAATTTAGGAATTTATTAATTTTGGAAATTAATAATTTAAATGTCATCTAATTTCATAAGTGTTCAAGTCAAAATTACCTTTTACATTTAATTTTATTAAATTATAAATTGTAATTTAGATTGAAAATCTTGTGAATTTATCAATTATCAATTAGATTGAGGTATTGACTTTATTTTGGAAACTCATAAATTTTAAATTGGATTTAAAATTTTGAGAGTTGTTTTATTTAGAAAAGTTTCATATTTTAATTGGATTAATATTATGGGAAAGGTTCTAAATTAAATTCCAAACTAGTTTTGATTAAATCAAAAAGTGGGAGAAATGAGTCTTAAGACCATGGGAGTTTAATTTCAATTTTGAAAATTTTAATTTTAACTCTCAACCTACTTTATTTAGATTTAATTGAAGAAAAACCTCTAATAACTTCTCAAAATAGTTCAAGAATAATGTTATTTCTAATTGGATTAGAAATTATGTATGCACATAAATCTATGATTAGATATTAAATATGCCTATGTAATTATTTTAATTTTATTATTTAATACATGTTTATATGCAACATTTAATTAAATATTTGATGTGATAAATTTTCATTTAATGAGATTATATGTGATTTCATATGGTATGCCAAAATTTTCAATTATTTATACGTTGTATACAATTGATGAGACTTTATAATTGTTTAAAACAAAATCCTTTAAGTTGTTACCCCATTAACGTAGCAAATTATGATATTATTGTTGAAATTACTTGTTGATTTTTATCAAGGTTGTTCTATCGATAATATATTTTTTTGCCTTTTGAGATGCGATCTCCGTGAAATAGATTTAATTATTGAAATATAAAAATTTGAGAATATTCATATTTTATGTTTTCAGGCAGCATATATTAAGTCATTATGCCTTCCATTATTATAGCGAAATAACTGTTTTCGTGCGAATAACTTGTTGGATTTTTCCAAGGTTGTTCAATCATTAATGAGTTATTTGTTATGAATAATGGGGTTGACTTAACAAAATATATAATTTATTGGTTTTTATCAAGGTTATATATTTTGAGGTAAGGATTAGGTGACACATATATTGTGCATACCAAGGATTGGTAACCTAATGACATGGGAGTTGCAAGAATCGCAATTGATAGAAGAATGATCTACCTTATGACGTTATTTTGATTTGTTGGTATTTATCAAGGTCAAAATAATTAATGGGGGTCCTATCCCACTAAGAATTATGAGATAATTCTCAAATCAATATTTAAGGGTTGTTGATTTGAACAAAATAGTGGGAGCAAAACCAAAAGTTATTTATCATCCATATCTGCATATTTTGGTTTTTTTAAATGCATAAATAAAATATTCTAATTTATTTATTTAATGTTTATGTTGTGGAATTATATGAGTATTCTTTTAGAATTTACTAAGTATATGGCCTAAAATTTCTTGATTATCGGTTGGCATAAATTTTTGGGATTGTTTCTCAATCTAAAGTTGTTTGGCTGTTTTGATTTTATGACTAAGATGATGTTTAGATGATTGGGATGTTTATGGTAAACATTAAGTTTGGAATGATATAAGATTTATATCATGAAAACTTTTAATTCTAAATTGTTGACATAGGCAAATGGTTAAATTTTCATGCTTACTTAAGTATCTTAACTGATACATAGTGAGATTTGAAATTTAATTTGCAATCTTAGTTGGGCAAATGTTCAAATTTTATTTGAATATTCAGTAAATTATTATTCTTTAATAGGCAAAGAATAAGATATGGTAGTTCAATCTTTTAAAATGATGTGAGCAATCATTAGTTCAAATAAGGCAAAAAGGATTGAAAAAGAACTGCAAAAGTTTGTACTTGGAATCAAAGAAATTGTTGAATTTCTTTCGTAGTACAAATGAAATAGATATTTATATCTCTATTTGAAGTTTAGACCTACGATGTATGTCATATCACATTAAATATATATTTGGAATATATATAGTCTAAAATAAGTAGACTGATCAACTAATATGAAATAAATAATTATAGCTAATAAATAAAGCAAGTATTGCAATATTGGCTGGAGTGAACTGCCAAAAATGTCACTTTATTTTTTCGGATTGTTCGATTTGGTCCCTAAACTTTTTTATTTCTCACAAAGGTCATCATATTCTTAAAAACATGCCAAAAATATCACTAAGCCGTTAGTTCAAGTTAGTTTTGACAGAATTACTATCACATTTTAAGGTATATTTGTCTTTTTACTGTTTATAGTCTCTCTCTCTCTCTCTTTTTTCTTTTTTTCCTTCTCCAAAACTACTATTCATCACCTTCCCCAAATTCCTCCACCTTTCTCCTCCCCTCCTTCCTCATCCGCCGCCATCCACCTCCCAGTTCTTCTCATCCCCTTTGTTTTTTTTTTCTATCCTTTTTTCCCCCCTTCCAATTTAGTTCCAATTCACGAGCACTCCACCAATAAAAAAAGAAAAGATTTTATAATCATTCAGCTTAGTACTTGCATCCCATTATGTTTTGGGATGGAGTTTCAAGATGAATGGTGTGGCTCTTGGGATGAAATTTAAGAGAACCAGTAAAAACTCAAATGAATTTTGACGAGAGAATGCTTGAAGAATCTCCCAACTTCCATGAATAATGCTCTCACAAAATGGACAAAACTTGACAAAAAAATTCAAGAAACAATATGAAAATGCTCAGTATATGAACCCTTTCTAAATCACAATAGAAAACAAAATAGCGTCTCCAACAATGATGAGAAGCCATTGCTCGATTTTCCCGTAATGCAAACTGCAAAAAGTCATCGCTCGATTTTCCATTCACCGGATTTGGCCCAAAGATGGGTATTGCAAACCTGGAGAGATCTGGGCTCATAACTAAGCAATCGAAATCGAAGTCGGAAACGAAATCTGAGAAAACGAAATCCGTAACTGAGAACTCGAAATTTAAGAAATCAAAATTGAAAAACTTGGAAGGCCAATGTTGCTCTGCTCGGCTGTCGCGGTGGTGTCTCTCACGGAAGAGGCGCACCTCGGGATGGTGGGGAAAGAGGGGATTATGAACAGTGTTTTTATTTTATTGTTTTGCCAAAAATATCCTTGGGAAAAAATATGTGAGAGACACATGTTGATAATTCCATCAGCTCTAACGGAGAAAATTGACGGAGTGACATTTCTGGCGCCCTTTAGAAAGTGTGGTGATATTTCTGGAGAAAAAAAAAGGTTTAGTGACCAAACGAAAAATTTTAAAAAAGTAAAGTGATATTTTTAGCATTTCACTCTATTGGCTATGAGAACTATTCTATTTCATTTGGATTTAAATTAAATCATTGACTGTTTTAGTTGGACTAAATAATCCTACATCATGTTTATCATGTAAGGATGGATTGACTCATATATAAGTGATTTTATATTAGCAGAGTCCAGTTTTAAACTATTCTTAAATTCAATGATTTTATTAATCCTAGAAAAGTCAATTTTTGATAACACAGTTTATTTGGTCATACGACTATATTTACATATATACAAATTATATCATTATAATTTGAGACTTTTGGTTTGGAATCAATTGTGATATGTAAATTTCATGCACTAGTCAAATCGACCAAATTACCTTTGTTGATAAAAGGTAGAAACATTGTAAATTATCTTAACTAATACATTCTAAATATTTAGTTTTAAGATAATTTTACTAAATGAGATTTTCTTAATTCATTTAGTCTCAGGTTTAATCATTAAAATGGTTAAAATTACACTTATTGAAGTGTTTTGGGATTTTAATTAGTTCAAAAGAAAATGAATTTTGAAAAATTTGATAAAAGTATTTGCAATGACATTACAATAGCAATTACTTTAATCAAGATTGGTGTTATCTAAATAAAATGTGATTTTTCTTATAATTTATAAACACTTGATGTGTATATATATATATATATATATATAAAAATATATGGTTTTATAAATTAAGATCTAATATATTGGATATATTTGATCAGTTATAAGTTATGCAGTTTCAAGCAATCCATTTATGCCATTATACTTATCTCCTATTTTTATACCATGTTTCATTTGACAAGTTGATATCATATGTGGTTAACTACTATTAGATTGTATTATGACTAAATCTAATCAGTTACCTATTTAGGAGCCCAAGCTATAAAATAGCAAATTACCTTTCTAGTATAAATCATTTATTCTAGAAAGGTTAGTGGGAGAAATAATATGCAAATGAATTATTCATAACCACAAATTTTAAAAATTAGCTTATGGAACAACATGTTTAATTACATGATGGTATGGTACACCTAAATTTTCACACAAAAGGTGAATTAAGTGGTTTCATGTTATGATCAAAAGACATAAAATTGCATTTGGCTTAATGAATTATATATTTAATATAATTCGATTTTATATCCAATGATCATAATAAGGTATACAATATAAAAGAAATTTTATATGGATTCTAATATTTTGAGTAAAATTCAAAGCATTTGATTTTATCAAAATGATTACAAATCTTATGTATACAAATCAATTAGTGAGAGAACAAGTATTTTCCATTACATTGTGTTGGACACATTGTATATGGAGAAGGAATAGCTTTAAAGTAGTGTTTATTGGTATGATAGTTCAAGAAAGTTTTTGAATTACGGAAGCAATATAGACTTTGAAAGTCAAAATCTAGTAACGTAGATTGTAAATATTGCTCAATGTACATACGCAGGATGCTAAGTGTAGCATGCCACTAGGTAATATACAATTATTTCCATATATATTAATGGTTGGATTATAATGGTATATTATCGTATATAGTCGACTATGTTATGCTCTAATTGTTGCGAACAAATTGAGCAGGTTCAATTGAGAGTCACTAGATGATGATATTTAAGAATATTATAAAAATTTTGGAAATATTATAAAATTATTCTTTTTATCATAGGCCAAACAAACTTAGTCAAAATTTATGCAATTTAATCTTGCGAAGATAGAAGAAATTTGCATACATACTCTTTATAATAGTGTTAAATGTTGGAATACTTCCACGCAAAACACTATGACTATTCTACAACATATGCCAGAATACTTTAAAGTTTCTAAAGAGTTTTGGAAACTGTTTAGATCCAGTTCTTCATTGAACTTAGCATAATAATTTCTATTTTGGAAATGAAAATTGAAGTCTCATCAATGCTCCGATTATGTATTAGGCATTGTCAATTGATGTTGACAATGACATAGTTGATATTCTCTCAAGATAAAGTTGCTTATCAGTGGACTAAAACAATTACTAAAAATTGGTCTTAGTCCAAGTGGGAGAGTTAGTGGAATGGATAAAAACTAATTGGTTTTATCCTTACACTACATTGTTTATATTTTCAAATTTATGCAAAATTTGATGTTATGGAATTATTTATCATTTGTCTTATTTGTTTTATTACATTAATTATATGATAAAGTCCTCAGAATAATATTTGTATGAAAGAAATCATAAGGATTATGATGATGAGATTCTTTCTATACTTATATATTGTTCGTAAATAATCCCTAGTCATAGTATTAACAAGATGGGACATTGTTAATACGGATAGAGTAGCACATTTTATGCTTTCTTCCTAATTGAGGAAATAGTTGATCTCACTAACTATTGTGTGGGACACAAAAGCTAATATGTGGATGCTTGTTAAGAGAACAAGTTCATTGGATTGACCCATCTAGAGATTTTCATAAGGTGATCTATTTGAGTGCCAATGAAATAAATCTCTACATAATGGTAGTATAAATAAATTATTCGACTTGAGATCATAAGTGTATCCAGATTGTGGATTATTATACTTTCACTCTTTTGGTCCTTAACCTCAGTTGGTTATGTGTGTTTTAAGAGTTGAGTATAGTATGAAACATAGATGGAAGTTTATGATCAACAAAGAATTTACCACTTCTAACAGTAGGAAGAGTATATCCAGTTATAGCCACTTATTAAAATATAACTTAAAATGTTTACACAAACTAGGAGTGATTTTAGAATGATTCTAAATTCTACTTCAAAGGAGTTGTATTTCAGGAACAAGCAAAGAAACAATTTGCTCATTAAGAGTTGGCATAGATCCTTACTCTTGAACTAATTAGGATATAGTATGGTGAAAGGATGTTAATTACATGGAATCCGTTCTTAGAAAGGTGAAGTCGATCACATGACTTTTTCCTAACACTTGAGTGGTCATGATGCCTGGCTAGAGGCCAATCTTGATCTATAAATATAAGTGGGTTATTTCCAAAATCACATGGCCTATTGTCTTTAGGCCAAGTGGGAGTTTGTTGGGTTTATGTCCTAAAGCCAATTAAATTATGAAATTATAATTTATATTTATTGTCAACGTGTTATAGGAACTTAAAGGGTCACACACATAAGAATAACTGATTGGGTTAAAATATTCTATCATGGGTTAATTTATTGGATAAATTAACTATAAGGACTTATTAATAAATATCTAATAATGGTTTCCTATTTATGTTAGGTTTCCTACTTGTAATAGGTTTGTACCATTAAAATATCTATAAATAAAGCCCTAGTCATTAGAAAGAGATACAACACCTTGTATACAGTGATCTAACTGTAAATCCTGTCACTGATTAATTCTTTGGAAGGATCCCAATTACGGTTGTTCGTGTGGATACCGTTAGAGGGCGGACAATTGTGCGGCTGCTGATCATTTTCATCTCCATGCATATCGTTCGTGAATGCCATGTATTTTACCGGTGGATTTGCTCTCGAGGTAACGTCTGATCTGGTATACTATATTATTCATATGATTACAAAGTAATTTTGGCATGTTCAATCTATATTTATTCCGCTGCGTATAGATTGATTAACTTACACAAGAGGAAGCGAAGGAGGTGCTGATGAGAATCTGCGGCGTCGATGATATTAATTAACACTAAATTAATTTGATGACATCTTGTTCGCTTGTGAAGCAACAAGGTAAGTCAATCATCCGTTCAAGAATCTGATGAGAAAGAAAGCATGCCGCCACTCCTGGGAAGTATTTGGTGGAATCCAAATTAATACAGATCAAATTTTAGACTTAAACTTTGTGGGTTTGGTTTGATTTTCCCTTCCTAGCATACAATTGTGGCCCATCATTGAAATTGGGTCTATTTGGTTCTTTGATTAATAAAATTTTTGGGGTGTTCGAGGTTGGAAGAATTGAAGCCTTCTCTGAGTTTTACTAGAACTATAGGTACTCTGGGGTGGTTGGAGATTTTTTGATGTGTTTTAGCGACATTATTAATTGTCGCTGCAAGTTAATGAAATATAAAGATTACTTTATAAAAATTACTTTTAGTGACATACTCACTATTATATTAAAAAGATTCTCAAATTGTTGGGAATTATAACTAGAATGCCCTCAAAAAAGTAGTTCCCGTTAGTAGTTAACGGTGGAGTTTGACGGAGTGACTAAAAAATTGCACAAATGAAAGTATGGTGACTACAAATATAATTTTTAAAGTATGATGATCAAAAGCTGAACATTTTAATAGTATGGTGACTAAAAATTGAATTCACCCTATCTAAAAACATGAGTTTTACCAAACTTGACCGTTTGAGTTTGACAATAAAATTAAATTTCATTATCATTTCAATTCCACTACCTAATAGTATAATATTATAGCAAATTAATAGTGTTCTGTATAGAACAAATTTTATTTTCAGTCACTTTGTTAGTGTGAAAATGATTTTTTTTATATAAAAAGAAAAAGAATTTCTAATTTAATTAAGTCCTTGATTGCTACTTGGATTTTGATGATGAACCCCTTAAATAAACAACATAAAGACACAAATCAAATGACAATAACCCAAAATATTTGGGGTACAAAAAGATATCCATATTTTCCACCAATCAAAGATATAACCCACAAAATTTGCACAAATTGTTTTTATTTTCTTTAGTTGATAATCAAAATATAACTTCAATTTTGATTGTTTTTAATACTTTCTCTGGTCATTTGCCATTTGATCTAATTCTATCTAATAACATATTCACTTCTATATATCACTAATCACTATTCACTTCTATATATCACTGCAATTAAAACCAATTTGTTTAGCCTCTCTTGCAACATATAGCTAAACCCAAAAACAATTAAAATATAAAATTATTCAAACACAAATTTCATAAAATTAATATAATATAATATATCATATTCAATTATGACACGGTGAGATCCGAAGGTAAGACCTTAATTTGAAGAGCATTTTCTATAAAAAAATTAATCAAATTTTATACATTGAGTGCAGTTTAGTGGAATAAAACAAAAACAAAAAAATGAAAACAAGAAACAAAAAAAAACTCATTTGATGTAAAAATGAGGCCCTCCTACTGGGTAGATGCATGCTACGTGGAGAGGGAGCTGAGATTGTAGCAGAACAACACTGTCTATTTTACCATTATATTTTGTAAAATATATAGAAAATAGAAAACAATAGCAAGTAAAATAGAAAAAAAATTCATCAACACAATCTGATTAAGCTCACTTTTTTTTTTTTTTACAGCTCTTTAGCAAAAGTTGTGATGCTTGTGTGTGGGCAGTGGCGGAGCCAGAAATTTATTTTATTTGTGGCACAATATACATTGTATGGCCAAACAATTATATTTTAAAATAAGGTTAAACTATAAAAATTTACGAAAATAATAATAGAGAAAGAAAACGAAATTTATTTAGTAATTCTTTACTTTTTTCGCTTTGAATGCAATTTTTGTTCTAATCAATTTAAATCTTACTAATACTCAAGAAAAAATAATCACAACATTAATACAATTTGCCTATGTGTTGTAAATCTTACTAATACTCTAAAAAAATAATTATAACCTTAATAAAATTTAGCTGTGTGTTGTGTATTATTTATGTTTAATTTATAATTAAAAATGGTGGGCGCACATTATATTAATTTAACAATTTTTTTAAAAAAATTGACCAAATATATAAAGGGCGGTGTGCCCCCATTGTAAATCCGCTAGTGTGTGTGGGTGGCGTGTGTCTTCTTTCTATTACTAGTGTTATTTGTTGCTACACTAGTGGCGGAGCCACGTGTATGCCCCACCTCAAATTTTAAAAAACCCACATAAGATAGTATAAAATGTGTAAAATTTAAGAATATTAATTGAGTAATTGCCCCACCAAAAATTATAATAATTGAGGGCAAAGTTGAAATTGACAAAATTAAAATACAATACTTTTTACTTTGTATGCCTAAATTTCATAATCCTTCTTAATATCATTGAAAAGTGACATTTATTTTAGGGTGAAAGAAGAAAAAAGACATGTTACATAGTGATAACTATTTTAGGGAGAAAAAAGAACAAAACAAATATTGCGTATAAAATTTGTGCTTGTATATGACAAAATAGAAGTTGTTCTTGTTTTAAAAAAGTTTATCCTAAATATTTTGCCCCTCCTGACTTTAGGGGCCTGGCTCCGCCACTGTGCTACACAGTGAACTTAACCTTGTAGATTCTTGCAGGGATCATTTCTTTCTTTTTCATGTATTAATTTCATTGAAGGAAAATCATACATCAATTTTACCTTAAAAAAGTAGTCTAGTACTCCACTTGTGACTTTAGATAACTGGACGACCTCAATTCATACATCAAATATTATATGATTAATTAGATCGATTTAAATGTGATTTAATATACTATAGCAGAGTCAGACCCTTACTGTTTGGAATTGATGGAGCAAGATATTAATAGACATCATATATACTCAAATACTAATTTAATTAATCATTTCTTTTACCTTTATTTTTACTTAATTTGTGGGGCAAAGCTAATATTTTTGTAATTTTAACATAGTCCCAAAATATTTTCAAAAAAAGTGAAGTGCCCTACCAGGTCAAAGATATATGATGTGGGGAAAACTACGTAGTTTCGCCCTTGGTATATGATGTGGGACAACATGCCCCTATCAGACAACCATTTTTACATTTTTCATTATTTTTAATTTTAACATAATTAGAGTAGGATTTCAATTCGTAGAGGTATAGTAATTTTTGTGTTAAATTAGGAATTTAATATAAGTTTATTGGTTTGATATTTAATTTTATCTATGAATAGGACAGAGTTAATTGCAAACCCCCCCTCAAACTTTACACCAATTGCAATTTATCCTTAAAGTTTTAATTTTTGAAATTAACTCCCTGAAGTTTGAAACTTTTGTAATCAACCCCTTGAAGTTTTAATTTTTGTAATTAACCACCTGAAGTTAAAAAATTTTGTAATTAACCCCCTAGAGTTTAATTTTTATAATTAACCCTCTAAAGTTTTCATTTTTGTAATGAACCCCCTAAAGTTTAAAACATTAGCAATTAGCCCCCTAAACTTCTACTTTTTGCAATTAACCTCCTAAGTTTAAATTTGTTGCAATTAACCCCCTGAAGTTTAAAAAATTTTGTGATTAACTCCCTAAAATTTTAATTGTAAATATTTTGAACTTCAAGGGGTTAATTGCAAAAAGGAAAAGTTTAGGGGTCAATTATGAATGTTTTGAAGTTTAGGGGGTTAATTACAAAAATTAAAATTTTAGGGGGTTAATTGCAAATTAAAGGTAAAAGTTCATGGGGTTAATTGCGAGAATTAGAACTTCAAGGGGTAAAGCACAATCAGTGTAAAGTTTTAGCAGGTTTTTGCAATTAACTCAATAGGATACATAGCCTAGGGGCATGTAATCAAAACAGACATGCACACATATATTATAATTTTTTGAATAAAGAATTGTTATTCTTTTGATTTTCCATGATAGATTTCATGACATTTTTCTAGTTTTGTCTATAAACAGTTCCAACTGAGCTATCTTAAGTACAATCTCTTGAACTTTATGGTACCATACTCTACATTCATCTGTTCACAAAGCTATCTTAGACAAAAAGCGAGCTGTCTTGTTAGAGTTTCTCCTAACATGATTAAAGAAAAATCTTTACACATACATTTAATATTATGAATAAAATTTCCAATAAGTGATAAATCCGTTTCCTGCGGCCATTTTTTTTGAAAAATCAGCAATGCATCTCCTTCAAGCAATGTGTGATGTTCATTTCTTTGGCTAACTGGATAGCCTCAAGAACTGCTAAACAGTCCACTATTTCTGCATGAGCTCGTTTAGTCCTGGTCTATAAACTTAGGAGGTCCCAGGGCAAAATGATAAAAAGGAGGCCTTAATATAGTCGTCTATAAATGGTTTTTCTTTTGAGTTTTTCTATATGCAAAATCATCTCCAATAATAAAAATAGTTTTCAATGCAGATAATGGTCAATCCATTTAATCTATCTCACAACATTGACGATCTCAAATATATTTTCAACAACTTTAATATTGAAAAACTCATCTCATTCGATGCTAATAGACAAAAACATAGCATGCATTATATAAACAATTACAACATTTAGATAACAATATAAGCTTTTAGAAAGTTCAAAAATATCAATTGCCCATATGATTTCCTTTAATAAAGTCACTGGCAATATAGGTCTGAGTTAAATAGAAAGACAAGACACTATTATTTTTCAAAAGATAAAATTTAAGTACACAAATCTATCATACACACAAAAAACCAAGAACAAATCAATGATGATGAAAATATAATACGAAGGAAATCAAGAATTACTATAGTCAAAAGGTAAATGCATTTCGACTTCACCGCTCTTATTCATACTGCTACCTCTCTGTTAGTAACACCTATAACCATGTAACCATGTGTAACAGACTTTTTCCTCTCTCAGAACTTAGGCGTATTGTGTCTTTATTTATTTTCTCTTTATTTGTCAATTACTTCTATTATTGACGTTGTCTCAAAGAGATAGTGAGCCTTTTTTTTTCTTTGAAAATAAGGCTTGCAATATTCATAACTAGCTCAAATAGTTAAACTACTCATATATGTTATAATAGGAGATTTATGAATTTTGGGCCCTTGAAGCATTTGGGATTTGGGCAGTTGTTTAGGTTTGCTCTATTTCAAGATCGTTAATGTACGCCTATAAATGTATATGTAACAGGCTTCTTTCACTCTTAGACCTTAGGCGTATTCCCTTTATTTACTTTCTCTTTATTTCTCTATTACTGAGGGGCCGTTTGGTTGGGGGTATTTGGAGGGGTCAATGGGAATGGGAGGAAGTGATTGCCATTGTTGTTGTTTGGTACATGGGTATGAGAATAAAAAAAAAGGAATGAATCCCTAAAATTTGGATATGGCTCAATCCCACCTCCCCCCCCTTCATTCGGATTCAATCCTCAGTCGGGAATCAAAAATCCCCCATCCCTAAAAAACCCTCCCAGCTGCCCATCCTTCCTCTTCCTGCCCATCTTCCAGCCTTTGGTTCTTCTTCAGCGGCCTAGCCGGAATTGGAATTCCTCCGCCGGAGTGGGCACTTGACCAGCACCCTCGTGCGACGGAAGGATTCTCGTCCCCTACTTTTTGGTCGGCGGCAATCGGTCTGTAGCTCCCGAACCTCCAGGCGAATGGAGGTTGCGGATGCTGGTTCGGGATTGGCGTGGTGGCCGACCGATAAGCGCACATTAACACCAACAGCACAACAAACAAACAACACCACCACTGAACTAAGAGGATGAGAACAGCGGCCTAGCCGGAATTGGAATCTCCTCCGCCGGAATTGGAATCTCCTCCGCCGGAGTGGGCACTTGACCAGCACCCTTCGTGCGACGGGAAGGATTCTCGTCCCCTACTTTTTGGTCGGCGGCAATCGGTCTGTAGCTCCCGAACCTCCAGGCGAATGGAGGTTGCCGGATGCTGGTTCGGGACTTGGCGTGGTGGCCGATTCCGATACAGCGCACATTAACACCAAAGCAACAACAAACAAAAAACACCACCACTGACAACTAACTGCAGGATGAGAACGATGATGATGAAGAACAGGAAAATTGGGGGAAAAAAAATCAAAAAGCTTTATTCTTTTTTTCCCCTTCTCTCAGAAGCAAAATTGATGGGTTTGATTTAATTTAATTATTAAGCTTTCACGTGATTATGAAGCAGAGCAGAGTGTTGGGAGATGCAGAAAGCTAACCTTACTTTGGGTCTGTTTCTGGACTTCATCTGGATAATTGGCTCCCTTGTGTTCTGGAAATTGGTTGAATTTTGGCTCCCTCATGTTTTTCTGGACTTCATATGGAAAATTTCTGGGCTTCATAAGTTGGAGAGGAAATGAAGTTCAGAAGAAGAAGAGGAAGAAAAATAATTATTGCAAAAGTGAAAAAGAAGAAGAAAGTGAATATAAGTGAACATAGGGAAGAAAAGTGAACAGAAGAAGAAATTTCCGGAGAAGAAAGTGAACAGAAGTTTGTCTACTGCAATAATTAAGGAGAAATTTGAATTATTTTATTAAAGAAATGTAAGGGTAAATTTGTAATTTTGATTGATTCCCATTACTGATATTCAACTGAACCAAACATCATGTATGTCACTGATATCCATTCCAAGATTTGAACCAAACAACAATTATTCAGTATGATTTCCATTCCCATTGACTCCTCAATCAAATCCATTCTCATTCCGATTGACAGGTTCGAACCAAACGGCCCCTGACATTGTCTCAAAGACAGTGGGCCTCTTTTCCTTGAAAATAAGGCTTACAAAATTCATTATTAGCCCAAATAATGAAACTACTCATATATATATATATGTTATAATAGGAGATTTTATGAATTTTGGGCCAGTGAAGCATTTGGCCCTGGGTAGTTGTTCAGATTCGTCCTACTTTAGGGTCAAGCCTGAGCTACTTCTTGTAAATGTTTTGCCATCAATAATTCCACCTCACCTATTTGGTTTCGAATCACCACACCTATCCCAGCTCTGTGGTGGTTCCCATTTTTCTTCACTTGCTTTCTTCACTTCTTTCATACTCTCACTCATTTCTTGGTAATCCAGTAAATAGCTTTTGTAATATTGAGGAGCTTTGTGTCCACATTTAAAGGCATTTTTTCCGAAATACCCTATGCATCTAAAGGAGCCTTAAAAAGATACGGATTATTTAAGGCAGTTACAGTGTCACTCTAAAGACAATGTTTATTTAAGGTGGTCATACAACTGCCCTAAAAAATAATGATTATTCAAGCCAATTTAGAAAAAAGGTGGCTTAAAAGAAAACGCACGTAACCCAGTAAGCTCATTCTCACAAAACCGTCTCGTATATAATTATCGATTGAAAATATTAAATTTGAAAATATTAAAAAATTTAGACTTCCTAAGGCGTTTCCATGTACAGGAACCGCCTTAGGAATGTTCTTATTTAAGACGTTTTATGAAAAACTAACTTAAAAAATAGACTTTCTAAGGCGGTTTCAAAAGAAAGTCTATGTTTTAAGGCTGTTTATAGAAAAACTGATTTGGTAGGTACTATTTCTTTAAAAAGAAATAGCCGTCAATTTTTGAAAATAATAATTTTCTATGAAATTAACATTAACCCTGCATTGAAAATTTAATAAAACAACAACCAATGTAAAAAATAAAATTAGCTTTGACAATAGAAATTGAAATAAATTACAACAAAGTATTTAGTCTAATTCAAAAAGGTAATGAAATAAATTACAATCGGATCCTGGAATCGAAAATAGTATATTAGTCTAATTCATATTAAAAAAAAGGTGAGGAAATGTCATAATTAACAAACTAATTTATAACGATTCATCCAAAGCCAAATAGTATATTAGAACTCATTATCCAACAAAAGATCAAATAATATTTTAGAATGCATGACCCAAGACACAATTAACGACCCAACATTTCTCCATATAAAAGATCAAATAACATTTTGGAACTCATTAACCACCCAATATTTTTCTGATGGCATCTAAGTCCTTCACGGATAAAGGGTGTACGTAATGTCTTGATTGTATTATCACAAAGAAAAAGTGGCCACCAATTTATTGAGTTAATATACAAAATGTAATTAAGATATGCAATACTAAACACCTAAAACAAAATACATTGCTTCGTTGAGTGCTAAATTTTCATATTGGGTTATGATTTTGTACTTATAGTACATGACATAGTATCCACATTCTCAATTTAAGGCGTTTCAATTAAAATGGCCTTAAAAAGCAGGAAGATTCAAAAAGCGCCTTAGAAAAACCGGACAATTTAAAGCAGTTTCATGCAAACAGCCTTAAAAAGATATATCTAAAGTGGTTATAGAGTAATTAACCAACTTAGATTATCTAAATTTTCTAAGGTAGTTCTTCGTTATCCGCATCCTTGGAATTTAAAACGTTTACCATGTACCTGCATTAGAAAAACCATCATTAATTCATGTTTTTGTGGTAGTGTAGTACATATATAACAATAATTATTAAGCCTTATAATTTACACATTCGAGTATATAGATCATATTTTGACCAATAATATTCTAGATTTCATAGAAGATAACATATAAGGACAACATTCTTTCTCGGCACAATGCCAAAATTCAAGGGATGAAATTCACAGACGTTCGTGCAGACAGGTGGCGATCGAAAAATTCTAGGTCTTAGAATAGGAGCTTAAAAAAGCCACAAGGGAACACAATGAATTTCAATGTGTTAAAGATGCAATTGAATCTATATAGAAGACATAATGCACACAATTAGCACAAAATTTGCGCACAATTTGCACAAAATTAGTCCTTTTTTTTTAGTTGATAATCAAAATGTAACTTGTAATTTGCACAAGTTTTGCACAGTAGATCGATTTCCTAAATTTCAACTCTAGAGAGTACAATGAAAAAGAAAGAAATGAACCCTGCAAGAACCCACCAGGTTAAAATGCTGCCAGCTCTGTTCCTCATATGTTGCATCTTCCATTTTATTTCTTGAATTAATGCATGCAAGTTTCTTTTATATATATATATATATATACATATATATATATATATATAATGTATTGGTTTGTTAATTTTCTATGCGATATTTTTGCCTTGAGTGTGTTGAAGCAGATTGGGAGAAGCAATTATTGTAGTCTTCCAATCACAATTTAAAGGAATTGAGAGTTGTGTCACCCGTGATTGCTCCTTTAATGCCAATTCTTCTTGCCATATCATTGAGATGTAAGTTTCATCTTGATTTTGTGACGAGCTAAGTCCAAGATTTTAGCTAACTTTTTGACAGCCAAATGTGTGTGTATATATATATACACATATATATATATGCCCAAAAATTTAATTACACAATCAATCATGCACACCAAAAACAAAGAACAAAGATCAATGATTCAAAAATAATGATCAAAAGATAACATGTGAAAGTAGGAGTGACGATAGGAGGTAATCTATGAAAAGGGAAAAACATAAGAATAATAATCAACAGATAATATGTGAAGGAGTGACGGTAGGAGGTAATCTTGGAAAAGGGAAAAAAAATAAGAGTAATTTGATTTAAGAAAGAAAAAAAAACCGGGGGGGGGGGGGGGGGGGGGGGGGGAGAAGAGGGAGGACTAATTAATTCAGTAATTTGGATGGTTATAGTCTATCATGATTGATAATGGAAATATTAAAATTGAGAAGAAGAATTGACAAAAAGGGGGAAATTAGATGAATTGTAATAGGGGGAAAAATCAAGAATTACAATAGTCAAAAGCTAACTACATTTCTCCTTCACTGCTATTATTAATATTACTACCTCTCTGAGTTAACGCCTATAACTATCTGTGTAACAAACTTTTTTCCCTCTCAGAACTTAAGGCGTATCAATCTTTCTCTCTCAGAACTTAAGGCATATTGCCTTTATTTATTTTCTCTTTATTTATCTACTACTTCTATTCCTGGCATTGTTTCGAAGACATAATGAGCCTCTCTTTTCTTTAAAAATTAATAAGGCCAGCAAAATTCATTATTAACCCAAACAGTTAACTACTCATATATGTTATAATAGGGGATTTATCAATTTTGAGCCCCTAAAGTATTTGGGAGATTTGGGCCGTTGATCAGGTTCGCCCAATTTCAGGGCCATCACTGTATGACTATAATCATATGTGTAACAGACTTCTTTCACTCTTAGAACTTAGGCGGATTGCCTTTATTTACTTCCCTTTATTTCTATATTACTGAGAGTGTCTCAAAGACTAATGGACCTTTTTTTCTTTGAAAATAAGGCCTGCAAAATTCATTATTAGCCCAAATAGTTAAACTACTCATGTATGTTATAATAGGAGATTTTATGAATTTTGGGCTGGTGAAACATTTGGGCCTTGGGTAGTTGTTCAGGTTTGCCCTACTTCAGGGTCAAGCCTGACTGCTTCTTGTATATGTTCTGCCATCAGTTATTCCACCTCACCTTCATGCTTTTGAATCACGACACCTACCCAGCTCTGTGGTGGTTTCCATTTTTCTTGACTTGCTTTCTTCACTTCTTTCGTACTCCCACTCATTTCTTGGTACTGCAGCAAAGCTTTTGCAATATTGAAGCGCTTTTTTGACACATTTAAAGGTTTTTTTTTTGGAAATATCCTATGCATCTAAATAAAGGAGCCTTAAAAAACACCCAATTATTTAAGACGGTTACAGTGCCGCTCTAAAAATACGGATTATTTAAATTGATCACAAAACCGCCCTACTAAACACGGATGATTCAAGCCAGTTGACAAAAGCGGCTTAAAAGAAAATGCCTGTTATCCAATAACCCCATTCTCCAAAACCGTCCTGAATATAATTATCGATACCTTAGAAAGTTTCTCATTTAAGAGGGCTTTATGGAAAAATGCCTTAAAAAATAGACTTTCTTCTTAGAAAATTATTCTTTTTAAGGCTTTTTATACAAAAACTGGCTTGGTAGGTACTATTTTTTAAAAAAGAAATTGCCCTAAATTTTTAAAACTAAAAATTTTCTATGAAATTTACATTCACCCTACATTGAAAATTCAATAAAACAACAGCCAATCTAAAAATTAAAATTAGCTTTGACAAAAGAAATTGAAATAATTACAAAAATATATTTAATCTACTTCAAAAAGATAATGTGATATATGACGTTATTAATTTATAAATCCATCCAAAAGCTACAATAATATTTTACAATTCATGATCCAAGACATAACGATCCAATCTTTCTCCATACGAAACGTCAAATAATATTTTGGAAACCATGATCCAAAGCACATTTAACGGCCCAACATTTCTCACATACAAAAGATCAAATAACATTTTGGAACTCATGTTCCAAGATATAACGACCTAACATTTTTCTGTCGGGATTCAATCCTTCATTGATAAAGGTGTACGTAATGTCTAGATTGAATATCATCACAAAGAGAAAAAAAGAAAAGAAAAACGGTCACCAGTTAATTGAGTTAATATATAAAATATGTAATAAGATATTCAATACTAAACACCTAAAACAAAATACACTACCTCATCGAGTGCTAAGATTTCATATTAGGCTATGAATTTGTACATATAGTACATGACATAGTATCAACATTCTCAATTTGAAGCTTGTCTTTTATGTAGTTAAAATTTACTATACTAATCTATTAGGAAAAACGCCCCCGTTGGAATCTTTGAATCACTTGTTGGGAAAATACCCAACAAGAATACTGCAGTGTAAATTGAAAAACAGGAAAGAAAACACACAAATTTAACATAGTTCGACCTAAACATATCTACTCACTACTTCATTATATATGAGAATACAAAATAGAAGAGTTTACAAAGTATGTGCTCACCCTCTCAACATACAACGTCTCTCGTCCCTCTATTCTATTTTCATCCCCCCTTTTTTTTAAACTTGTCGTTGAAGACATAAGCATGAACACATGTCTCTCTTATGGCCTCACAGTGACCCACCAACAACTTCATCGGAAACATATAGGCAGGAACAACCATCATCAATGACTTCCTAACGACTCGTCAACATTAACGTCGGAGACATAAGTAGGAACCTCCATCATCTTTTATGAACTCATGACGGCACACTCTCTCTCATCTGCTTGAAGGCTTTCCCTCTACATCCTAGAACGGATGCTCTATCTAGCATGACCTAATCTATGACAAACCTCACATATTTGTAATAAATTTAGACAAACAATGTACATATAGGATGAAAAATAACAAGAAATATAAAGGCCTTTGCAGTAATAATAACAACCGCACGCAATCAACACGTAATTAAAATGAACACTAATATTAGCAAGGGAGAAAAGTGTGTAAATAAACAATATAAGGAGCAAAGTGTGCGTAAATGAACAATATAAGGCACGGGTTTCTACTGATCCAATAAGATATCAATGACTTGTCTTGCCTAAATACCAAGGCAAGAATCAGATTCAAATCACAACAACAAGAAAATGAAAGAGAGAGAAAATCTCATTTGGATGATAAGAAGAATAAAGAGATGCAGAATAGTCCTATGGAAGAAATAATGATATTAGATAAAACATAAGTGAATAGACCTAAGACAGAAGAAGAGAAATCTAAGACAAAACTGCAGGTAACTATGCCTCCCAAGTGTTAATTAATAACAACATTAATAAAGTACAAGTGCAAACCAGCAAACAATATTGTGCACGTTTTTTTAAATCTGAGTCAGCAAATTTACTCCTTACATTACATGAAATTAAAATTTAACGGAAAAATCAAAGAGAGAAATGAAAATTCACTCAATATTATACTATTGATTATACATGAGTATTTGTCATATCTAATTTATGAATGGTTTATTTGTAGGAATAGTGCGGGTACAGAGACTCTTGGAGGATTAACTACTGCAGCTGATCCGGCTGAAAATTCAAGACTCGAACGGCTTAGGTGTGGTAATTAAAAATTTGCACATGTTGTTTTTAACAGATCATTGATTGCTACCCGATTCCATTAGAACTCCAAAATTAAGTGTGCTTGAGCGAGAATAGTACTAGAATTGGTGACCCCTTCAAAAGTATTCGTGTTGTTCTTCATAAAATCAGCAGTTGTTCTTCAACTTCAATATTTGATTGGGACTGGTCTTTGAAGCTGCGTGAACTGTCCAAATGAATGTTTTGTGTTTTCAGACAAAGAGTGACTTGCAGCGCACGTAACATGCACTGATCACCTCAACCAGTTGTTGCATATAATATATCTAAAGTTTTCTTTTTCTTTAACAGCTTTGGAGATGACTTATGTCAATAGGCAAGTAGTGCCCAATCAAGCGAGAGAAGATAAGGATTTCTCAGGCCTGTTAAAAGTGAAAATCTCGATCTTTCATCAGATTAGGAATTTTCAGGGAAAAAAAAAAACACATTCGAAATTTCTTTGATCTTCATTACCATTTAATAGCAAAACAAAACGGCTGTAAAAAATTTAATCCATCAACTATAATGAAAAATTAGAAAGAAAAAAAAATATATATCGAAAGCTATTTTAGTTCACCCACTTTGATGATAGAAGATTTGAGAAAGAAAAAAAAAAAAAAAAAGCATTAAACATGCACGAAAAGTGTATCCAATTCTGCTCGCTGCAGGTATGTCACTTTTTATTTTTAATTCATATTATCATTAATTGGTGTTGGTTTTCCCTGTGCATGGTCGTTGATTAAAGGTGCAGTACCTTGGACTTTCTTAAAACTTTCTTGTTCTGCCATGCTCATGATCGAAGTAGCTTAGGAATTGGGAGAGAGTATTTAGAAACTAAAATGGTGAACAATATATCGATGTAAATGTTTTGAAGGGTTTTAGATAAATTCTAAATCCGCCCTCATTTATTGTTAGTCATTATTATTTATAAAGGAATTACCAACTAATTTTTTAAATTAGTTACTAGCCTTTTACTTTTCATTATATCTTCATTACTGCTTATTTAAAATGGTGATCAGATTGTGGTTCGATCCGAACCGCTGATAATTTCATACACTCATACTTTATGAATTGGAGTGCTGAGGGTGCTCTGAAATATGCATCAGTTCCAATTTGGAAACTTGGCCTGCATCTTAGTGCTTTCCTTTTCTTTCTTTTTTTTTTTTTTTTTTTTTTAAGTGCTAGCCATTCCCAAAGAACTTGCAGAACAATCCCACGATCTGGTTAGAGTTGTGTTCTTGCACGTAATTATGTTCATTTTCCTCTTTGAAACGCTTAAGCACATTAAATTCCGGCCAGTTCAAGATCGATGAATTTAATTTTTTTATAAAATGAACAACACACAAAAAAAAAAAAAAAAAAGGAACTACACTTTTGGTTTGAGAAGCAAATCAACTTCAACATTTATTCGTAATTTGAAACACAAAATCCTTGAAGCTTCCCAAATCCGATGGTTGCTTCTCTCGATGCATGTAATTTTCTAGGTTGACAGATCGAAGAAGGGCTCAATGTCACTGTAGAAGACAAACAGATGCGCAGATGATGAACAATAACCGCACGTAGCTCGAACTAGCTAGAAACCTAGCTAGGAAGAAAAACACAAAAATCAAACGAAGATAAACATGAAGCTAAGGGAACAAAAAATGGAGATGGATGTATGATTCGTAAGTATTACTCAGACATAGAACAGCAAATTGTTCTGAACTAGTCTGGATTGGTGAGTTTTCCCCCCTTCAAACACACTTCCATCATTCTGGCGACTGTAGCCACCGGCCTGGATTGGTCAAGAGTTTTCCCAATATTTTAGTTGTTTGCTTGGTTACCGTCAAATTTCTTTTTAGGATTTTCATCTTCCACTTTCTTCATTTTGTTCACCAATGCGATATCCAACTCCATTCTTGTCACAATAATTACGTCCTAATAATTGCACGTCAAAAGTTTTGTTGCCATCAAAAAGAAACACAATCAAATCTCCAGATTCCACGAGGATCTGATTGATAAATTTTGTTATATATACATGTTTCTTCTCTTTGTTCTTGATTTATTTTATAATTTTACGAACTGGGATTCCATCATCCATGCACGCCAGCCGCACGCAAGCTACACACAAGAGTTAATCTTTTTTTATTTTTTTATTTTTTTATACTTTTGAGAGGCACATGTTGGCCATTCTGTCAATCTTAATTGACCAAACTGACGAAGTGACACTTTCAGCCTATTTTTGTTTTTATAAGTATAGTGACATTTTTGGCAATTTCCTCTAATCTAAATAAGATCTTAATCTCAAAGTGGCCCGCAACAATTTTCACTTGTATTTGATTGCCTCCATCGCCAGATGACACAAATTCACACATGCAGTAGTCGTCTTCTCCAACAAGGTTGACTTGGCGAAACTCTCCCCAACCATCTTCGTAAAACACGCGACCGTCTGCCCATCTTCTAAGAGACGAAGGCCACTGCCTTTCTCTAGCATCACGGATCATTACTGCTACTGGGAGATCAATGATAATATTTATGTTGGCTTTTATTAATGGTCCTGGGACAAGCAATTGATTTTATCTCCGTGGACTTATCTTGGTGACAAAATATGGATTGCTTGGTGGGGTGATTCCTCTAGTTCTGAAGAGATCGTGGCCAAAACGATTAACTACTTTTTCCCTCCTCTTCTTGCAAGGATGCTTTGGACCATTGTTGCTCTCGGATTCACTTTCAGCCTCACTTTCCATGTCTTCTTCTTCCTTCTCCTCTTCTGCAACGCCTTCCTTGTCACATCGATTGTGTACTCCTAGTAATTTTACATAAAGGGTGTGAGAGCCATCAAACTGGAAAACCATTAGATCTCCTGGTTCCACGTGGTTCTGTTGGATGAATTGGGTCCATCCATCCCGAAAATGAGTTTCCCCATGAAACATCCTGATCCCCACTTGCCAAGAATTTCGCCACGAATCCTTCAGTGACACCTATCTGTTAGCTTTCCTTTTATGTACCCAGAGTAAGCAAGGGGAATTCTAAATCTCTTTTTGCTATATTGTGGAAGGTATGGCTAGTAAAAAGCTAACAAATTCCCTCTGCCTCACTGTTTCCCTGATCCTTGCCTTTGCTTATCATCAGGATGTGGGCATTCCTTAAACAGCCCTTCCGTTTCTTGGATCTGGCGAGCAGTGTGCCTATGGTAACATTTTCTCTTGTGCTGGTTCTGTGCCCAGAGACGCACGCGTCCTTCAACTGAAACTGCCTCATGAGGACTTAGACGTCCGAGGAGTACTCAGAATCTTTGCATTGCCGGGGATTTCTTCTTGGAAGCAACTCATACATAGTGGACAACAGATCCAACAAAATTTGGACATGGGTTTGGTCCAATCCCAACTCATGATTCGCCAAAAGCTGATCATCAGTACTTCCCCTAAGGATTGGGGATCGAAGAAATTAGTCCGATGCTTTGAAGATTGGCTAAGACAATCCAAAGCCGTGCCTAAAAAGATCGCTCGTCTTCCTCCACCACCATTGCAGTTCATGCTACAGAAAAGGTTCAAAAGGACGAAAAATCTGAAGACTAGAGTCTGCAAACCATTAGCCCAAGCTGCAACCATCTCCGAGATTACTTCCGAAAGGAAGAAGCTCTGAGGTACTTAATCCCAGAACTTCCATTTTCCTACACTACCATCGACGAAGAGGAGAAGAGCGGTGCTCACTGCTCAGAGTTCAGCTTGCACGTTTCTTACATTCAGCTCGCACGCCACCCGCACACATGTACACAAGACTGCCATTGAATCAATCCAAAGTAAAACCACGTAGAGTACTCTTGTAATATTTCTTTTACTTATTTTTTATTTCTTCTTTAACTTGAAATTGTAGGTGTCATTCCCAAATATTTTCTTGTGAACTTGAACGGGCTTCATTGATCTGGTCCAAGGATTCTCTGCAGCAAGAAACACATAACAAGTCACGCCTGCGTTGCCCACGGATTCTACGGAGAGTGACACAAAGATTGTCTTTGCAGAGGCACAACCAGGGTGCAGTGGTTGAGCCTCTAGCCGCCGCTGCGCAGCAAGCTGTGAGCAGCCACCAGTGCCTTGCACGCATACAGAGCCCAGTCCTTGTGCCAGCAAGGTGCTCGACGAATTTCCACACCTGCAGACCTCCAGGCAGTAGATGCATGCCAAGCAAGCTGCTCGCGTGCAGAGCCTCCCAGCGCCCAGTCCTTGCACCAGCAAGCTCGCGTGCAGAGCCTCCCAGCGCCCAGTCCTTGCACCAGCAAGGTGCTCGACATATTGCCACACCGGTGGACGTCCATGCAGCAGATGCAGGCCAAGCAAACTGCGCGCAAGCCCATCACTTCCATCAGCAACAGCACAACAAGCCCCACATGTAACAGCCGATGCCAGCACACCCTTGCGCTAGGAAGGTGCTCGACAAAATGCCCAATAAGCCCCCATACAATCAATAAGCTCAGAACCTAGCCTAGCGCTACCACCCTCTCAAATAGTCCAGCCTTCAACGCCCCTCATAGGGAACGTTACTCACGATTCTTCCGCTTTGTGGACGGATAGAGTCCAAACACAACGGGACCCCGAAAGGGAACACCGGTCTATGCCACTGCCCAAGGTAGGGAACACCGGTCTATGCCACTGCCCAAGGTCAAGCCCCTCAGAAGGATTTTGACTCCGATTCAAGCACGTAGAATGCCTACTGACACATGCTCATCGCTCATATGCCCACTAAGCCACGTGTTCCTATTACACCATTGCCGGTCTTCGACTCACCTGAGGTCCATAGTGATGGCAACCAAGATGACGAAGGGAGGGTGGAGTATGGCCTTTGGAAAACTGAGGAGGAGTTCGAAGATGAAGAGGTTTTGCAGACCCATTCCAGGAGGCCGGAGACATTTTTTGAGTATGAACCTAGGAAGCTTCGGAATAGACCCAAAGTAGACTATCGTCAATTTAACAATCATGGGTACAAAATGTGAATCTCGAGGTTCTGTCTTATTTGTTTTTCTTTATTTTTCTTCCGCAATTAATAAAACAGGTAACCAATCCCATTTAAATTAAAAAAACAAAAGAAGGTGTCGTTCCCAAATTTAGCTATTGATCATTACAAAATTTTAAACGAGTTTGTTATAACATAAAAAAAAGTTTTGCTGGAATGCTATACGTTAACCGGATGACGACAATGATAAAAAAAACCTTCATGGGGAAGGATTAGCAGTAGAATATCCACTGTGCAAAACTTATGCAAAATAGAAAACTAAAAAGTTTTTTGTGCAAACTAAGTGCAAATTGTGTGCATTATATCTTCTATACAGATTCAATGGAATTTTAAATCCAAAATTTAACACATTGAAATTCTTTAAAAATTAATATTTTAATAGTTTAAAAAAATCACGAGTCTTCTTATGTGGAGGGGGACTTCGATGATCCCTTGCCAGTTGCCAGCCCCTCTCATGTGGCCATCATTCTTCATTCCGTGTAGGCCACCAAGGTGGAGGTACACCCTTCTCTAAACGGAGGATTACAATCTTCATTCCGTGTAGGCCACCAAAATGTTCATTAAAAATCAAAGTAGCCCCTGGGGATTTGAGGCTAAGGGTGAATCTCAAAGTTCATCTTATGATAAAGTACTATCCCGAAGCTCTAACAAATTATGAGGAGCTGATCTCACTGCAATGTAATTTGCAGTCTTCCCTATACAAGGATGCTTGCCATCCTCGATATCGGAACCCATTTTGAAGAGTCTGAAGATTTTTTTTTTTTTTTCCCGCAATAACCAAGCTAATCATGTCTTAAAATGACTAGAATAATCAAAATATAATCTTCTCCGAGTGCCAAAAAAAAAAAAAAGTAAGTAAGAGAACGTGAACAAGTTGGGTTAAGTAATAAAGAAAGAGAAACTACATGTAACTAGAGCCATGTACTTCCGAACAAATGATAAACAGGTTGGTAATGTAACAACCATGTTTCTTACATTCAGCTCGCACGCCACCTGCACACAAAACGCAAGCACACACTCTAGTTTGTTTCTGTGGACCTGGCCGAATCCAAGATGTTTAGAGGAAGAGAGCACATAAGTTAACCCGACGACATGCCAGACGGTTGGGTTGCGTGCCAGAGTCAAGTCAGCAAAAACATGTGATATGGCAAAGTCAAGTCAACAAAAATAAGTGATGTGGTGGAGGGTTAACAAAAAGTGGGCTAATTTGACTTTTTTGGTAATTTCAGAGGTTTTTTTTTTTTTTTTAATCTAAAAGTAATTTTAGGGGTTTATTTGAACCTTGGCTTAACCATTAGGGGCTTATTTGAACACTTGCCCATTGTTCGGCACCAATTCAACTGCGTTAGCGGAGTTGAAACAACTGTGCAAAGTTGGTTGAGTTCTGAGGATTTTTGAAGGATGCTTTCGATGTTGAAATGGTGTTCAAACCTGTCGCAGAAACGGCCGACAATCTGTTTTGAAAAAATGGTTGCGTTGTTGCTTCAGGAAATTACCCCAATCATAATCAACGAATTGGTGACTCATAAGTGTTGTTAGTTTTAAATGGTCCTTACTGCGATTTCGTGTGAGCTAGTGAGAGATATATTATTTTTAAATGGTAAAATTGGAGAAAAAGTAACTGTAAATTTTGTGAGAATGTAAATCTTACTATAAATTGGAAAAACAATTTACTATAAATCTTCACCTGAGTGTTGATGGTACTGTAAATTTTGTGTTTTTTGATTAGGTTCAATATTGTGGGTTCTTACTTTTTGCTATGACTTTTTTATTTTTATTTTTACTTTAAGTCAAAGTAGGCAATATATATTTTTTCCCGTTTTGCCCTTGAAAAACTATAAAAACTCTAAATTTATAATTTTTACTCTCAATTAATGTTGTGCTTTTTTCTCTCCAAATTAATTACTTCACCAACTTGTGTTTTTGAAATGTGTACAACTTATTATGATTTGTGAGATACAACACCTAAAATAAGTAATTTACTACCATATTTTCTACTTATATCCTTACCTTAGAAGTAAGGGTTAATTGTGAGCCACACATTGTTATATTAGTAAAGGTATGTAATGTAAATAAATTCAAAATTGACTCTTTAAATGAAACAAGATCTTTTTTAAAAGTGGACTCTTTAAGTGGGACGGAGGGAGTATTATTTGTTGTTACAATATTAGATTAATTATTGATTCGAGGCCCTGTTCATTTTCATTGTTTTGTTTCCGTTTTGGTCTTGTGCGGCTGGTGCCCTAAAAGTAAAGCCTCCATCAAAACAAGACTTGCTGGAACGTCCGGTTACCTGGCACCAGAATATGCAGTGACTGGGAGAGTGAGCACTAAAGCAGATATGTTTCCAGTTTCGGTGTGATCTTGATGGAACTGATCATGGGGAGAAAGGCTCTTGATGAAAGCCCACTAGAGGAGAGTATGCACCTTGTTACATGGTTTCAAAGAGTATCTCAACAAGGACAGGTTCTGCAAAGTAATTGACCATTTGACCCGACCATTGACCTCAATGGGGAAACCTTGGCTAGCATCAGTTCCGTTGCTGAGCTCGCAGGCCACTGCTGTGCAACAGAACCACATCAAAAGCTTGAGATGGGACATGCTGTCAACCATCTAATGGGACATACTCTGGAAAGCCTCTGTTCAAAATACAGATGACATTAGGTTTGTTTACTTTGTGACTAAATTGGAAAAACTTTTGTTTTAGGATATGATTATCTGTTGGAGTGAATTTCTTTTGGCATTTTCTGTATGAAAGAGAAGAAAAGTGTAATCATCATGTTATTTTTTGAAAATTATGAGTGGAATTTTGAAGAGAATTTTAATTGTTTTTAAGGCTATGTTTGGATTTTATCTGAAATAGGGGATTCTAGAAAAAATGTGTAAGAAAACAGTAAAAAGTGTAATAAATTAAAATTTTTTTTCAAAATAATATGAGTGTAATTTTAGAGAGAATTTTAAATTTTAAAATTTGAATTTAAAGCAAATTGAAGGTGTTTGGATATAGATTTTTTTAGTGAAAAAAATGTAATTTTCCTAGGAATACACTAAACCAAACAAAAAAAGTGAATTTAAAGAAAAATGAAAGTGTTTGGATTGATGATTTTTTTGGAAAAAAAAAAGTGATATTTTTCCTGAATTACTCTTTAAATGAGATGGAGAGACTATGTTATTATCTATTTATACGTATTTAATTATCACTTGAGATTTTGATTAATTTATAGTTGTTAAATACAATCATTTAATGGCACAGAAAAAAAAAAATTCATTAGTTATAGTTTAGCCTCCTTACAAAATATTTTATGGTTACACAACTGCCGAACGCATTGGTGATTGGTTTTTGTGTTCATTGCTTTGGTACTTCATTCTCACTGTAAGTTAGTGCATCCCCGCCGTCAATTAGGTTATATAGTGTTCATGTCTTAGAAATTTTTGGTGTTTTGGCGATGCGATTGCTGAACAAATTATTACTGATACTCGTGAACAGAATAGCACTACTTATACTGTTCACGGGTATGTTCGGAAGGGTATCCTCAGTCCTCCTCTTTTTCTCCCTTCTTCCTCTTCTTTCTTTTTCTGGCCTTTTAGCTCAGTCCAGTTTTTCTATTTTTCTATAACAACAAACAACACAAGTAGTGAAAGTAATCCCAAAGTGTGATGGAAATGAAAATGGTGGAAAAAAATGGGATGCTTTTTGTTTTGTGGAAAAAAGTAGGGTAGTTGCATTTGGGAAATGCAACTTTAGAACTGAAATTGCATTCAGCAAATGCAACTCTATATTTTCATTGAAAAATTATTTATATCCTAGATATTGATTTAAAGTACTGGAATTGCATTATGCAAATGCAAACTATCAATTTTTTATTTTGTATTTTTTTCCGAAGAATTGAATATTGCCGTCAAAATTGACGGAAGTGTATAGAATGTTAGTTACTATTTTTTAAGGATGGAGTTGCATTTGGCAAATGCAACGTTGGGAATATTTGGTTTTTTCATTAGCTATTATTTTTAACGCCTGTAGTTGCATTTGGCAAATGCAACTATGGAAATTAAATTTAATAATCCTGTCAAAATTGAGGGAAATGCTGGAGGCATTTTGTGAGGAAAGCGCTTGGATTTTACAAATGCAAGTATCATAGTCTGTGTTTTAGAAGCATTTTTAAAAATGTAGAAAAATTTAAACATATCTAATTTTAGGGAAAATTTATAGTCCAGTTCTTTAATTTAATATAACCTTAAGTTATAAGTTGGCCAGTAAAAAAGTGCCACCTCAATAATTGGTTTTCCTGCTCAACACGTAAACTTACTTGCAAATCATATTTCCATTTATTTATAGACACCATTAACTTCAAATATTTATGTTCCCACAAAAGATATTTTTATTTCAGCTCGGGACTTGGGGAAAAATTTCTAATCCTTCGGCTTCATTACATGAACTATGAGTAATTCTGTGGAAGCGAGAAACATTTTTCGGCCGCAATTGAGCGAAGCCCTTCAACATAATACTAGTTTCCCTCATTTTTTTCAAAGGTTGCCTTTTCTGTTAATACTGATTGCCCTCCATCCAATGTTTTCATCAAAATGAACTCTAAAATAATTTGTATGCTGCGGGACTTGGGAAAAAATTTCCCATCCTTAACCTTGACTAAGTGAGCTCTGGGTAAATTTTCGGGAGGGAGAAAAATATGTTTCGAGCGAAATTGACCGTTGCCCTTCCACTTAATACTGGTTGCCATCATTTTTTCAAACGTTGGCCTTTATGTTAATACTGATTGCCCTCCACAACAATATGTAACAAAAATAAACTCTAAAATATTTGTTATTTAAGCTCGGAACTTGGGAAAAAAATTCTCATTGTCGCCTTGATTAACTGAACTATGGGTAATTTTCCGTGAGGGAGAAAAATATATTTCGGACCAATTTGAGAGCTGCCCTTACACTTAAAGGCCGTTGCCCTCATTTTTTCAAAGGCTGCCCATTGTCTTAATACTGATTGCTCTACACCACAATATTTCGTAAAAATAAACTATAAAATATTTTTTGTTTTTGCTCGGGACTTGGGAAAAAATTTCCCATCCTTCGCCTGGATTAATTGAACTATGGATAATTTTACGGGAGCAAGAAAAATATATTTCGGACGAATTTGAGAGCTGCCCTTCCACTTAAAGGCCGTTGCCCTCAATTTTTTCAAAAGCTGCCATTTCTCTTAATACTGATTGCCCTCCACCACAATATTTCGTAAAACTAAACTATAAAATATTTTTTATTTAAGCTCGAGACCTGGAAAAAAATTTCCCATACTTCGCCTTGATTACTTGAACTATGGGTAATTTTAGGGGAGCGAGAAAAATAAATTTCGGACGAATTTGAGAGCTGCCCTTCCACTTAAAGGGCGTTGCCCTCATTTTTTTCAAAGGCTGCCCTTTCTCGTAATACTGATTCCTCTCCACCACAATATTTCGTACAAATAAACTATCAAATATTTTTCATTTAAGCTTGGGACTTGGGAAAAAATTTCCCATACTTCACCTTGATTAATTGAACTATGGGTAATTTTAGGGGAGCGAGAAAAATATATTTGGGAAGAATTTGAGAGCTGCCCTTGCACTTAAAACCCGTTGCCCTCAGTTTTCCACTGGCTGCCCTTTTTCTTATTACTGATTGACCTCCACCACAATATTTCGTAAATTCAAATTCTAAAATATTTTTTGTTTATGCTCGGAACCTGGGAAAAATTTTCCAATCCTTCGCCTTGATTAATTGAACTATGGGTAATTTTAGGGGAGCGAGAAAAATATATTTCGGACAAATTTGAGAGCTGCCCTTCCACTTAAAACCCGTTGCCCTCATTTTTTCATTGGCTGCCCTTTGTCTTATTACTGATTGCCCTCCACCACAATATTTCGTAAATTCAAATTCTAAAATATTTTTTGTTTATGCTCGGGACTTGGGAAAAAATTTCCCATCCTTCGCCTTGATTAATTGAACTAGGGGTAATTTTACGGGAGCGAGAAAAATATATTTCGGACGAATTTGAGAGCTGCCCTTCCACTTAAAGGCCGTTGCCCTCATTTTTTTCACAGGCTGCCCTTTCTCTTAATACTGATTGCCCTCCACCACAATATTTCGTAAATTCAGATTCTAAAATATTTTTTGTTTATGCTCGGGACTTGGGAAAAAATTTCCCATCCTTCGCCTTGATTAATTGAACTATGGGTAATTTTACCGGAGCGAGAAAAATATATTTCGGAAGAATTTGAGAGCTGCCCTTCCACTTAAAGGCCGTTGCCCTCATTTTTTCACTGGCTGCCCTTTTTCGTATTACTGATTGCCCTCCACCACAATATTTCGTAAAAATAAACTATAAAATATTTTTTATGTAAGCTCGAGACTTGGGAAAAAATTTCCCAAACTTCGCCTTGATTACTTGAACTATGGGTAATTTTAGGGGAGCGAGAAAAATATATTTCGGACGAATTTGAGAACTGCCCTTCCACTTAAAGGCCGTTGCCCTCATTTTTTTCACAGGCTGCCCTTTCTCTTAATACTGATTGCCCTCCACCACAATATTTCGTAAATTCAAATTCTAAAATATTTTTTGTTTATGCTCGGGACTTGGGAAAAAATTTCCCATCCTTCGCCTTGATTAATTGAACTATGGGTAATTTTACGGGAGCGAGAAAAATATATTTCGGAAGAATTTGAGAGCTGCTCTTCCACTTAAAGGCCGCTGCCCTCATTTTTTCACTGGCTGCCCTTTTTCGTATTACTGGTTGCCCTCCACCACAATATTTCGTAAAAATAAACTATAAAATATTTTGTTATGTAAGCTCGGGACTTGGGAAAAAATTTCCCAAACTTCGCCTTGATTACTTGAACTATGGGTAATTTTACGGGAGCGATAAAAATATATTTCGGACGAATTTGAGAGCTGCCCTTCCACTTAAAGGCCGTTGCCCTCATTTTTTTCACAGGCTGCCCTTTCTCTTAATACTGATTGCCCTCCACCACAATATGTTTTCCCATACGGCGATATTAAACATTTTAATTTTTCTCTTAGTATTTGTAACAATTTATGTATGCACATTTGGTAGCCATACATTTTTTTACTTGGAGTTGGTGGTAAACAAGTAATTTGAAACTTTAAAAATGATCTTAAATCATTTGTACAAACACGATTAACAATAAAGTCAAATAAAATAACATAATAGCGTTCATCCATTGAGATCGCATTTCAGACTAATACCCTCGCGTTATCCAAGAAATACTCGAATAATCACATGTAAAATGGATGATTCCGTTCTCAAAAACCCTTTCGATAAAGATAAAGATCCCAGTTAAGAATGTGATTATAAACAAATAGACGAGGTGTACAAACTTTTGAATCATTGTTTCTTCCTCGGATTATTTGATCTATATAGATATGTTTTTTTTTTATTTGTCTGTCAATGATTTATTACCCTTACTAAATACTAAGAAAGAATTACACTCTATTTTGAAAGTTCTACTACACCTTCCAAACGCATTCTATAAACAAAATCTTGCTGTATTACCAAAAATATAATAAAAACACATTAAAGAGTAAACAAAGCGAGTGTAAACTACTATAAATATAACATTCTCATAAAGTCATCGATTAATCAATTTACTACCTCTCGTACAGTATTACTTAATTCTTGATTAATTCAAAAGATTAGTTGTTTGTCTAACATATTAAAGAGGATTTAATACATACTAAGTAAGATAACAGTATGGCACTACAGACCTCAATTACTTATGACGACCAAGTTTTCCATGTGTTCCGCATTGGACTGGTTTAATTGTCCTTTTCGATCTACGCAATCCAGCAGCAACAGCTCGAGGAGGAGAGGCAGCTCGAGGGGGAGAAGCAGCTAGAGGTGGAGACGCAGCATCACACTCAACATCTTCATCTTCATCTTCAGCTTCCCCTTCATGCATTGTGCTAGTATCCATATGAATTGGACTCTGAAAGTCATTCAGCTGATTTGATGTGGTAGACGTAGGAAAAACTACCGTGTCTTGTGGTTAGGAACTTGGAACTGTATGTGATGTCGACACATGCTCCAAGGGGGTGTTAAACTGTTGAGATGCTTCTATCTCCAAATCACTACAGTGCCCGGAACCCACATCATTATCATGCGCTCTCAAAGGTGGAGAATGCATATCATGATCACCTGTATGCTCTGTACATGTAGAACGATGCTTGGTTCTTCATCCACCACGACAACCTCTGAAAATACCTAGTGGTCTCTGAATCCTACTATAATCGACAATCGGTGATGCAATGTTTTGTGGCCGAGGGGTAGGTTGAATATCTAAATGGTGTGCTTCTCGAACAACTTGCAAGGAACTGCTAGCCAAATCTCGTATCTCATACCACGATAAGTTGTCATACACATGCATGGAAGAGTCCATTGATTTTTGGATGAACTTTTACGATGGTAAAGACCATGAAAATCAGGACCAGTAATACTATGAATATGCTCATCCAAACAACTAAAAGCTAACAACCCCATCAAGCTGTTGCATATTCACAGTGAAAATATCAGCAAACCTCCTGAAAATATTTCGATTTATGGGATATTTTATATATCAGAATAGCCCTAATAGGTACCGGACCAATCACTTGAAGTGATGTTGATAAAAACCCTGCAAAAGGCATAAGATCAAAGTAAACCTAAAATTCAGAATCAAGAACATATTCAAACATGTCAAGAAATCAAACCTTCAGAAAATAAAAGATTACAATAAAACCAGCACTAATAGGATCATGTTCTGGTTTTCCCAATTGGATGCTTAGGAACCCTCGAGTTCCAACAATAAGTTTTTGGAGATAGAATATGGATGAGAGTAGGTTAACAAGAATTTCTAAACAGAAGTTCAGATTATGCAGCATAACTAATTGATTATTGTTGCTATCCAAACTGACAGTTACACTTTATGTATGCTAATGCACTACCAACTCAAGTGTCATTCAGAAACAGCTTCTGATGTAACCAGCATCAAATTGCTAAGCAACCATAATTGTATCAGCAAAACCTAGCTATGTCCCAATCGCAGCAGTTAACAAAGAAAATAAAGTAAAATATATACAACTTTAATAGCAATTTTATTCAGGTAAGGGACACAGAGACAGTGATTCAGTCAACAACAATAGATGTTTGTAAAGCATCCATACGGAACAACCCTGAAACATTATGGGGTGTGGCTTTCTCCATGACAAAAAATGCTAACCAACAAAAGTAGACCTCTTATAGTGGTAAAAGACATTGGGCGAGCATGTTTCATGGTAAAATGCAGGATTTTCATGTGAGAATGGATGGATTCATGATATAGAGAAGCAATATATGTTCAAGAGTTCATAAGCAAATGTTAGAAGACTGAAAAGCCATAAGAAGACTGAAATAACTGAAATATTGATTCATCCATATAAGCGATCTTCAGTACAATAAACATCAGGTTGAAAAAATTAGGTTCCAGTGTCACCATTCACAACCAAAACAGATTTATACCTTAGAGAGCGATCATCGCCACTAGAGAAGGCTGTAGTGCACCCCGTTGGTTTTCTCTAAGGAGCTTGTCGATTATTTCCATAAAAGAGTGTCATCGACCACATGAAATCACCATTTCACAAATGTAAGCACTTCAGCTGAAAAACCCTTCCAGAAAACCAAACAACATGGCAAAAACACTAATTGCACTTAAAAAACCGTCCAGAAAATTTAAACAAAAAAGGGCTGCAGAAAATACTAACCCAATTAACAAAACATTACAGAAAGCATTACAAAAAGCGAGGAATAAAATGTCCAGTTCAAGAACGGTAATGAAAAAATTAAATCATACCAAATGTAAGAATTCCAGTTAAAACCATAAACAAATGACAAGCGATGGTTTCACGTGAAAGTCTTTAGTTATAGAGGAAGATAGGAGAAAAGGCCGTAAACGGATAAAATAAAAGGAGTGGAAGGATTGAAAGTTAGAACTAGGGTGGTTATGAAAGTCCTCAGTTATATTGATTGAAGATTTCCATTTTTTTTCAACTAAACAGTTTATAATTACATGATCAATCCAATGCTATCAGTGTTGTGCATTATTCTCTTCTTTATTACACATCTGGACCTCAGATTCTCAGTTGCCAAAGGAACAAAGACTTAAGGAACAAAGACATATGAAAATGCATAAAATTTTGATCGACATATTCATGAATGCATTTGTACTTCTAAATGCATTCCTACAACGGATTAATGTTAACTATTTCATCACTTTGCAAATGTTTAGCGGGGTATCCGGAAGTATAAAAGAAGGCAACCAATTTTACCTATTCCTAATCAGCAATAAACTCACAAGAAATGAGGGCTACCTGAGAAACCATTCATTCCCTCATCACATTTCAAATTAACTAAGTTCTTAAAACTCGTGAACAATTGTATCTTCTAAATTCGAAACGATGCGATAAAACACAGTGATTGAACCAAACTTAGACACACCAAACTCAAACTCCACTGGTTAAAAAACAGGGAAAACCTCATATAAACTTCTTCATTAGCAACTTGTTCCATGTTTACCACTAAAATTCTGAGAATCAAAACCAAATAAATGAGAAGAAATCAAGTTAAATCTTTGAATGGCCCCACATATTAATCACATCAAAAGCACATACTTACTACTACTAGTACTATAATTCTACAACCAACTCTAGCTAATCTACCTGGAATTCAAGTAAAAACTCATGATGCTATGTTTTCTAAAGTGCCAAATAACTTGTCAATGATCTAATTAACTGGGCATATCATATCATTAGATGCCCCAATATGAATAAGGGTAGGGGATAGAAAAACATGAAATAGTATTTAAAAAGGGCAGGGGAAGGGGAATACCTAATAAAAATTGGAAATAACCTGTACAAAAAGACATCCTATATTAACATAAACATGAGGGCCAGTACTTCTAAATCAAGCACATTGGTTTTCATTCAGTTAGACATTTGCTAAAATTTTCAGCTTCTTTCCCATACAATGCTTAATTTCCACATCGCTTCATGGATTATAATTTAAACATGTACACTCATGACAAAATATTCAGCCCTAAAAATGACGTTACCTTAAATAACTTTACAAAATAAAATATGTGTAGCAATTAGAATGACTTATTTACACTAATATTCAAAGACACCCCATTGAAAATGCAATTCAACCACGATAGTTTACCTACATTATATACGATAAACTTCCTCTCTTGAAAACACCTATTTTGCAACAACCCTCTCAGACAACTCACATAAACATGTAAACCATCTAAAAAAAAGTGCTAAATTAGAGCATGCATAATATTGTGACCTTGGAATAAACTAAAGCAAGGACAAATTCATCAAAAACTTGAACATTAAGCCAATCCAATATTTGTGTTTTGAACATGTACTTCTCGGTGTTCAGCAACTTGCTTTCAGTTACTGTATCCCAGCATTTGATCTTCTTGTCTCTAGTAGTGTGCTAAAGAAAGTTGTAAAAAAATATTATGCACAAAATAAGTAAGCTTATATCTACAAACTTGCCTCCCTTAGTTATTTCAAAGGAGTGACATTTTAAAACACAAAATTCAAAAAAAAAAAAAAAAATCACAAATCCAAGATTTCAAAATTTTCAACATTGCAATTCCTCAATAGGAATCAATCGTGAGAATAGTGCAAGGCATGAATTCAAATGAACAAAAATTTTTAGGAAGGAACAATAATAAGTCAACAATTTTATTCTTTACTCATGCCCTGCAGCTTGTTGAGATGTTAAACACATTTTTCTTACTAATTTAACTTAAATCCATGGATCTCACTATATACGGTTTCTAACAGCACAAAAATGGAAGTAAAGTTCATGCAGTTGGGGTGCAAATTGAATTACCTAAAATTGTTAGGAAGCTTTTTGACCCTATGTCCTTGTACACCCGAAGTTCAGTCACAGTGCCACCGGCCACCTTTACTGAGATACTTGGGAGAAGTCACCATATCAGGCACACCTAAAACATCAATAAAAAATTGCTTTATGACTTTAATTGCCTTAATTTACTTGAAGGGACAATAATAAGTCAACAATTTTATTCTTCACTCATACCCTACATATGTTTACAAGATCACAAATTTATGCAGCATTATAAACATGTATTCGGTATTAACACAACAACGAAATATGGCCCTGAAAAATCGCATATTGCCGTTGGAAGCTACCCCCAAATTTCAAAACGATGGGGATTTTGACACGTTCTAGCAATGGTTGTTCCATCAATGATAGGAATTCAACGAATGATAATACCCATTGCAAAAAATATGCAAAAAATTTAAGCCAACCTGCTTGTTCGTCGTGTTCGGACTGACTTCAAATAGGATGTCGGAATTAGATGTGCTTACTGGACAATAGGGCTAACGTCTGCCAAAAACCGCAGGAAATGAAGGGGAAATCATTTAGTCAGTCGGAATTGCAGGGAACACGACTATTTTGGGAAGTAGGGTTCCGTCGGGCCATGCTTCAATTGACAGACAATGGAGGCAGTCAATCGGATGGGTCGGTCGGCGACGCCAGGCTTCGTCTTCCACGCTTTAGGCTTGGAGACGGCGGTGCTGAATGCGAGAATCGGTCGCCGGAGCTGCAGTTGTGGTTTTCGCGGTTCTCCCTCTTTGGGTTTTTTTTTTTTTTATTTCCTAAATTCACGACGAAGACCCTTTAGATATATATATATATATATATTCTTTTTTTTTAAACGTCTATATATATTCTTAAATTCCTTCAAAAAAATGAATCCACATATTTCATTTCCCCACTTTTTTAAAAAAAACAAAATTCCCTCAATAAAAAACGAAATCCGGAATTTCCCTGTACAAAACGAAGTCCTCGTATTCGTTTCGCTTTAAAAACGAAATCCCCAAATTTTCTCTACATTTCTCTTTAACAACTAATTAGTGGAATTCGTTTCTCTTTTTTATTTCTTATTTTTTAATTTTTGACATAAATTTATTTTGTGTCAAACCAAATTTATTTCGTTTGGTGTATACATTTTATGGATTAAAAAAAAAAAAAAAACTTTACAAAATTGCATTTGAAGAATGCAATTTTCATCTTCCTTCCGTGAAGTTCAAAATTTCCGTCAACTAAACGGGAAAAAAAAACAAAAAAAAAAAAAATTTAATGTTGCATTTGAAGAATGCAACTACTACATTTTAAATTAATATCTAACTCTAAATTGACGAGTGAAAATATAAAGTTGCATTTGGTAAATGCAACTTTATCTGTAGAGTTGCATTTCATGAATGCAACTACCCTATTTTTTTCCACAGACCAAAAACCATCCCATTTTTTACCACCTTTTCTATTTTCATCACACTTTGGGATTTTTCTCCACAAGTAATAGGTAGAAGTCGCACGCCAGCTGCACGCAAGCAACACAACTTTTGCTAAAAGGGTGTAAAAATGAGCTTAGATTGTGTTCATGATTTTCTTTTTTTTTCAATTTTACTTACTATTTGTAATGTTTATTTTTTTAAAAAAAAGTTTCTAAAACCCCTAGAATTAATTTATGGTAAGATCGAAAATTGATTTTCCAAGAAAAAAAAAAAAAGAACGTTACATATATTTTACTATTTTCACTATACGGGGTTTTTTTGTTGATGGAATGGGCCAAAAGTGACGCCTGGATAGCGGGAGTAGGGCACGTATTGAGAAAATCGTCTGTATGGGTTTAGGGATGGGAATGACCCAAATTAAGAATAAGAATTTTTTCAGTTCTTGGTGTGAAAGTTGTAATGCACACAATTTGCACAAAATTGTTATTTTTTAGTTAATATTCAAAATATAACTTCTATTCTGCACAAATTTTGCACAGTGAATATTTTATTACTACTAAAAAGGGGTCGAAAGTTATTGTACGTGATTCTTCTTCAAACGACTCTCTTTTTCTTTCTCCACCACCTCACCATGTCCTCTTTGGCTCGATGCTTCCGGGGAAGAAGCCAAAATTCTTCGGCAAAGCGAATGCACTCGGCTACATTTTTCAGGTGAAAAATAAGTCAAGACCGGCAACCTTAATGCAAGACTTGAGATTTCGGGCTTGATGAGGACACCCCAGCAGGCACAAAAACTGTATCCCCAAGTTTTTGAACAAATGTCCAAGGTTCAACTCTGAACTCTTGCGAAACTTGTTCAGGCGAACGAGAGGATGCGATCCTCTTGTTTCAAAATTTTTGAGACTACAGGATCCCAACCCGGTGAAGGAGGTTATTGGAAAAAGCAGTAACAAGAAAGCTAATGATAATAAAGAAATCTCTCAAGGGAGGAGAACATAAGAAGTTGGAAATAAGAAATAGAAATTTCCTTTGATCAATAATATAATAACAACCGCACGCAAGCCGCACACTGGAGTTAATCCTTTTGAATCAATCCAAAATAAAACCACGTACGTAGTCCTGCTCCTTTGGGTCAGAACACCAGAAATTTTAGTCCCTCACATTTCGTAAAATGACTGTTAGTCTCTTACATTTCAAATGATAAAATATAGTCTCTTACTTTGATCACATTCTTCAATATGTTGTTCCAGGTCATGTGTTCCTTACTCCTCTAAGTTGTCGTTTTGTAAACCTCTTCTGTTTTTTTCCCACCTAACCAGTACAAATGGCACAAAAAGAAGCAAATTTCAATTTGAAAACTAGAGCAGAAAACCGAAAGTATCGATTAATCATCAAGTAAAGGGTAGAGCCGAGATTGTAGCAGAAAGCACTGTCTATTTTACCATTATATTTTGTAAAATAGAAAATAGAAAAAAAAAAAGCAAGTAAAAAAATATAAAAATTCATCTCCACAATCTGATTAAGCTCACTTATTTTTTTTTTACAGCCCTTTAGCAAAAGTTGTGATGCTTGCGTGCCGGTGGCGTGCGTCTTCTTTCTATTACTAGTGTTATTTGTTGCTACACAGTGAGCTTAACCTTGTGGATTCTCGTAGGGATCATTTCTTTCTTTTTCATAATAATTTCATTGAAGGAAAATTATATATAAATTTTACCTTTAAAAAAGTAGTCTAGTACTCCACCTGCGACTTTAGATAACTAGACGACCTCAATTCATACATCAAATATTATATGATTAATTGGCAAGATATTAACAGACATCACATATACTCAAATACTAATGTAATTCATCATTTCTTTTACCTTTATTTTTACTTAATTTGTGGGGCAAAGTTGATATTTTTGTAATTTTAACATAGTACCAAGGGTATTTTCGAAAAAAGTGAAGTGCCCTACCAGGTCAAGGGTATATGATGTGCAGCAAACTACGTAGTTTCACCCTTTCTATATGATGCGGGACAGGGCCAGCCCTGCACCGGTCTCACATGAGCGATGGTGCAGGGCACCCAAATATTTAGGTCCCCATAGGCCCAATATTTATTATATATATATATATTATTAATTAATTATTATTATTATTATTATTATTATTATTATATAAGAGGAAAGATGATGTTCCATGTGACATGTTTCTTAGTGTCCGGATATTTCCTTTTTTTTTTTTTTTTTTTTGTGTGGACAAGACACGTTTCTTGTGCATATGCACTTGCAACATATCTATATCTATACTTATATATAAAGCGTCAATCGCTTAGCTACAGTGTTTTTGGTGGTTGTCCATTTTTCCATTTCCCATTTTGCCCCTTTTTTTGCCCCTTTCCAAGATCACGTGTATGTTTGGAAAGCACACGCGTCAGCAGCTTCAGCGCGCTTATTCCATTCCAGAGTCTTCTTCCCACCTCTTCCCTCAGAAATTCTTCTTTCCTCACTGCTGCTCAAGTTCTTTTCCCAATCCAAATTCCTCAACTCCTCCCCTACTGCCACCATGTGGGATTCTTCTTTGCACTTCTTCGGCCTTACAGTCGCTGAAAGGATAATCGCCAAGGAAGAGACATCAGGTGGAAACCGTGTACAGTAATTTGTGTTCCTGGGAAGTTTTTTTTTGAAGGTACCTTTTTTAATTTTCGTTTTTGAACTGCAATTACCCGATTCATCTTATGGTCACCACTAAAGTTCTCCCAAAAAATTTAAAACTCACTTTTCTTTCCATAAATTTCTTCCCTTACCGTTCTTTTCTCAGAAAATGAAACCCACGTCTCAAGAAAGGACATTCGGCTGAGAACGATGAAACCCAAGGAAGAAAAACCAGACAGAAACGGAGTAATTTGTATTTCTGGGGAAGAGGAGAAGCACTCGCGAACGGAAAAAGCTTCTGCAGCCCTGGTATTTGGCTTTCATCCTAAATTTCTTCAATGTAATTAATTTTAAGTGTAAATTTGAACCTAAAAATCCATTCTTTTTCCCCCTTTTTTTCCCCTTGACTTAATCGCTTATGTCCTCATTTTGTAAATACATAGTTTCTGACGTGTTGTTTTCATGAACATGCACATTCACTTCCCATGTGGCTTAAAGAAACATCATTTATAAGCATCTTCGTAATTTGGTGAAAAGGTGTTCTTTTTTTGGTGGATTTTTTTTGTAGGTTTTTCAGCCAATAATTCAGATAAATTTGAAGATTTCACCTGAAGAAATCAAGACTGCTTGACCTCGCAAGACAAGGATTAATTGATTCTGAATTAAATTCTAAAAAACTTACGAATTATCCAATGGATCAATGGAAAGGGTGGTTAAAAGAACATTATCAATTTTTGCAGAGGCAGCTATCAGAGTTCTTGGTCCCCTTTAAAAACTCACAGAAATACACCTCTGGTCATCCTTCTATACCTTTCTCTCTCTGTTTTAATTTTTCTTTTATTTTTTTTCATGTTTATAGAATTTGGTTTGATTTTCTCCCGGCAAGTTGAAAGTTCAATTTTTTTGCTTGTGACGTGGGCTTGTTTGTTTCGATACGGGGAAGATGTCTCACCAGAGAATAATGGTGGGATTTCTACCCAGCCAACTGTATGTTCAGCAACGCTGTGAACTTCTTTTTTGATATTTTGTTTCCCCCATTCAGTTCTGAACACCTTGAAGTGAAAGTAATCCTCTGTGATGATGCATCTTACTTATTAAGTTTTTATTTTTTTATTTTTTCCCCTGCGTAGAAACCCATTGGAAAAGATGATATTGGCTCAAATGACGGTGTCACTTCGCTTGGCAAGTTCTCTTTTTGTATTTCAGCTATTACATTATAGTTTCTTATGAATTTTGCATTTGACTTCGGAGGATGATTGTTCAGAGATCTGGTCAGTGCGGGTGCTCGGTGGTGCGTTATGAGGTCTATATTTTCATTCTCTTTTCACCCTTTTTCTTCTGAATATCATTCGATTAATTGATACTATTCATTAACGTGGAAAGTTAATTTACCCGTTTACTCTTCAGTTGATTTTCTTTGTTAAAATGTTTTCCAGTGGAAAATTTTGAGATAAAGATTTGGCTTGATTGGATTCTTTATTGTTTTTTTCCATTTTTCTCCAGAACAAAAGAAAAGCCTCAAATTGATCTTCTGTTGTGATGGAGTTCAACTGGTAGAAAAAAAAAAATTGGGATTTTGAGATGAAGATCGAAGGCTTGGATTAGGATTTTTGAAAATTGATCAACGTAGTTTGTTCAGGTAAATTTCAGTCTTGTGAATTGTGATTTCCAACTTTGATTAAAAGTATAATCTTCTGCTTCACTAGCTTCAGTTATTCATCAGGTGAGTTTCAATGGTAGCCTTATGTGATTCGTTCTTAAATTTCCTCTTACTTTCATATGTGTTTATTATGTGTTTATTGAGAATCTATAATTTGCGATTACCGTGTGTTTCCTGAGCGGTTGATCATGAGCATGCATGTATTTTATCTTCTTCATTTGTTTGATCAGTTTGCTTTGTTGTTTACTTTTAACGCACATGAAGTGTTTAATTTTCTGTTTCTACTATTACAACTATTCACTCAAACATTTCGATCATATAAACTATGAACAGCCCTAAAGCTAACATATATTCTTGGTATTGTGAATTGGATCACCTACTTGCTTGAAGATTGAATTTTTTTTTTTTTCCAAGTTTGTTGGCCTCTATTTTAGTTTACTTGTTGGGTTTTTATTTCCCTCACGTTCCAGTTTCCTCGCTGTGGAAAACAACTCTTTGCTATTACAGAGGTGATGTTGAAGGTGAAACCTCACCTCTCTGTTTAGCCCATGATTTCTTCAACGTTAGATCTCAATTACCCTTGAAACAATATCCTCAAAATTTACCCCTATGGTTCTGTTGAAACAAAGTAGCCCTGATTCTATTTTCTCTCTCGATCAGACGTCCTTTTTATATGACCTATGTCCTCTTCTTCTTCCTCTCATAAGGCTCAGAATTATTTTAGTTATGAGCAAATGGGTGGGGCCGTATCTTGGTGGGGCAACCTGGATGGCATGTTAGAGAGGAGGAGGGGTGGAGAAAATCCTTGTAGTCTTTGCTATGCCCCTCTGTCCCTCACATGCAACCAGTATTGCAGCCATGTTGGTATCACCATTCTCTGGTCTAACCTAATACACATAATCTGAGCCATTTCCTCTCTCCTCCACCGACATGAAGTGTTTAATTTTCTGTTTCTACTATTAAACTATTCACTCAAACATTTCGATCATATAAACTATGAACAGCCCTAAAGCTAACATATATTCTGGTATTGTGAATTGGATCACCTACTTGCTTGAAGATTGAATTTTTTTTTTTTCCAAGTTTGTTGGCCTCTATTTTAGTTTACTTGTTGAGTTTTTATTTCCCTCACGTTCCAGTTTCTCGCTGTGGAAAACAACTCTTTGCTATTACAGAGGTGATGTTGAAGGTGAAACCTCACCTCTCTGTTTAGCCCATGATTTCTTCAACGTTAGATCTCAATTACCCTTGAAACAATATCCTCAAAATTTACCCCTATGGTTCTGTTGAAACAAAGTAGCCCTGATTCTATTTTCTCTCTCGATCAGACGTCCTTTTTATATGACCTATGTCCTCTTCTTCTTCCTCTCATAAGGCTCAGAATTATTTTAGTTATGAGCAAATGGGTGGGCCGTATCTTGGTGGGGCAACCTGGATGGCATGTTAGAGAGGAGGAGGGGTGGAGAAAATCCTTGTAGGTCTTTGCTATGCCCTCTGTCCCTCACATGCAACCAGTATTGCAGCCATGTTGGTATCACCATTCTCTGGTCTAACCTAATACACTAATCTGAGCCATTTCCTCTCTCCGCCACTTGATGCAAAAGCTAATCCGAGTGCTATTTGTTGTCTTTGAAGGGAGAATAGAATATTGCAAGAAATTTCCAAGGCATCATCAAAGATGGTTTATTTTCAACTTTGAGGGTGTTTAGTATAATTTGTCATCAATTTTATGCATGCTTATTACGTTAATGTATGCATTAGAATCCATGTAGGCATTATATCATTAGAAGATATTTTACCAATTTCTGATGAATTTTGACTAGGAGTATTGTCATCTTATCGTTCAACTCTTTGATGCTTGCTCTGGGTGCATTTTGCTGTGTTAATTTTATTTGAACTATATTTGTTCAACAACAATGACCTTCTCCAATTCATTCAACATTTTTTGACTTATCTATATTGGTTTAGGATACTTTTGGAGGTTAAACTCCATGGTTTTTGAAGTGACAAATTTCTTATGCAGATAGTATGCACAGGAAATTTAATTTAAAAATAAGAAATTTTGACACATGAAATAATGTGTCAAGCTTTTGTGGAGGTTATTGTGGTAAATTACTGCAGTAATAAGTTATGAGACTTATTATGACTCAATGATTTTTATTATCACCAAACCAAACTGGTTTTCTCTCTCTGAAAATCCTTTAACTGTGACTGCCTTTCCTTTGAGTGCTAAATAATGAGGAATCATGAGTTTTTTTTTTTTAATGACACATCTTTCTTTTTTAACAGATAGGCGCTTATATACTGCCACTCCAGTAGATCCTATTTTCATATGCTGCCCATTATTGAGGATGCACGACTGAAGGTCTGATAACTGTTACTGGGGTGCTTTTCTGAGTTAGAAGTTTGTTCCCTATGTTCTCTTAGTTGCAGTTTCAGATGCTAACAATTGGACTTGTTATGGATATGAGAAATGTATAGGAGATTTCTCTCTTGGTAAGTGGAAATGACTGATGCAATATCTGATATGCTTGTTTTCATTCTTTGTTGGTTTATGGTACCGAGATTCTGTGATCAGTCTTGGAACACTTAAATGTGATTGTTACTGGTCTTAGCCATTAACATATATACCATTGTTTCTATTTTATCTTTTTTCTATAATAGCTTTATTAATTTCTTGTTCAAATACTTCGAAACCATTTAGAAAGGGTTAGCAAAATCTTAGAGCCTTAATTGTGGATACTGATTTGTATTAGTTTTTAGTCCTGAAAGGTTTAATGACTACAATGCATGAACTTATGGGAAACCAAAAAGGAAAAAAAAAAAAGGTACTGAAAATTGTAGTTACTTGTACCAAAATACTTGAATAAGGAGTGTTTATCTATTACAATAAATATTTTCATGTCATATGAATAAAGTACGTATTTAGCTGCTTTCTAGATACTTTCTATAGAGCATGTTGACTATTTGATCTTATGTTGTATTGATGTCTGTTGTTTTGTTTAACTGCATAAGTTAAGATAATTGTGTGTCAGATTTTGCAGTGTGCTTTCACAAGTGATATTGAAGTGATGTTAAATCTGTAGATTTTATTGGTTTTGCGATGGTGAAGAAGTATAATCCCTTTTCCTTAGGGCATTGGGTGGTGATAGTGGGATGTGAAGCATTGCTGTGTTGGTTGGTTTCACTAATGAGTTAAATTCAAGGTAAATTTTCTAAAGACTCTGTATACCACTTACGGTAGGACCTGCAATTGATCTTTGAGTTTACTTAGGAGGCTTGGCAACAATTGGTAATGTACAAAAGCACACCAACCAACATCCTTTTGGTCAAGGAGCTATTGATGAAAGAAACTATATATGGAGCTTCTACTCTGCGGTGCTTTAAAGTTGCTCTGTTCAAGATACCTACAGATGGTGATCCTCTTTTCACCTTAAATCTTATATCTTTCTTTGGCTCTGTGGCAAGAAATTGATCATTACATTTTTTTTTTTTGGGGAAGAAATGGATCATTGCATTAATTCTAAGCTGTTAATTTCTCTAGCACTTTTCACTCATCAACTTTCAGTAGCCATCTTTGAACGCTGATAAAACACGATATATAAAAGACTTGCAGTCCAATTTTTAAAAAAATTATCTTTTTGATATTCAAAGGTAAAATCTCTATAAAGACAATGCTTAAAATTAATATATACATTCTACTGTGAAATCAAGCTTTACTATTCATGGATCTTACAAAGATTAGTTTTTGATTTGTTTAAGGATGTGGTGCTCCAGTATTTGAGCCTTTCACATAACCAACGTAATTAAATCTCTTGATCTTTTGTTTAACTGTGGAACTGGAGCTGAAGTTAGATTCTTTACATTTTTTAAAATGATGGTTTGGCATCACATCATTGCATTATACATCTTACACAAAGTTCCAGATATTGATGGTTGGAGAGGGGATTATCAGGTTGGCAATACATGGAAGTGTAGAGAAACAGAAGATGTGCAGTGAAGTTGCTACTAGGCATCTCAAGTGATTAACCTCTCTGAGTCCAAATAGATTGTGGAAGAATAACATTGATGTTACTTTCAAGTATGACTGACAAATCTGGAGAGCCATTCTTTATCTAATAAAGGATTTGTCTCTACTAATATGGTTGTTTCCATTGTGAAGTAAAAGAAATCTCAGTGTAATTTTTTGCTTATACACTAATTTTAATACATATTAGACATTTAGCAAATTGGCAGCCCCAGCGGAGCGGGGCAAGAAATGCCTAGTATATATATATATATATGTACATATGCACCGTACACGCTTCTCTTCCTCCCTTATGATTAATTTAATATATATATATATATAATAATCAAAATAAGTTTCTTATTTTATTTGTTTCTATTTTATATCCAATTTAAGTTCCTTGTTTGGTTTCGTATTTGTTTTAAAAAATTTAATTGTTTTAGGAAATAGTTTTAATCTAAATCAGTGTAGGATTCAGAGATTATTTAGCTTATAAATACATTATTGGGTTGTCAATATAATCACAGAGAAAAATACAGAGCAAAACAGAAAAGCCTTGTGGCTATTTTGGTCCGCCGCCTATTTGTGTGTGCGCGATTTAGTTTGGTTTATATTGATTCAGTTTCTTATTATTTTTTGGATTCAAAATTTTCAACGTCAAACGCAATACTTCGTTTCGTTCTTCCAACATTATCACCTTACAATATCAGTTTGTATCACTAGGTAATATATACTTTTCTTTCGTTGGTTGTTGTAATAATGTGATATAAAGTGGTTATGCTGATCTAAATTTAGTTTTAAAAATTGATTGAATTGATGTATTTATTTGTTGTGTACATAGATCAAAATATATTTCCTGCAATTATTTTCTTTTAAGTCATAATTAGCTATAATCTGCACGAGCAACTTATGTTATAAAATTCAGCCTTAATTTCTCAATCAGTCATCTTCTCTATTGTCATGTGTTACATGGTATGTTATATATTGTTAGTTTATGTGTTTTAAATTTGTATTTTAATTTTGTAGGTTTTTATTATGCATCCTAGGAAATATTCATCTGGGTATGAGAAGCGTAAAAAGAAAATAAAAATTCAGCAACAGACTCAGTCTCAAAAAAGAGCACTTGATAAATTTATTACGAAAAATCACGTGGATAAACAAAAAGATGATACTGAAAATCGATCAATTGATGATGGTGAGAACACAATGGACAACCACAATATTGAAGAACGTGAGGATAATAATGTGAATAATGAAAATGTTGTGGATGTTGACGATGGTGACCATGATGATAAATCACCTAAATATGTTTTGTTTGACATATATGATCCTAGAAAACTGGGATGCCCTTGACTCAAAGTTTATAAATATTCTAGTGAAAAAAGGGCCCAAAAGAGATTTATCAATAGTCAGTGGTCCTAAGATAAATTTTATAGAAGATTCTCTTCAACGGAGAAAAATGTGCTAGAGAATGGCTTGTGTATTCAAAAGAGCTTGATAAGGTGTTTTGCTTTTGTTGTAAAATTTTTAAGAAATGTATTGGAAGAGGTGTTTAGTTAGTGAAGGTTTTGGGGATTGGTCACACCTTTCTGTTAGATTGAAAGAGCATGAATCGAGTTCAAATCATATTACTAATATGACAGATTGGATGGAATTACACCTCAGATTACAAAAGAATGAGACAATTGATAAAGTGGCTAAAAAACAACTCTTTAAAGAAAAAAAACATTGGAGGAATGTATTATTCAGAATAGTTGCAATGGTGAAATTTCTCTCTAAGCATACATAGATCAAAATATATTTCCTGCAATTATTTTCTTTTAAGTCATAATTAGCTATAATCTGCACGAGCAACTTATGTTATAAAATTCAGCCTTAATTTCTCAATCAGTCATCTTCTCTATTGTCATGTTTACATGGTATGTTATATATTGTTAGTTTATGTGTTTTAAATTTGTATTTAATTTTGTAGGTTTTATTATGCATCCTAGGAATATTCATCTGGGTATGAGAAGCGTAAAAAGAAAATAAAAATTCAGCAACAGACTCAGTCTCAAAAAAGAGCACTTGATAAATTTATTACGAAAATCACGTGGATAAACAAAAAGATGATACTGAAAATCGATCAATTGATGATGGTGAGAACACAATGGACAACCACAATATTGAAGAACGTGAGGATAATAATGTGAATAATGAAAATGTTGTGGATGTTGACGATGGTGACCATGATGATAAATCACCTAAATATGTTTTGTTTGACATATATGATCCTAGAAACTGGGATGCCCTTGACTCAAAGTTTATAAATATTCTAGTGAAAAAAGGGCCCAAAAGAGATTTATCAATAGTCAGTGGTCCTAAGATAAATTTTATAGAAGATTCTCTTCAACGGAGAAAAATGTGCTAGAGAATGGCTTGTGTATTCAAAAGAGCTTGATAAGGTGTTTTGCTTTTGTTGTAAAATTTTTAAGAAATGTATTGGAAGAGGTGTTTAGTTAGTGAAGGTTTTGGGGATTGGTCACACCTTTCTGTTAGATTGAAAGAGCATGAATCGAGTTCAAATCATATTACTAATATGACAGATTGGATGGAATACACCTCAGATTACAAAGAATGAGACAATTGATAAAGTGCCTCTGCTGAAAGAAGTTTTTCAAAGTTGAAGTTGCTGAAATCTTACTTGCGTTCAACTATGTCGCAAGAGAGGCTAAACGGATTGGCTTTAATTGCAATTGGAAATGAACTTTTGGAAGAAGTTGACATAAACAACTTGATGGATGATTTTGCAGCTAAATATGTAACAAGAATGTCACTTTTTAAGTGAATTTTTATATTTATATTTTCCTTTTGATTTAGAAATGTTTTATCTAGAAAGTGCTATTAATGAATATATATATATATATTTACATTTATATTTACGATAATATAAAAGAGCCCAATTTTGTATTATCGAACCGGGCCCTTTTTTTTTGGTAGGAACAACCTTGATGCGGGACAACATGCCCCTATCAGACAACCATTTTTACATTTTTCATTATTTTTATTTTTAACATAATTAGAGTAGGATTTCATTTCGTCATTATTTTATTTTTAACATAATTAGTAGGATTTCAATTTCTATCTATAAATAGGATACAGTAATTGCAAACAACACACCACCCCCCCCCCCCCCCCCCCCCCCCCCCCCCCCCCCCTCCCCTCCCCAAGCTCTCAAACTTTACACCAACTGTAATTTACCCCCTAAAGTTTTAACTTTTGAAATTAACTCCCTAAAGTTTGAAACTTTTGTAATCAACCCCTTAAAGTTTTAAATTTTGTAAGTAACCCCTTGAAGTTTAAAAATTTTATAAACAACCCCTTGGAGTTTTAATTTTCACAATTAACCCTCTAAAGTTTAAAACTTTTGAAATTAGCCCCCTAAACTTCTAATTTTCGCAATTAACCTCCTGAGTTTAAATTTGTTGCAATTAACCCCCTAAAGTTTAAAAATTTTGCGATTAACTCCCTAAACTTTTAATTTTTACAATTAACCTCCTAAAGTTTTAATTTTTGTAGTTAACCCCCTAAAATTTAATTATAGCTCTAGTAAAACATAAAAACGGATCCACAAAGAAATAGCAATGATGTAATGCCTGTGACTGTTAAAATAATAGTCACAGATTAAAAAATTAATCGAGCTTCCTCTTTGACTGTTGTTTCGATTATTTTGCCATCAAAGATCATTAATTGTTGGTGTGTAGGGCCAGCTATTGCAGCGTTACAGGGGTTTTATCTTCAGGGGGTTAATTGCAAAAATTTTAAACTTCATGGGGTAGTTGCAAAAAGGAAAAGTTTAGGGGGTTGATTACGAATGTTTTAAAATTTAGTGGGTTAATTACAAAAATTAAAATTTTAGGGGGTTAATTGCAAAAATTAAAGTTCATGGGCTTAATTACGAAAGTTTTAAACTTTAGGGGGTTAATTTCAAAAATTAAAATTTTAGGGGGTTGATTGTGAAAGTTTTAAACTTTAGGGGGTTAATTACGAGAATTAAAACTTCAAGGGGTAAATTATAATCAATGTAAAGTTTGGGAGGTTTTTTTGCAATTAACTCAATAGGATATAGCCTTGAGGCATGTAATCAAAACAGACATGCACACATATATTATAATTTTTTTAATAAAGAATTGTTATTCTTTTGATTTTCCATCATAGATTTCATGACGTTTTTCTAGTTTTGTCTATAAACAGTTCCAACTGAGCTATCTTAAGTACAATCTCTTGAAAATTATGGTACCATACTCTACATTCATCTGTTCACAAAGCTATCTTAGACAAAAAGCGAGCTGTTTTGTTAGAGTTTCTCCTAACATGATTAAAGAAAAATCTTTACACAAACCTTTAATATTATGAATAAAATTTTCCAATAATTGATAAATCTCTTTCCTGCGGCCATATTTTTTGAAAAATCAGCAATGCATCTCCTTCAAGCAATGTGTGATGTTTATTTCTTTGGCTAACTGGATAGCCTCAAGGACTGCTAACATTCCACTATTTCTGCATTAGCTTGTTTAGTCCTGGTCCACAAACTTAGGAGGTCCCGGGGCAAAACGATAAAAGGAGGCCTTAATATAGTCGTCTATAAATGCTTTTTCTTTTGAGTTTTTCTATGTGCAAAATAATCTCTAATAGTAAAATATAATTTTCAATTCGCATAATGGTCAATCCATTTAATCTTTCTCACAATATTGACGATCTCAAATATATTTTCAACAACTTTAATGTTGAAAAACTCATCTCAGTCAATGCTAACAGACAAATATAGCATACATTATATAAACAATTACAACATTTAGATAAGAATATAAGCATTTAGAAAATTCAAAAATATCAATTGCCCATATTATTTCATTTAATAAAGTCACTTGCAATATAGGTCTGAGTTAAATAGAAAGACAAGACACTATTATTTTTCAAAAGATAAAATTTAAGTACACAAATCAATCATACACACAAAAAACCAAGAACAAATCAATGATTCAAAAATGATGATCAAAATATAATATGAAGGAAATCAAGAATTACTATAGTCAAAAGCTAAATGCATTTCGACTTCACTGCTCTTATTCATACTGCTACCTCTCCGTTAGTTAACACCTATAACCATGTAACCATGTGCAACAGACTTTTTCCTCTCTGAGAACTTAGGCGTATTGTGTCTTTGTTTATTTTCTGTTTATTTGTCTATTACTTCTATTATTGACTTTGTCTCAAAGAGATAGTGAGATTTTTTTTTATTTGAAAATAAGGCATGCAATATTCATTATTAGCCCAAATAGTTAAACTACTCATATATGTTATAATAGGAGATTTATGAATTTTGGGTCCTTGAAGCTTTGGGCTTTGAGCAGTTGCTCAGGTTTGCCCTATTTCAGGACCGTTAGTGTACGCTTATAACTGTATGTGTAACAAACTTCTTTCACTCTTAGACATTAGGTGTATTGCCTTTATTTACTTTCTGTTTGTTTCTCTATTACTGACAATGTCTCAAAGACATAGTGGGCCTCTTTTTTCCTTGAAAATAAGGCTTGCAAAATTCATTATTAGCCCAAATAATTAAACTACTCAGGGGCCGTTTGGTTGGGGGGATTTAGAGGGGTCAATGGGAATGGGAGGAAGTGATTGCCATTGTTGTTGTTTGGTACATGGGTATGGGAATAAAAAAAAAGGAATGAATCCCTAAAATTTGGATATGGCCCAATACCACCTCCCCCCCCTTCATTCGGATTCAATCCTGAGTCTTTAATCAAAAATTCCCCCTTCCCTAAAAAACCCTCGCAGCTGCCCATCTCTTCCTCTCCTGCCCATCTCTTCCTCTCCGACGCAGTGGACTCATCCTCGCCGCAGTGGACTTCTCCGTCCGTCTCCCACACACGCCGCGAACTCCTCCCTTTCGCAGTGGACTTCTTCGGTAAAATCCTTTGCTTGATTTCTTTTCTTTTGCTTTTTGCAGCTGAATTCAATTGAATACTTTTTTTCCCGGTGAATTCCTTTTTCCCTATCACTTTATGCTAATGGTCTGCTGAAATGCTTTGTGCTTGTCTTTTTCTTTCTCTTTTTCTTTACTTTTGCTTTTAGTTTTTTTTTTCCGGTTTTTGCTTGTTGTGCTTGTCTTTTTAATTCAATTGAATGCTTTGTGCTTGTCTTTTTCATTCCTTATTTATTCAATTTTATTCCTAAATTATATCAGTTTGATGTAATGCCTATTTCAATCAATGTGTAATGACTATTGTGGGATGACATTCAGTATTATGGTTAGGTTCAGTGAAAAGAAGTATTGTTGACAATTTTCGTTTGTTTTTATTGTTCTAATGTGTCTCTTTTCCTAGACTGCAGCAACCTTTTCCTCTTGATCCAAATTGCTGCAGGATATTGATTATATTTTGTGTCAATCTTGTCCTTATTTCATCCACCTTTTGGAGATTAGTTCGAATGTTTGGCTTCTCTTTTTTCAGTAAATCAGTTACAGGATGGAGAGCAACAATACAACCAAGGAAGTTAAAATTAAAAAGACTGTGAAAGCTTCTGGCAGAGGAATGAACAAGCAGTCATGGTCTGAGAGCGAAACTTGGGCGTTAATCAGCTGTTTGCAAGACATGGCGGTTGATCCTCTATGGAAAACTGACGGGGGATTCAAGAACAACTACATGCATGAGATACGAAGGATTTTGGTAAAAAAGTTGCCTAACTTCACAAAGCAAGTGAATCACATCGAGTCTAGGCTGAAGTTCTTAAAAATAAATTTACTGCTATCACTGAAATGTGCAAGCAAAGTGGTTGTACATGGAATGATGTTGACAAGATGATAGCTTGTGAGCACACATGGTATGAAGAGTGGAGCAAGGTATGCAAATTATTTTGAGTTTCAAGTTAGGTTCATATTTTCTGAAAATTGTGTTCTACATTGTTTTGTGTTTTATTACTTAAATATATAAAGTTCATTTTCGTTGTTATAGGATCGTATTACGGCTAAGGGGCTTTTTAATACACCATTCCCTTACCTTACAGCGTTGGAAGTCGTATATGGTAATGATCGAGCAACAGGTGATATGGCTGAAGATCCTATGAGTGCCGCTCAAAATAAAAAAATGTCATTGCTATGGAAGAAACTGATGAAAGTGATTCTACCGATGATGAAATTTCTGTGTTGAATTCAGTTCAATCTACTTCCTCTAATACAAGTACTTCCACCAAAAGAAAGAAACTCTCTGCACTCAAGATCCAAAAGAAAGGAAAGAAAGCCAAGGTTCCACATGTAGTAGATGCTGATTCAGAACATAAACAGTTGAATGAAGAAATTCGGGGTTTTATGAAGAATGTAAGTGGTCACTTTGAAGCAATGTCAACTTGGATGCAAGGTGCTTCTTCTAGAATGGCACAAGTTCTTGAGCTATTGGGTAAGCATGGGTTCAATGGGTCAAATAAGTACAAGGCTGCTAAAGCAATTTGTCAGGATCCTCTGAATGTTGACTTGCTATTCAACTTGGATGACAATGAGGTCAATGATTATGTGTTAACTTTTATTTGATTGAAGCTGATTACCAATCCCATTTTGAACTGAAGTTATGTATGGTAATATTTTAGGATTCATTTTGAACAGCAAGTGCAAACTACTGCTCTTGGTTTATATATAAACACTGTGAAAGTGGAAGTATTGCGTAGTTAATGTATGCATTAAGGTTATATTTCAGGAATTTTTTTGCAGCTATGGACTGAGCTATTTGGTGTTGCTGTAATACTTTTTGCAGCTATGTGTATAAGTTTCTATAGCTGTGATGTTCTGTGTATTTTAATTGAAGCCAACCACATTGTTTCTACGTTTGGCATGAGTTGTTGCTGCTGGATTTTGGCTACTGAATTTTGAAATGGTGGGACTTCATTTGAAATGGTGGGATTTCCTGTTTCCTTAGCTTTAGGTGATGTGTCCAGAGCAGCACTACTTGTTGGAATGGAATGATGAATACATTGCTGTCAACAAAAAGAAAAGTCTGTTTTTTGACATAATAAAGGAGAAATTTGAATTATTTCATTAAAAAAATATAGGGGTAAATTTGGAATTTTGATTGATTCCCATTACTGATATTCAACTGAACCAAACATCATATATGACATTGATATCCATTGCCGGATTTGAACCAAACAACAACTATTCAGTATGATTTCCATTCCCATTGACTCTTCATTCAAATCCATTCCCATTCTGATTGACAGATTCGAACCAAACGGCCCCTCATATATATGTTATAATAGGAGATTTTATGAATTTTGGGCCAGTGAAGCATTTGGCCTTGGGCAGTTGTTCAGATTCATCATACTTGAGGGTCAAGCCTGTGAGCTACTTCTTGTAAATGTTCTGCCATCAATAATTCTACCTCACCTACTTGGTTTCAAATCACCACACCTATTCCAGTGCTGTGGTGGTTCCCATTTTTCTTGACTTGCTTTCTTCAGTTCTTTCATACTCTCACTCATTTCTTGGTAATCCAGTAAATAGCTTTTGCAATATTGAGATGCTTTGTGGACACATTTAAAGGCATTTTTTTTTTCTGAAATACCATATGCGTCTAAAGGAGCCTTAAAAAGACACAGATTATTTAAGGCACTTACAGTATCACTCTAAAAACAATGTTCATTTAAGGTGGTCAAACAATCGCCCTAAAAAGCAATGATTATTCAAGCTAGTTTCGGAAAAAGGTGGCTTAAAAGAAAACACATGTAATCCAATAAGCCTATTCTCAAAAAACCATCTCGTATATAATTATCTGTTGAAAATATTAAATTTAAAAATATTAAAAAATTTAGACTTCCTAAGGCGTTTCCATGTATAGGAACAGCCTCAGGAATGTTCTTATTTAAGTCGTTTTATGGAAAACTGCCTTAAAAAATAGACTTTCTAAGGCGCTTTCAAAAGAAAATCTATTTTTTAAGGCTGTTTATAGAAAACTGCTTTGGTAGGTACTATTTCTTTAAAAACATGTGTTGAAGCAATTTTTGAAAATAATAATTTTCTATGAAATTAACATTAACCCTGCATTGAAAATTTAATAAAACAACAACCAATTTAAAAATTAAAATTAGCTTTGACAATAGAAATTGAAATAAATTACAACAAAGTATTTAGTCTAATTCAAAAACGTAATGCGATATATTCATCCAACAAAAGATCAAATAATATTTTAGAACCCATGCCCCAAGACACAATTAACGACCCAACATTTCTCCATATAAAAGATCAAATAACATTTTGGAATTCATTAACCACCCAATATTTTTCTGATGGCACATCTAAGTCCTTCACGGATAAAGGTTGCACGTAATATCTTGATTGTATTATTACAAAGAAAAAAAGGCCACCAATTTATTGAGTTAATATATAAAATGTGATTAAGATATGCAATACTAAACACCTAAACAAAATACACTGCCTTGTTGAGTGCTAAATTTTCATATTGGGTTATGATTTTGTACTTGTAGTACATGACATGGTATCCACATTCTCAATTTAAGGCATTTCAATTAAAACGGCCTTAAAAAACAGGGCAATTCAAAAAGTGCCTTAGAAAAACCGAACAATTTAAAGTAGTTTCAAGCGAACAACCTTAAAAAGAACTATCTAAAGTGGTTATAGAGTAATTAACCAACTTAGATTATCTAAATTTTCTAAGGCGCTTCTTGAGGAACCACCTTATATTATCCACATTCTTGGAATTTAAAACGTTTATCATGTATCTGCCTTAAAAACGCCATCATTAATTCATGATTTTGTGGTAGTGTAGTACATAGAAAAGAGTACATATATAACAATAATTACTAAGCCTTATAAATTACACATTCGAGTATATAGATCATATTTTGACCAATAATATTCTAGATTTCATAGAAGATAACATATGAGCACAACATTCTTTCTCGGCACAATGCCACAATTCAAGGATGAAATTCACAGTTCGTGCAGACAGGTGGCGATTGAAAAATTCTAGATTTTAGAATAGGAGCTTAAGAAAGCCACAAGGGAACACAATAAATTTCAATGTGTTAAAGATGCAATTGAATCTATATAGCACACTTTTTCCACAAAATTTGCGCACAATTTGCACAAAATTAGTCCTTTTTTTTAGTTGATAATCAAAATATAACTTGTAATTTGCACAAGTTTTGCACAGGAGATCAATTTCCTGAATTTCAGTTCTAGAGAGTACAATGAAAAAGAAAGAAATGATCCCTGCAAGAACCCACTAGGTTGAAATGCTGCCAGCTCTGTTCCTCATATATTGCATCTTCCATTTTATTTCCTGAATTAATGCATGCAAGTTTCTTTATATATATATATATATATATATATATATATAATGTATTGGTTTTTTCATTTCCTATGCGATATTTTTGGAGTGAGTGTGTTGAAGCATATTGGGAGAGACAATTATTGCAGTCTTCCAATCACAATTTAAAAGAATTGAGAGTTGTGTCACCCGTGATTGCTCCTTTAATGCCAATTCTTCTTACCATATCATTGAGATGTAAGTTTCATCTTGATTTTGTGATGACCTAAGTCCAAGATTTTAGCTGACTTTTTGACTGCCAAATGTGTATATATATATATATATATATATACACACACACACGGATACTGAACATACAACACTGCGCCCAAATAATCATTACGTGCGCATGTTATTCCTTCACTGTGCTGAAGGTGGTGGTGTGGACAATTATTGGAGGAAAAGTTAGAAATCTCCTATGGTCCCTGGTCTACTTCTTGATGATGACATCTCCCCTCTATTCTCTGATGCTGATCAATACAGGTGTCTAATTGGAAGATTTCTCTACCTTGGTTTCACTAGGCGTGACTTGGCTCACTCCACTGAGCAGCTTAGTCCGTATGTTAGTGCTCCCAGAGAGAATCATTTGTCTGCTGCCTTACATATCCTTAAGTATCTTCAAGGCTACCCTGGCAAGGGCTTATTCTATCCATCTCAACCCTCTTCTTCTGTCAAGGCATTTTGTGATGCTGACTAGGCAGATGCAAACGCACTTGTAGATCCATCACTGATTATTGTATCTTCTTAGGAAACTCTTTGATCTCCTGGAAAACCAAGAAGCAAGCAACGGTATCTAGATCCTCAGCTGAAGCAGAATATAGAAGCATGGCTTCCACTGTGTGAACTCCAGTGGCTTTCCTATGTTTTGAAGACCATGCGTGTTCCCATTCAGCTTCCAATTCCTTCTACTGTGATAATCAGGCTGCCATCTATATCACAGCCAATCTAGTATTCCATGAAAGGACTAAGCACTTAGAGATAGATTGTCATGTTGTCAGAAATCAGTACAAAGCAGGCCTCATTGATCCCTTGTATGTGTCATCCAGATCTCAGATTGCAGATCTCTTCACCAAGAGTTTACACTCTTCTCAGTTCTTTTTCCTTTGTTCCAAGCTGGGACTGGTTCTGCTCCTTCCCAGTTGCTGCTTGAGGGAGGAGTGTAGAATTATAGCAGAATTGCCAACTGAGTAAACAAAGTGTACGAATTCCGATGCGAGTCGAACTTCATCTCGAATGACATCAGAGTCGGATCACAACTCGTCTGATACCTCAAGTCTGCAACAGAAGCAGAAGCTGCATTCCAAGTCTCCAAATCTTGTTCAATGCATTGCTGCACGAAGTCAGCACTATTCATGAGCTGGAATGCCAGCTGGAACTGTTCACGTGAACTAACCTCCCCGCTGCAACTTGTGTGATCTTGCATGATCTTTGCAGGACCTCAAAAGTCAACTTTTAACTTTGGTTAATTAGTTATTGTACAGCTGTCCATTTGGAACTGGTTAGTTTAGTTTAGTCTAGTTAATTAACTAGAGGAGATAGCTTCGTAGTTAAGTTATCGTCTTGTCTTGTGTAATGAACAAGGACCTTTTCACTGTAAGGTATGAATTCAGAAATAGAGAAAACTCTTTCCACAGATCTTGTGAATGCTGTCAACTTCTCTCTGTTTTGCTCTTCCTTTTTCTGGTTTGTTATTGTCTTAGCTAAGTTCAGATCATTCAATTGTGATTCCTGTGGTTTTTCTATAGTGAGTGGCTTCCAAGAAGAAATCCTCAGTGGCCACGGCAGCTCCGGCGATGAAAGGATTCTTACTCCTCGGACTAAGTGCTCGGGACGCAGTTTCAGTTGAAGGACGCGTTCATCTCCGGGCATTGTTCTGCGCATTCTAAAGCTATTGGAGTGGCCAATTCCTCTCGAACGGCGGACAGGAAGTGAATGATGGAGAATCCGGCATCGAAACCAGAGGAATCTGAAGGAATGGATGATGCATTGGGCGAATTTTTGTTCTTGGTCAAGATTGGGGTTGCATCTCCAAAGGCAGCCATGAACCAATCATTAACAAATTCATTAAACAAAGTTTGGAACTGAATCTATCTAGAAGAGATAATGCACAGAGTGTGCTCAAAGTTCAAACAAAATTAGTTCCATTTTTTATAGTTGATAATCAAAATATAACTTGTAATTTGCACCAGTTTTGCACAGTAGATTGATTTCATGAATTTCAATTCTAGAGAGTGCAATGAAAAAGAAAGAAATAATCCCTGCAAGAATCCACAAGGTTAAAATGCTACCAACTCTGTTCCTTATCTGCTGCATCTTCCATTTGATTTCCTGAATTAATGAAAATAAGTTTCTTATATATAATGTATTGGTTTAATTGTTCATTTCTGTGCCATGTATTTGCAGTGAGTGTGTTGAAGCAGAATGGGAGAGCCAATTGGAGTCTTCCTATCTTGTTTATTGGAATTGAGAGTTGTGTTACTTGTCATTGCTCCTTTAATGCCAATTCGCCATATCACTGAGATGCATACTTCAATTCAATTTTGTAATGAGCCAAATCCATAGATTTTAGCTGGCTTTTTGACTGCCAACTGTATATAATAAATAGGTGGAAAAACACATAACACTGCGCCCAAATAATCATTATGTGCACAGGCTTATTCCTACACTGATGATGGCGGTGGGGTGGACAATAATGTGGCTCCGGCGGCAACGGGTGGCCGCAGAAGTTATGAAAAAGGGCAGAGGAAGGAGAGGTTTCGGAGGTTCTTCCCGCACACGTTAGTTCACTCTCTCTTTTTTCTTATTATTGATAGTCCTCCTTTTTATTTTCCTCTTTAAATATTATTAATAATTCATACACTAATTATAAGATTTGACGGAACCTGAAAAAAATGAAAAGTCGCTCCCTGTGCTTCAATTCCTGAAGAACTTGGGTAGGGTTTTAGCCAAAGAGAAAAACTGTGGCACAAGAAGACTCTCTCCGATTTCTAACTGGAATTCCACAATGGATCTTCGTCCTCGTCAAAGAACATACTTTTTTGGGTTCACAAAAGCTGAGATTGAGAAAATGGAGCATATGCTTAAAGGTGGTGGGGGAGCAATCTTTTGACGTAGATTTTTGTAAGAATCTGGCAAGGGTTTTTAATCGTTCTAATGGTCATGCCGAAAAACCAATTGTGAAGTGTACTGAGGTCCAGAATTGGTTTCAAGATAAGCAGCAAATTGACCTTTCAAAAGATGTCAAAAAATCACCTCTTGTTTCAGTGGCCTGCACTTTGATGAAGACCAGTGAGGATCCCCAGATACCAAAAGGTGAAAAAGTTTTGGAATTCGAGGAAAAATCATCAACAGATGGGGCATGGTATGCCATTGATATGTTTTTGTCACATAGATTTCCTGATTTAGGAAATCTTTGGGCCATATGAGGATGAATGGGTAAATGTAATGAAAGAAGTACGTGTCCGGTCTATTACTTTGGAGAACGTGAAGGTTCGAGAAACCACACTATGTTTCCAGATGCAAAAAAGATATAACAAGATATTTTGAAGCTGAAATTACACAGATTCAAAGAAGGGTGCATGACATGACAGGCTGTAGATGTATTTTCACAATCTGATACACTCAATATAACATTGAGGATAAAGTTTGGTTATACTTTTGATTGATTCAATGGAACTCTTGTGTGTGCGGATGCCGTGTGAGTTGTATGTAAAAAGTGTGCTTTCTGCTGGACACTTACCGTGCATTTTTTGTTGGAAAAAAATAAGAGAAGGTGCAAGATGGCTGTGTATAAGTTTATATATTTGACTTCAAATTGTGTACAAGACACTTTCCTTAAGGCTTAATTCGTCCACTATAATGTGCAATAGTATTCAAGATGAATTTCCTTTGGGATAAGATGAAATTGAAAGAGTGAACTCTTGCACTAAGTTCCTCAATCCCTTAATACAAGAGCACAAAGAGCAAAGATTTTCTAATTCTTGTTTATCTGAATTCTGCAGCATCCAAACCCAAAGATGACCCTTTTATAGAGTTCATGGCATCCTTTCAGATGTTATGAAAGGTTATCAACTTGTTTGAGTTATGATTGTTCAAGCAAAAGGTTGCATCCAATTAATTCTCAAAAGTTGCAACTTATAAGTTGTAACTTCATGTTGTGTCATTTCAACCAAATGCCTATTTGATCACATTTCCTGCAACTTTCTAAGGATTAAAAAATCCTTTTTCTCACAATCCCCCGCCATTTTTCAATACTTTGAAAGTATTCTTGGATCACTGAAAATCACTGATAAATTGTGCGTCAATAATGGTGTCTTTCGATTGAACCACTATCTTAGTGAAAGTTATTTATAACTCATTGATATCATTTGGTAGACAAGCTTTGAACCAAATGACTATTTAACAAGCCAAGTAAACTCTCAAACACAATTTCACAATGTATCTCAATTGCCATTTGTACGATACATTTGGTCTTGTATCCATATACTCTCATGAGTATTTCCAAGGTTAAGTCCAAAACCTTAGTGGATGCTAGAAATCCAATACCCATATAGGCAAGCAATCAATGCCCCCGCCATTAGTAGCATTATCCGAAACTTATTAAGAACTCAACGTTCAACCTTATTTAACTAGCAGGAATACCAACACTACCACCATTGGGATCATTTTGTAGTGTTCAAATCACTTAGCCAATGTACTTTGGCTCATTGAATTCAAGACTAGTCATTGTAACTAGCGTTAAATTGAGGTTCTATTGTGAGTGATTTTAGTAATTGGACTTCAATCCCATGTCTTTTGATGTTGCTAACACCAAATCTCTTGTAAGTGTCATTTTATTAAAGGATCAATATATTTCCTTTTGATCTTACAAATCAATAGTTATGATACTATTGATGATCAAATACCTCACCATGCTATATATGTCATGGTCCAATAATTGGTACTTTCCAATTGTTGTCTCATTTTTCTTCAAACCATTTTTCAATCCATTTAGGTACTGAGGTAAATTTGCTATTTGTTAAAATAGCAACTCTTGATTCGAATCAATAGGTTCTATTCTCTAAATGATAGACCTTGCTATTTTGTGCATATCTTTAGAAAAAGCACTTGACACCTCTTTTACCCAAATTCATTGAACAGGTTTCAAGAACCTTTGCAATGGTTCTACAACCCAAACTCTTAAATGATTAAGGTTTGGTTTTTTTTGTACAAAAACTCATAAGATGTAGTTGAATAAAAGACATGTAATATATTGTTAATAACAACTTCACCCCATGTCATGTTTCATGCATTGGATTCAGAAAAATCCTCTATTATACTACTCGCCATCAAGACAAGTTTTTGAGCATATAATCATAATATTTATTGTAAGTTCAACTGCATTTTTATATATCTTAAAAGAATGCAATGCTCGATATTTAAAATGCAACAGAAACTAAATTTCATAAAACTTGTGCAATCATCAATACATCTCACATGTTATTGATAGCATTATAAAGATGGTGTATTATAAAAGTGATAAAGATCGATCACTATGTATAAAATCAATAAATAACATCTGACTTGTTAGTCTTTCTTTCAATTTCTAAAATGAATTTCTTATGTTGGCTTATATGCATATTTCACATTTCTCTTCATTGTTTGAAACATATCCATTTTAAAGAAAATAAGTCAAACTTAATCATGGCATAGACTTTCATGTAATTAACATGTCAAAAGTTTAACATGCCATAAAATTGTGCAAACCTCAAACAAATAATACTGCTAATTTACTTCTGTATGACATTTAAGTTGATGATACAATGTCATTACGAATGAAACATTTATGCACACATGGTTGAACCAGAATCAATCCATCAAGTAAAGTCTTCCTCCATGATTGTCAATTTAGAAATCATTACCACAAGACCTTTACTTTCATTATCATTGGAAGAATTATCGTACTTCTGATTTAGAAGCATGCACGTATACTTATAGTGCCCTTCCATGTTGTAATTGATGGAAGCATTTTGTTTTCTTCCTTGTGTCTCAAGGGTAATATCATCATTTCTATGTTTGAAATCCCTTTTAAAATTATTGAATGATTGTTGGATTTTGTCAAACTAAGATCACACAGTGTAGACTCATTCATTTTTGTGCTATGTTTGTTAAAGTGATTTTAACACTTTATTTTTCAGCCCATTATCACATGACAGATTTACCATCAACCATTTTGCAGTAGAAAATATTAGAGACAAGAAATTTCTTACTTGTTAAGTTTCTCTTATGTACCTTTCCTTGTGTCCTCTGCAACTTTCATCATTTGTGTCCCATATTTTCTTGTTGCAAAAGTCATTCAAAGACTCTTCATCATCACTTGTTGTAGGCTTTGGAGTCGAAAATGCATATACCACTTTGAGAGCCATTAGTAGGAAATAACCATCTTCTTCCAATAAACAAAGATTCCTCCATTGAAGTGCCCAACTTTCTTAAAATTTGAAGCAAAATATTGTAAAGAACCCAGCCATCTTAAGTGACTAATTAACCCTTAAGACTGTTAAAAAAAAATAAGAGAAAGTGCAAGATCGCTGTGTATAAGTTTATAAATTTGACTTCAAATCGTGTACAAGACACTTTTCTTAAGGCTTAATTCGTCCACTATAATGTGCAATAGTATTCAAGATGAATTTCCTTTGGGATAAGATGAAGTTGAAAGAGTGAACTCTTGCACTAAGTTCCTCAATCCCTTAAGACGAGCACAAAGAGCAGAGATTTTCTAATTCTTGTTTATCTGAATTCTGCAGCATCCAAACCCCAAGATGACCCTTTTATAGAGTTCATGGCATCCTTTCAGATGTTATAAAAGGTTATGAACTTGTTTGAGTTATGACTGTTCAAGCAAAATGTTGCATCCAATTAGTTTTCAAAAGTTGCAACTTATAAGTTGTAACTTCATGTTGTGTCGTTTCAGCCAAATGCCTATTCGATCACATTTCCTGCAACTTTCTAAGGATTGAAAATTCCTTTTTCTCACATTGTTTTTTTTTTCGTATTCATCAAATCTTATAGATTTAACCCCTGATTTTTACCCCTGCTAATAATTGCCTCAAGGGAAGTACTGATCATATTATGATCAGCTTTTGGCTAATCATATGAGTTAGGAATGGACAAACCCAGGTCCAAATTTTGTTGGATCTTCTGTACACTGAGTGATTTCCAAGAAGAAATCCCCGGACTAAGTCCCCGATACGCAGTTTTAGTTGAAGGACGCTTGCGTCTCCAGGCATTGTCCATTTGCTCCTGAATAGCTTCTTTCAAAAGAGATTCCACTTCCTCAGTAAATGTCTTGGTAGAAGAAATTATTTCTTGGAACTGGGGTTTCTTAGTTTTTACGCAAGTACGTAACTCCACAAGAAATTTTCGCATTCTGAAGCTACTGGAGTGATCAATATGGCTCGAATGGCGGACACAAAGTGAATGACGGAGAATCCGGCATGGAAAGCAGGGGAATCTGAAGGAGAGGATGATGCATTGGGCAAATGTTTGTTCTTGGTGATGATTGGCGTTTCATCTCCAAAGGCAGACATGGACCAATTTGTAAGAAATTCATTAAACAAACTTTGGAACTTCAACTTTTCTCCAGATTTTCATAATAAATAGAAAGAAGATGCACACCAGCCTCACGCAAAGCACACACATTTTTGGTTACTGTGCTAGTTATGTAGAACTTGTTCTTTTAAATTTATACTGGCACCTACATGTTCGAGCAGCCTTCAAATGCTTACAAGTTGAATACTCAGAATCAGATTGTGTTTATGACAGTTTAACTAGATTTCCTTAATTTTAGTTCTACAGAGTACAGTAAAAAACAGAGAAATGCTCACTAAAAATGCAGCCACTCTGCATCTCATCTTCCATTTGATTTTCTTTACAAGTTCTGAGCTGCCACATTTTAAACATATGACTCTAATGCATGCAAGTTTCTTAAAAAAGTGTCATCATACAAATTTCAATGCAGAGAAAAAAGAAAAAAAAAAGAAAGTAAAAGTCTAAATTTTATCCCTCTAACAATAAATTAAGAGAATTTCATTAATAAAAAATAAAAGTTCATAGAGTAATTAATTGGAAGATAAAAAAATACGACATTAATTAAGAGTAAAACATGATATTACCGTTTTCTTGCTTTTTTAAGGGCAAAAATTCACAAAAACAAATATGTATTGTCCACTTTGACTAAAAAGAAAAAATAATTAAAAACTCATAGTAGAAAGTAAGAATGTCTAGTCAACACTCGGGTGAAGATGAACAGCATTCCAAATTTCACAGTAAGATTTACAATCTCACAAAATTTACAATTATTTTTTTTTCCAGTTTGGCCCTTGAAAAATAGTGTATCTCTCAAAAACTCATAGGAAAAGGCGGTAGGGACCATTTAAAACTAACACCACTTATCTATAGAGGTGAAAATTCCCATTTTGTTGGTTATGATTGCAATTTCTTTAAGCAACTGTTCAAAAAATAATCGCAACCATTTGTCTCAAGACAGATTATCGGTTGTTTCTGTGACAGGTTTTGACACCATTTCGACGTCGAAAGTATCCTTAAAAAATCCTCTAAACTCCACCAACTTCACGCAATTGTTTCGACTCCACTAACGCAGTCGAACCGGTGTCAAACAATACCACAGTTTGACGTCAAACATTTACCGAAACAATTTCAAATTTTGGTTCATTACTGACAAACTACATAAGTTTTTTCAATATTGATGATAAGAGTCGAGAGAGGATCAGAGACTACATGAACATTTTGATTGGGACTGACACACTATATAGATTCTAACTACCTAGCTATGTGAAAATGACAACACTTTGAGCCAAATGCTAACACTTAGGCTCTGTTTGATAAGTGAGTTTGGATGTGGGTTTGAGTCTAAAGTTCAAAATATGGTTTAATCAAATGGTTGACCTTATTCTTTTACCCTGAACTCAGTCCTGGTTTGTAACCTGGTTTGAGTTCAGTTGGGTTTCAGACCATTTTTAAGAAACAAGGTTCTGAAACCTGGTTTCAAACCAGGACTAAAACATGGGTAAAGAACAAGGTTTTCAAACCAATTTTATTCCCAAGACCTTTTTTTACATTTTTTATTTTCTACTCAATTTCCAGCCCAATTTTATTTATTTATTTTAAACAAATAAAAAAATTAATTTCCGATAATTTTTAAAAATTCCCAAAAACTATTTGATGTGAACCCTTGATTCTAACTTGTGAAAACAAGAACTCAATGCGGAAAATTGCCAAGGAAAGTCTGTATGCAAGACGCAGCTCTCAAAACTCTAGAATCCTTACCCTTGGATTCAGCAGACTACTAATTTAACAAGTTAAATTAAACACGCAATTCGAACCAAGTGGAGAATAATCGAGGCGAAACAAAGCATGCAATTAGATAGAGCAATTATCTAATTAGCCTATAGTTCCTGTACTTTAGCAATTAACGAAGCATGCAAATTACTTAAGCCAAAATAAAGAAGAGTGAATAATAAAGTATAAACTTTCATTCAATTAATCACTGTAAAATAATGAAGTGCAGCACCCCTATACATAGGTAGAGGGTGTGTGAAAATACAAGGAAAAGAAAACAAGGAACATACCTAAAAAGTGGAAACCAATCAAGAGATTGGTTTCTTGAAAAATAGAAAGAAATTTGGCTGCCCAAAGAAGTTGTACTGCCGAAAATTCAAGGAAGAGAAGAAAGGGAGAATTCGGATTTCTCCTTAAAAAAAAGGAAAAAGGAAAACCCCAAAAAAAGAAAAAGGAAGAAAAGTAAGACTTGGATTTATCCCTTAAAAAGGAAAGGGAAAAACCGACAAAAAAAGAGAAAGGAGAAAAGGAAAGGGAATTTGGAATTCACCTTTGAAAAAGAAAAGGAAAATCCAAAAATTAAAGGAGAACTAAAAAGAAGGAAACTAGGAAGAGAATTAGGTAACATGCACAATACCTTAATTTCTCTTAAATCTTAGAACACTTAAGTAAAATCCTAATTCTCATATGGACTTCCTTGTGAGTTTGTTGGGCTTCTGTAGCACACCTTTGAACAAAGTTTGCAAGGTCTGCTTTGAGCTTTGCAGTCATCTTTCGAGTCATTGGCCCAACTATATCTACAAACGGATCTCTCTGATATGGACTTGGATCGTGAAGCATTGGCAGGCCTCGATGAAGCACTCGAACCTCGGCTACACTCTCTGCACCATCTTCTGGATCTCCTTGAACTGGACTTGTCAATGAGCTAGGGGTGTTCACACTATCCCCTCCCGGTTGAAAAGGATTCGACCTCGAATCTACACCCTGATCATAATCAAACGGAGACAAGTCAGCAACATTAAATGAAGTACTAACGCCATACTCACCTGGTAAGTCGAGCTTGTAAGCATTATCCCCCATCTTAGACACAATTTGAAAGGGTCCATAGCCTCGTGGATGAAGTTTCGTTCGTCGAGCTGCGGGATACCTTTCTTTTCTCGTGTGAACCCAAACCCAATCTCCATGTTCCAAGTTCACAGCCTTACGCCGACGATTTGCATCTGTGGCATACTTAGCTTTTTTCTTCTCGAGATGAAGTCAAACTTTCTCGTGAAGTCTTTTGACAGTGTCTGCTTTCTGTTCGCCATCCATATTAGTTTGTTCCTTCAGGGGCAGTGGCAGTAAATCCATGACCGTCAGCTTCGAAGGGCGAGAAACCTGTTGAGGAGTGTTTCGATCGATTGTAAGCAAACTCAGCAATCGGCAAGACCTGTTCCCAACATTTAAGATTAGACTTAATCAATGCTCGCAACAAATTCCCTACAGTTCGATTGGTCACCTCAGTTTGACCATCCGTTTGTGAATGACTAGAAGTAGAAAACAACAATTTAGTTCCTAATCTAGACCACAAAGTTTTCCAAAAATAACTCAAGAACTTAACGTCCCTATCAGATACAATTGTGCGTGGAACTCTATGAAGTCGAACTATTCCATGAAAGAATAAATCTGCAACATGTCTAGCATCATCTGTTTGCCTGCAAGAAATAAAATGAGCCATCTTAGAAAACCTGTCCACCACAATGAAAAATGAGTCATTACCTTATTGAGTCCTCGGCAAACCTAGAATAAAATCCATAGATATGTCAGTACAAGGCAGAGTTGGAATAGGCAAAGGCGTGTAAAGACCATGAGGTTTAGATGTCGACCTAGCCTTCAAACAATTAATGCAACGTGAGCAAATTTTTTCTACATCTTTTCGCATTTTAGGCCAATAAAAGTGTTCCTTCAACATGTCAACTGTCTTAGTTACACCAAAATGACCTATCAGCCCCCCATTATGTGCTTCACGAACCAGCAATTCCCTAGATGAACTACGTGGAATGCATAACTTATTTTCTTTAAACAAGAACCCATTATGTCTAAAGTATTTCTAAAATGCACCATGTTCACATGCTTCATATAAAGTTGAAAAATCAGGATCAGAAGCATACAAATCTTTGAGAAATAAAAACCCAAATGAAGAATGTTCAAGCAGAGTAAGAGCTTCATACCTTTGAGATAGCGCATCAGCCACCATATTCTCTTTTCCCTTCTTATATTTGATAATGTAAGGAAAAGTTTCAATGAAAGCAACCCATTTGGCATGACGCCTGTTTAACTTACCTTGTCCCTTTAAGTATTTAAGGGACTCGTGGTCAGAATGCACAACGAACTCCTTGGCCATCAAGTAGTGTTGCCACGTCTCAAGTGCCCTTACCACAGCATAGAGCTCCTTGTCATAAGTAGGATAATTCAAGGCAGCTCCCTTCAACTTCTCACTGAAGTAGGCAATAGGTTTACCTTCCTGCATCAAAACAGCACCTATACCTATACATGAAGCATCACACATAAGTTCAAAAACTTTATCAAAATCAGGCAATGCTAAAACAGGTGCATGAGTGAAATCATGCTTAAGAACAGTAAAGGCATTTTCTTGGGCTTGTCCCCACAAGAACAGTACATTTTTCTTGCACAACTCGTTCAGGGGTCTGGCCTTAGTAGAAAAATCCTTCACGAACCTTCTATGAAATCCAGCCAAACCATGGAAAGATCTTACCTGTGAGGCAGAACTTGGTGTAGGCCATTCTCGAATAGCCTTTACCTTGGTGTCATCAACCTTAACACCATCTTTAGAAACAACAAAATCGAGAAAAATAACCTCTTCCACACAGAAGGTACATTTATTCACATTGGCATACAATTTATGTTCATGTAATTCAATCAACACCAATTTAATATGCTCAACATGCTCAGTCCTGTTTCTACTATAGATCAAGATATCATCAAAATAGACAACAACAAATTTTCCTATGAACTTTCTAAGCACATGATTCATTAAACGCATAAAAGTATTAGGTGTATTTGTTAACCCAAAAGGCATCACTAACCACTCATATAACCCAAACTTGGTTTTAAAAGCAGTTTTCCATTCATCTCCTTCTTTCATTCTAATATGATGATAGCCCTGTGTGAGATCTATCTTAGTGTAAACTGTAGAACCATATAAATCTTCAAGCATGTCATCAAGTCTAAGAATAGGATGCCTATACTTAATGGTAATCTTACTAACAGATCTACAGTCCATACACATTCTCCAAGTACCACCTTTCTTAGGAACAAGTGTAACAGGTACCGCACAAGGACTTAGAGATTCTCTTACCTGCCCATTGGTGAGCAACTTCTCAACCTGATTCTGCAATTCCTTTGTTTCCTCAGGATTTGCTTTGTAGGCTGGACGATTAGGAATAGATGAGCCAGGTACAAAATCAATCTGATGTTCAATGCCGCGAAAAGGGGGCAACCCAGCCGGCAACTCTTCGGGAAAAACATCTGCATATTCCTGCAACAAAAATTGGACTTCCATAGGGAGATCCCTAGGAATGTCGTCAGGGTTAGTACAATGATCTTTAGCAACAAGAATAAGTACACAACTATTCTGAGCTAACACTTGCTCAACTTCTTCTACACTAGCAAATAAACTAGTCTTAACTTCTTTTGAAGGCTTATCAGAGTTCGCCTTACTACCCTTTACAATTTCTTTACCCTTTCCCTTAGCTTGCAGCTTTTCTGAACCCCACTGGGCGAGGTTGTCTTTCATCTGAACAGATTCAGCACGAACTTTCTGGGGCAAAAGTGGTAGAAATGTATGGATCTTGCCCTATTGACAGATAGAGTAGGTGTTGGCAACTCCATCATCTGTTGCCTTCATGTTGAAGAGCCAAGGTCGTCCTAGCAGAATATGACATGCCTCCATGGGGAGAATGTCGCATGTCTCCTGTCCTTCGAACTTACCAATAGCAAAAGTGATCCGAACCTACTTAGTCACTCTGTAGCCATCCGAGCTGTCGAGCCATTGAAGCCGGTACGGATAAGGATGGTTGATTGTGGGAAGTGTCAGCTTCTCGACCATGTATTCACTGGCCACATTGGTGCAACTTCCGCCATCAACTATCAGAACACAAATACCTCCATTAACTTTAGCACGGGTATGGAAGATAGTGGTCCTTTGATCAATATCCTGGATAACAGCAGTAGTCAAAGTACGAGTAACAATCGCCAGGTGAGTGTTATTTTCTGGTCGATGAACATATACTTTAGTATCAGACTTACTGTTATCAGTCAATTTAGAAAAGGAATTGACAGCATCATTATCCTCTTCTTCTTCTTCAGAAACATACTCACCATCTTGTCCCAACATAACTCTGCGGACATTAGGGCAATCTCGCATGTAGTGGCCACGGCTAGAACATTTATGGCAAGTTATATTACTAATAAATAACTTAGGAGTAAAAGGTGACTTAGCTGAAGAAGCAGGAGTTGATTGAGCAAGCTGAATAGCTTTCTTCTCTGAGTAGAATGGCTTTTTCACTGGAAAGGATGGTGATGCCGGAGTCTTCTTCCATTGATTGCTGGCAGGTGTTTGAACAGGTGGAACAGTTTGCAGGTACTCCTCCATCGCACTGGCTTTATGCAACATATCAGTTAAAGAAGCAGCATTCTGCAATTCAACTGCCAAAGCTATCCCACGATTAAGCCCACTAAGAAAACGAGCCATACTAGCACCCTCATCCTCTATTACATTAGCCCTAATTTTGGTCATCTCCAACTTTCTAAAATATTCATCAACAGTTAAAGTCCCTTGTACAAGAGTATGTAATTTCTTATACAAAGCATGAAAATAATAAGCAGGTACAAAAGTCTTGCGCATCTCTGTTGTGAGATCAAACCAATTAATAGGGGGTGCACGAGCACGCATGGGCCTGGTGTCCCGTCTCATGTCCATCTGCTGATTCCACCAAACAAGAGCATAGTCGGTGAAGTTCACGATGACGAGAGGAGCCTTCCTGTGTTCGGGAATCGAGTGAAGCTCAAAGATCCGCTCCATCTTGATCTCCCAATCTAAGTATACTTCGGGGTCCATAGCTCCGGCGAAATAAGGCACAGATGTCATCAACTAACTTAGACTGTCAAAGGGCTTGCTGGAACCGCATTGAGGAGTTGCGCTGTCCTCCTCCATCTCCGGGGGTTGATGAGCCTGGGTGGCCCTGAGTTCTGCGACCTCACCACTGAGGTCAGCGAGCTGAGTGTTGAACTGATTGGTCAAGTTCGCAATAGCAGCCAGGAGTTGTTCATTACTGATGCTAGAACTACTCCCTGACATGGTAACCAGAAAAGATCCTGCTAAGAACAAGTAAAAGTGAGTAAAAGTAATCTTACCCCCTTGTCCCCCTAGTGCCCCTCCTAACGAACTACACACAAACCAGTGTATCGCTCTTTAGGGTTAGCGGCCCTTGTATGCTGTAACACTCAGCCTTTTACCTCAGTCCTGTAGAAAGTGTTCACAGATTACTTTGGCAAAGGTAACAAGCAATAGGTAATCACACAAGCACAACAACTCTATAGGAAAGTAGCAAAAAATTTTCGAAATAGACACTTGGTTCTATTTTTGAAAAACACCTTGTAAAAATGAAATTTTGTAGTATAGCTCAAATAAGAAGTGCACCAATAGGAACTTTCGGGGAGAAGCCCTCAAAGTTCAGAGATAATGGCAATGCACGAAGACAAAATTCAAGCTATATTCTCAGAGTAAACGTACAAGGTAGCACAAAAAGGTTAACACGGCTAAAGAAACAGGGCAATTCAATTGAAGAGCAAGAACAATTAGCAGATTTGAAACAAATGAGGAAGTACTTAAACTACCCAAGATGTGATCCCGCTCCCAATAGGTAATCAAGAAACCAATTCCCACCAATTATCCAAGTTTTCCGAAAACAAGAGTCCTTTACGCAATCAGAGCCAAGTGGCGGAAAAATTTCTCAGATTTTCGAGTCTAGTGCTGTGGGGAGTAGTGTCGCTAATCGAACACTATCAACTTTGCAAGTACACAGGAAAGAGAAGAAGATTTCCAATGAAGAAAATATTCCGCTTCAGTTTTGAAGTGTAGTGCTGTGGGGAGTAGTGTCGGTAATCGAACACTATCAACTTTGCAGCTACACATTAAACCTTGGAGAAACAATTCTTACTCAATTTTTGCTACAAAGACACAAGCATGCGAAAAAAAATTATCCCTTTAAGCAATTTTAGAAAATTTTGGCAGCACTACAACACAATTTCAAGAATCCAATATATTTTCAAGAATTCAAAGCTAATGTATCAAGCATAGGCATACCAATCACAATTGCAACAAAGGTGAGCTGCTTAACATCAACCGCAAAACTCACCACAAGTACTTAACACAGGGATAAATATCGCAAAAACAGCCCATAAAACCGAACAAAACAAGCAAAAACCGAACTAGGCTTTTTCAACTTCTTTTCGCTTTCTTCTTCTTTTTTTTTCTTTTTTTTTTTTTTGGTTCGGGTGCCTCTTTTTTTTTTTTTTTGTGCTTTTAATTTCGGTTTTTAAAGATCACAAGCAGCAACAAAAATCGAAATTAAAGGGATTTAAGAAAAAAAAATTTCTTAAAAAGGAGCAATCTTTTCCACAAAAATCAGAACTTAAAGTAGAGTTAAGGAAAAGAAAACACCTTATGAGTTGATCGGGTTACTCCAACCTCCTCCTGTCGAGCAAACAGCCAAAGCTCTGATACCAATTAATGTGAACCCTTGATTCCAACTTGTGAAAACATGAACTCAATGCGGAAAATTGCCAAGGAAAGTCTGTATGCAAGACGCAGCTCTCAAAACTCTAGAATCCTTACCCTTGGATTCGGCAGACTACTAATTTAACAAGTTAAATTAAACACGCAATTCGAACCAAGTGGATAATAATAGAGGCGAAACAAAGCATGCAATTAGATAGAGCAATTATCTAATTAGCCTATAGTTCCTGTACTTTAACAATTAACAAAACATGCAAATTACTTAAGCCAAAATAAAAAAGAGTAAATAATAAAGTATAAACTTTCATTCAATTAATCACTGTAAAATAATGAAGTGCAGTACCCCTATATATAGGTAGAGGGTGTGTGAAAATGCAAGGAAAAGAAAACAAGGAAAATACCTAAAAAGTGGAAACCAATCAAGAGATTGGTTTCTTAAATAATAGAAAGAAATTTGGCTGCCCAAAGAAGTTGTACTGCCGAAAATTCAAGGAAGAGAAGAAAGGAAGAATTCGGATTTCTCCTTTAAAAAAAAGGAAAAAGGAAAACCCCAAAAAAAGAAAAAGGAAGAAAAGTAAGACTTGGATTTCTCCCTTAAAAAGGAAAGGGAAAAACCGACAAAAAAAGAGAAAGGAGAAAAGGAAAGGGAATTTGGAATTCACCTTTGAAAAAGAAAAGGAAAATCCAAAAATTAAAGGAGAACTAAAAAGAAGGAAACTAGGAAGAGAATTAAGTAACATGCACAATACCTTAATTTCTCTTAAACCTTAGAACACTTAAGTAAAACCCTAATTCTCATATGGGCTTCTTTGTGAGTTTGTTGGGCTTCTGTAGCACACCTTTGAACAAAGTTTGCAAGGTCTGCTTTGAGCTTTGCAGTCCTCTTTCGAGTCATTAGCCCAACTATATCTACGAACGGATCTCTCTGATATGGACTTGGATCGTGAAGCATTGGCGGGCCTCGATGAAGTACTCGAACCTCGGCTACACTCTCTGCACCATCTTCTAGATCTCCTTGAGCTGGACTTGTCGATGAGATAAGGGCGTTCACATCACTATTAACACCTAAATGGATCTAAAGAACTGTGCTTCACACCTAAAACTATTACTCTTATATTAAAAAAATAATGCAGTTAATTCTAAAATAATTGGAATTATATTGTAATTAATAATTACCCGTAATATTGACCCGCAATAATTATAAATTGAATAAATGTCAGCTAAATTCATCCAACAATTCAGATAATGACAACGATACTTATAAATATTCACCTGTATTGTCAGAAAAATTAAATTTGGTCAAATCATACATCAAAAAGTCAATAGCAAGTAAATTATATTTGAAGGCCCTCGTGGGAGAAAGGAGAAAACATATAGTTGCTACCCGAGGGTTCTCAGAAGTGGAAGATTGGGTTTTATTTGGTTTTGGACTCAAAACTGTTTTCAAATTGGGTTTGAGACCCTCGCGTAAAAAACACTGGTATGGGTTGGTTTTGAGATTCAAACCCAAAACCAACCCAAACCCGAACTCAGTTATGGGTAAAAGAACAGGCCCAAGTTTGGTATCTCATTTTGAATTTAGTTAACAAAGAATGTTCAGAGTGTGAATTTAAATTAGATTTGAGTTGTAAACATAGTTTACAATTATAATTTAAATAAATGGTTTTTTTTTTTTTTGGTGCCATTGTTTCAAACCTTTTTTTTTTTTTTTTTGGGGTCGTCCTTTCACTTAAAACAAATTTTTTTCTTCTTTTTTACTTGCATTGTTTCAAACTTTTTTTTTCTTTAGCATCTGTTTAAATAAATGGTTTATTATTTCAGTGCCATAGTTTGGATTTATGTTTTCATGTCCAATATTTGAACTTTTTTTTTTTTTTTTTGAGTATCTTGTGTTTGGTAACACTGTGTTCGGTGGGATTAAAAAAGAAAAAGAAAAATTGGGTTTGGTACGAGGGCTTAAATATGGCTCTGGACTATAGTTTAAGATAAAAACCCAACTTTAGCTTAAATTATAGTTTGAGGCCGAGTTTGTCTTGACAAACAAAAGTCGTCTGGACTATCACAAAATTAGGTCCAAATCCAAACTAAACAAGGCCTTAGCTGCATTTTGGACAACTAATATAATAGCAGCTCTTGTCCTAAAGCTTACGAAGCTTTGGGCCAAATAATAAAAGGGGCTCCAAAAAAAATATAATGCTATAAAGTAATTTTAAACTCTTATATCATTTATAATTTGGACTATGAACGGCAAAAGAAAAAAAATAAATAACCAAAAAAAATCGCTACATGAACATTTTTCAAAAAAAAGTAAATATGAACTTTAGATGTGAGCCTTGAACTAAAATTTAGAAAAAAAAAAAAAAGCTTTTGCATTAACCTATTCAAAAAAATAAATAAATAAAAGTCATTGTATAGAATTTTATTAGCAAAAAATATTATATCATTACGCTAATTATAAAAAAAATAAAATTGGGTCCCTATTTTTATTAGGCCTTGAGCGGTCGCCCAATCTGCCCTAACCTATGGACCAGTCAATATAATGGTGACAAAATAAAGCAACAAATTACTAACTTCCACGAAACAGTGGTGTTCCACTAAAACTTTAGCAATAACAATTATGTCCTATTTGATCTCGAATATACATGCACGACACAAGTCTACTATATAATCAATAACTTAGAATTTTAAGTGATAAATTAAACATTTAATCCATTAGAGAGATATTTTTGAAGCTTTAAATTTTTGTTTTGTAAAAAGTGTCATCATACAAATTTTAATTTGGAGGGAAAAAGTATAACATTAATTAAGAGTAAAAATTACAATTTTACATTTTCTCAATTTTATTTTTTATATCTTTGTGTTTGGTAAATCTGGGTTTGGTGGGTATATATATAGGGGTTGGTACGAGGGCTCAAATCTGGGTCTAGGCTATAGTTTAAGATTAAAAAATTCAACATTAATTTAAACGAGTAATGATAGACTACTCAACTAAACATCTCAACTTTTCCATAGCAACTCATGTGACATGCATTCATTGGTGACTTATTCGATATTAATAATTATTTCATAAAATGTAACCAATGAATACATGTCACATGAATTGCTATGGAAAAGTTGAGATGATTAGTTGAGTTGTCTATTACTCATTTTAGACTATAGTTTGAGGATAAGTATAGACTAACTCACTTGGCAGACAAAACCTTTTTCAGACCCTCACAAAATTATGTCCAAACCCATTAAACAAGGCTTTAGCAGCATTTTAGACTAATATAATTGCAACTCCTGTCCTAAAGCTTTGAAGGCTTGAGGTCAAACAATAAAAGAGGCCCCAAAACAAATATAATGTGATATACTCTCTCCGTCCCAATCAAAGAGTCCACTTTCAAATTTTTTTTGTCCATTTAAAGAGTCCACTTTGAATTTATTTATAATACATACCCTTACTAATATAACAATGTATGGTTCACAATTAATCCTTATTTCTAAAATAAGGATATAAGTGGAAAATATGGTGGTAAATTACTTATTTTAGATGTTGTACCTCACAACCCATAATAAGTTGTACACATTTCAAAGTGGACTCTTTGAGTGGGACGGAGGGAGTAGTAAGTTTAAATTTTTATATCATTTATAATGTGGGCTTTGAACTGCCCCCCCAAAAAAAAAAAAAAACTATAATAAGAAAAAAATCACTCTTGTATAAACATTTTTAAAACTTAAAAAAAAAAAAAAATCACTTTTGCATTAAGTATTCAAACAAAAATAAATATAAATCGTAATATATAATTTTATCAGCAAAAATAGTACAACATTATACTTATTATAAATAAATTGGGCCCTTATTTCTATTGGGGCTTGAGCGGTCGCATGAGCTGTCCTAATTACCTATGGGCATCCTATATAATGGTGACAAAATAAAGCTGTTAATTACTAACTTCTTCAAAACAGTGGTGTTCCACTAGAAAAATTTCAATTCTAATGATGTCCTATTTAATCTCGAATACACATGCATAACACAAGCCCACTAATCAACATGTTTTTGGAACTTCAAATATTAACTTAGAATTTTAACTGATAAATTAAACAGTTAGAGACTTTGATGTTGCCTATCGCGATCTTGATCAGCCCTTTAACTTACTCTCTGTGGGTCAACTTTGTGATCTTGATCTTGACTTACATTTTTTGAAATGTGGTTGTGTCATACAGGATCCATAGACTGGGGAGCAAGTTGGGACAGGCCGTAAAGTCAGTCGTTTATTTGATCCTGGTGTTAGCTCTTATAATCTCGTCCCCGTGGAATCTGTTGCTCAGTCTGTGGATTCCACCTCATCTCTCCCCCCTCGGCAATCCACAAGGGTAAGACACTCTCCTCCATATCTCAATGAGTGACTCGGTCTCTTCTCAGCCTTTTGATTTGATTCATTCTGATGTTTGGGGTCCTGCTTCCACTCCTACTATGGGTGGCTCTCATTATTTCATTATCTTCATTGATGATTATTCTCGTTTTACTTGGATCTACTTAATCGAACGTCGTTCTGAGTTTTTACAGATCTATCGTGAATTTCGAAATATGGTTCGTACCCAAGCTTCTAAAACCATTAAAATATTTCGTTCTGATAATGCTGAAGAATACACTGACTCTTCCTTTCTCACCATTCTTCACGAAGATGGTACCATCCCTCAGCGTTCCTGTCCAGGTACATCCCAACAAAATGGACGTGCCGAGTGTAAACACCAACACATTCTTAACACTGTTTGCACATTGCAACTCTCTACCAATGTTCCTAAACGCTTTTAGGGGGAAGCGGCTCTCATAGCTGTATATACCATCAATTGACTTCCTTCTCCTATTATCCATAAAAGCTCCCCTTATGAGTGTCTTTATGGTGAACCTCCCAATTACCATACCCTTTGAGTTTTTGGGTCCGCGTGCTTTGTTGTGCTCCAACCTCATGAAAGGACCAAACTAGAGCCTCGTTCTCGATTGTGTTGTTTTCTTGGTTATGGGATTCAACATAAGGGTTATCACTGTTATGATCCTATTTTGAAACGTCTTTGGATCTCCAGACACGTGACCTTCTGGGAACATAAACCCTTCTCTAATATCTCTTCCTTTCATCTTCCCCCTACTCAGTCACTCTCATACTTCACCACTCCTACAGTCATCGACACCTCCGTCGATACCTCTTCTTCTTGTGTAGGTCCTTCCGACTCTTCCATCGACACCCCCGCTCCTGGTGTTAGCTCTTATAATCTCGTCCCTATGGAATCTGTTGATCAGTCTGTGGATTCCACCTCGTCTCTCCCCCCTCGGCGATCCACAAGGGTAAAACACTCTCCTCCATATCTCAATGAGTATCTCTGTTCTTTTGCTTTTGCTACTTTTTATGAGCCTCAATCATTTCGAGAGGCTTGTTCTGACCCTCTTTGGCAGCAAGCTATGCATGAAGAGCTATAAGCCCTCCTTAAAAATCATACTTGGGACTTCGTTGACCTGCCCTTAGGGAAATCTGTGGTTGGATGCAAATGAGTGTACAAAATCAAAACGCATTATGATGGCTCTATCGAACACTATAAGGCATGACTAGTCGCAAAAGGGTTCACTCAGGAATATGGGATTGACTATGAAGAAACCTTTGCTCCTGTGGCTAGAATTACTGAACTTTCTAAGCACATGATTCATTAAACGCATGAAAGTACTAGGTGCATTTGTTAACCCAAAAGGCATCACTAACCACCTATATAACCCAAAATTGGTTTTAAAAGCAGTTTTCCATTCATCTCCCTCTTTCATTCTAATCTGATAATAGCCTTGTGTCAAATATATCTTAGTGGAAACTATAGAACCATACAAATCTTCAAGCATGTCATCAAGTCTAGGAATAGGATGCCTATACTTAATGATAATCTTATTAACAGATCTACAGCCCATACACATTCTCCAAGTACCACCTTTCCTAGGAACAAGTATAATAGATACTGCACAAGGACTTAAAGATTCTCTTACCTGCCCATTTGCGAGCAATTTTTCAACATGATGCTGCAGTTTCTTTGTTTCCTCAGGATTTGCTTTGTAGGCTGGACAGTTAGGAATAGATGAGCTAGGCACAAAATTAATCTGATGCTCAATGCCACAAAAAGGGGGCAAACCAGCCGAAAACTCTTCGGGAAAAACATCTGCATATTCCTGCAAGAGAAATTGGACTTCCATAGGGAGATCCTTAGGGATGTCGTCAGGGTTAGCACAATTATCTTTAGTAACAAGAATAAGTACTCAACCATTCTGAGCTAACACTTGCTCGACTTCTCCTACACTAGCAAATAAACTAGTCTTAACTTCTTTTGAAGGCTTATCAGAGTTCACCTTACTACCCTTTATAATTTCTTTACCCTTTCCCTTAGCTTGCAGCCTTTCTAAACCCCACTGGGCAAGCTTGTCCTTCATCCGAACAGATTCAGCATGAACTTCCTGGGGCGAAAGTGGTAGAAATGTATAGATCTTGCCCTGTTGACATATCGAGTAGGTGTTGGCAACTCCATCATGCGTCGCCTTCATGTCGAAGAGCCAAGGTCATCCTAGTAGAATATGGCATGCCTCCATGGGGAGAATGTCGCATGTCACCTATCCTTTGAACTTAATTACCAATAGCAAAAGTGATATGAACATGCTTAGTTACTCTGTAGCCATCTGAGCTGTCAAGCCATTAAGCCGGTACGGATGAGGATGGTTGATTGTGGGAAGTTTCAGCTACTCAACCATGTATTCACTGGCCACATTGGTGCAACTTCCGCCATCAACTATCAGAACACAAATACCTCAATTAACTTTAGCACGGGTATGGAAGATAGTGGTTCTTTGATCAGGGTTTGTCTCTCCCATTTAAGGGCTTGCTGGAACCGCCTGGAGGAGTTTCAATGTTCTTCTCCTCCGCCACGTGTTGAGTAGCCTGGGTGGCCCTGAGTTCTGCGACCTCACCACTTAGGTCAACGAACTGAGTGTTGAACTGATTGGTTAAGTGCGCAATATCAGCCAGGAGTTGTTCATTACTGATGTTAGAACTACCCCCTGACATGGTAACCAGAAAATATCCTGCTAAGAACAAGTAAAAGTGTGTAAAAGTAACTTTCACTACTGGAAAAATGGTGAAAGGGGGCGGGTTTTTAGCCTAATTGGAGGCGGGTTTCGCCTCCCGGCACCCGCCTCCAATGCGGGCGCCTCCAAAGTGAGACCCGCCTCCAAAAGGGTTATTGGAGGTGGGTGCATGTCGTACCCGCCTCTAATAACCCATTTAGTAAAGTTATTGGAGGCGGGTGCATCTCTAATAACCTTAGTGATCTTAGTGATCAGTAAGGTTATTGGAGGCCTCCAATAACCCAAAAAAAGTAACGATTTTGGCAAATCTCCGTTGACAGAATCAGACGAAATCGTTAGACTCTTCCAAGTCTACGAGTCTAAATTTTTTTATTAATTGCGTATTGGCCATGGAATTTGTACCATTGGCCTCGCTAGAAGATGTGCTTAGTTTGCTGCTCGTGTTGCTAGTTTTATACTGGAGTTTCATGCCCCAACTTTGTTGGTTGGCGATGTGGGATTTGGCATATGAAGGATAAAATTTTCAAAATTAGATAATGGAGGCGGGTTTTTTTGCACCCGCCTCCAAAAATAACCCTTATTGGAGGCGGGTTTCGAAAGAACCTTTCCCATTATGTTAATGCATAATGAAGGCTGGTTTTCTCGGAACCCGCCTCCAAAGAATGACTAATATTGGAGGCGGGTTCTGGAAAAACCCCCCTCAATTCGGAAGTCACATATTGGAGGCGGTTTTCACCGGAACCCACCTTCATTATGAAACCTTTTTGGAGGCAGGTTCCAACGAAACCCGCATCCATTGTGAGATGTGAAATTATTCACAACCTTTGGAGGCGGGTGTTTGGCAACCCGCTCCGAATGGCTATATTCCCGCCTCCAATTTGGCTTCTCCATTAACCATTTATGTGGTATTGCTTAACCCCTTGTCCCCCTAATACCCCTCCTAACGAACTACACACAAACCTGTGTATCGCTCTTTAGGGTTGGCGGCCCTTGTATACTACAACACTCAGCCTTTTACCTCAGTCCTATAGAAAGTTTTCATAGATTACTTTGGCAAAGGTAACAAGCAACAGTTATTCACACAAGAACAACAACTACATAGGAAAGTAGCAAAAAAAATTTGGAATAGACACTTGGTTCTATTTTTGAAAAACACCTTGTAAAAACAAATATTTGTAGTATAGCTCAAATAAGAAATACATCGATAAGGAACTTTCGGGGAGAAGCCTTCGAAGTTCAGAAGTAATGACAGTGCACAAAGACAAGATTCAAGCTATATTTGTAGAGTAAACGTACAAGGTAGCACAAAAAGGTTAACAAGGCTAAAGAAGCAGGATAATTCAATTGAAGAACAAGAACACTTAGCAGATTTGAAATAAAGTAGGAAGTACTTAACTACCCAAGATGTGATCACCCTCCCAATAGGTAATCAAGAAACCAATTCCCACAAATTATCCAAGTTTTCCAAAAACAAGAGTCCTTTATGCAACCAGAGCCAAGTGGCGGAAAAATTCCTCAGATTTTCGAGTGTAGTGCTGTGGGGAGTAGTGTCGATAATCGAACACTATCAACTTTGGAAGTACACAGGAAAGAGAAGAAGATTTCCAATGAAGAAAATATTCCTCTTTGGAGTGTAGTGTTGTGGGGAGTAGTGTCGGTAATCGAACACTATCAAATTTGCAAGTACACTTTAAACCTTGGAGAAACAATTCTTACTCAATTTTTGCCACAAAGACACAAGCATGCGAAAAAAATTTATCCCTTTAAGCAATTTTAGAAAATTTTGGCAGCACTACGACACAATTTCAAGAATCCAATATATTTTCAAGAATTCAAAGCTAATGTATCAAGCATAGGCATATCAATCACAATTGCACAAAGTGAGCTGCTTAACATCAATCGCAAAACTCACCACAATTACAAAAGAGGGATAAAAAATCGCAAAACAGCCCAATCAAACCAAACAAAACAGCAAAAACCGAACAAGGTTTTTTTAACTTCTTTTTGCTTTTTTTTTTTTTTTTGGTCGGGTGCCTCTTTCTTTTTATGCACTTATTTTTGGTTGTAAAAAATTATATATTTTTTTCAAACAGCAACAAAAACCAAAATTAACTTGATTTAAGAAAAAAAAAATTCTCAAAATAGGAGCATCCTTTGATCCTGAAGCTCCTTGACTCTGTAAAATTTGGCTGAGCTCTCTTTATAGTACACTACTGATAATAGATTCTAGGTTAGAGCCATTTTGGGCTTCAGAGAAATCCATAAGAGTTTCCACTGATATGAACCCTTGATTCCAACTTGTGAAAACAAGAATTCAATGCGGAAAATTGCCAAGGAAAGTCTGTATGCAAGACGCAGCTCTCAAAGCACTAGAATCCTTACCCTTGGATTCGGCAGACTACTAATTTAGCAAATTAAATTAAACACGCAATTCGAACCAAGTGGAGAATAATAGAGGGGAAACAAAGCATGCAATTAGATAGAGCAATTATCTAATTAACCTATAGTTCATGTACTTTAGCAATTAACAAGCATGCAAATTACTTAAGCCAAAATAAAGAAGAGTGAATAATAAATTATAAACTTTCATTCAATTAATCACTAAAAAATTATGAAGTTCAGCACCCCTATATATAGGTGTAGGTGCACGAAAATACAAGAGAAAATAAGGAAAGAAAACAAGGAAAATACCAAAAAGAATAAAAGGGATTTCGGCAGCACAAAGAAGGAATAGCAGAAATTGCAAGGAAGAAAAGAAGAAGGAAATATTGGATTTTCTCCTTCAAAGGAAGAAGGAAAACTGAAAAGAAAAAGGAGAAAAAGAGAAGGGGAAATTCAGATTTCACCCTTAAAAGAAAAAGGTAAAAACCAAAAAGAAAAGGAAAAAGAAAAAGAGGAAACTATGAAGAGAATTAGGTAACATGCACAAAACCTTAATTCTCTTCCTAATCCTAACCCTAATTGCGAATTGCTTCTCCTTGGGCTTGGGCTTGGCCGAATGTGGGGTCATGAAGTGGACTTGATGGATTCGGAGTAATTGATGTAGCATGATGATATAGAGGTAGGAAGCTTCTGGAATCTTCTGGAAGCTTTCAGAATCATTTCAGAAGCTCAAAAAACATTTCACTTCTAAACTTCTTCAAACTTTATGAAATCTCCATTTCTTTACTGGAAAGACTTGTAGTTACCATTTCCACCATTTCTTTAGCTCGTAAATACCATTTCCACCAATTGCACAGCTTGAAAATACCATTTTCACCATTTCCTTAATTGGAAGGACTAGTATTCACCATTTCCATCTTGATGGAGAGTAGGGTAACTCTTGTAAGCTTTCTTTCCTTCTCATTGATTTCATTGGAGCTGGATATGAGCTGGGCCTCTGTAGTACACCTTTGAACAAAGTTTGACTAGGTTCCAGCCCTAAATATTTGCGCAGCCTACGCCTTTGCTCATCATGTGGACGTGGGAAATCCTTAAACACCGATTGCATTTCTTGCATCTGGCGAGTGGTGTACCTCTGGTATCGTCGTTTTTTCTGTGGCTGCTGGGTTTCTTGGTCGTTTATGTTAGGAATAACACCCCTCAGGATCTTTGAATCACTTATTGTAAGAAATATTCCAATAAGAACACTACAGCGAAATTGAAAACAGAAAAGAAAACGTAGCAATTTAACGTGGTTTAATCCACGTGAATACGCACTATTCCAAACAAACAGAGAATTTACAGAATAGAAGAATTAACCTCTTTGCTCTCAATTCTATTATACCCTTCCCCTCTACAGTTCTCTCTAGCACCTTTTTGCCTAAAATGAGATCTGTCTACTACTGCTGCCTCTAGTCTATTACAAACAACATCTATTTATAATAAAATTAGGAAAACCCTATTGAGTTTAGTTTTCTAATCTATTCATAATTAGAAAGCCTGGCCCAATACTAATTGTATTAGGAATTTGAAGAGCTACCACAATAGTTTCCAGAAACCCCATCGATGCCTTTATTTCCTGAGTTGCCAACCTCCAAGAAATCGTTCTTGCATTTTAACGACATCATGATTTTTGGCAAGAAATTGTAATCAGACCCTAACTAGCTCTGAGGTGACGGCACACACAAGAATTAATTTTTTGAAGTGATCCAAAATAAAAATCATGTGCATTTCCAGTTAACAAGCAGTTCGAGCCACGTGTGGTTATTGTTCATAATATGTGCATTCTTTTGTCTTCTATAGTGACGTATATTGAGCCCTTCTTCGATAAACCTAGAAAATTAACATCACATGCATCCACCATTTCCTTAGATGTTATTTAGAAAATTAATGATTTTCTTCTCAAACGAAAAAAAGTTGTTCATTTTATAAACAAATTCATGCCTCCTATATACATGGCTCATAAAAGTGTAAGACAATAAAGAATATAGAAGCAAATGCGAGAAGACATTTATCTCAAAAATGAATTAATTGAAAGTTGAGATGTAAAATTTAACACATGTGCACATGTCATAACGAGAAATTGGTTTTTATTAAATTTGCAGTTGTGGTCTATGGTCGCTTTTTTATACCCGTTTAGCATCCCTTTTTCATTGAAATTAAAGAAATCTAGTTCAATCAATGTCATGAACACAATCTGATTTCTAAGTCTTCTGAACTGCATTCCCAAATTAATCGTGCACAATATATGACCGCACGTGGTTTTATTAATTTTAGATCGATTCAAAGGTGTGTTGCTTGCGTGCGTCTTCTTTCTATTATTATTTGTTGTTACAGGATATATTTTTGATTCGAGACCCTCTTTGTTTTCATTGATATTGTTTATTTTTTTGTCTTGTACAGCCGGCGCCCTAAGGTAAAGCCTCCATCGAAACAAGACTTGCTGGAAAGTCCGGTTACCTGGCACCAGAATATGCAGTAACTGGGAGAGTGGGTACTAAGGTGAATGTTTTCAGTTCCGGTGTGATCTTGATGGAACTGACCACGGGGAGAAAGGCTCTTTATTAGAGCCAACCAGAGGACAGTATGCACCATGGTTCCGTATCTAAAGTTTTGCTGGAATGCAATGAATACAAAATATACGTTAACCAGATGACGACAATGATAAACAAAGCCTTCAATGGCGAAGGACTAGAAGTAGAATATCCACTGTGCAAAATAGAAAACTAAAACTTTTTTTTTGTGCAAACTAAGTGCAAATTGTGTGCATTATATCTTCTACACAGATTCAATAAAATTTTGAATCCAAAATTTAGCATATTGAAATTCATTTAAAAATTAATTGTTAGTAGTTTAAAATACTCATGGGTCTTCTTTTATGGAGGAGGACCTCGAAGATTCCTTGCCAGTTGCCAACCCCTCCTCATGTGGCCAACCATTCTTCATTTGGTGTAGGCCACCAAGGTGGAGGTACACCCTTCTCTAAACGGAGGATTACAATCTTCATTCCGTGTAGGCCACCAAAATGTCCATTAAAAATCAAAGTAGTCCCTGGGGGATTTGAGGCTAAGGGTGAATCTCAAGTTCGTCTTATGATAGAGTTCTATCCCGAAGCTCTAATAAATTACGAGGAGTTGATTTCCCTACACAAGAATGCTTGTCATCCTCGATATTGGAACCCATTTTGAAGAGTTTGACGGCTTTTTTTCTTCCGCAATAACCAAGCTAATCATTTCTTAAAATGACCAGAATGAGAAAAATATAATCTTCTCCCGTTGCGAAAAAAAAAATATGTAAGAGAACGTGAACAAATTGAGTTCAATAATAAAACTAGATAGAGAAAAAAAAACATGTAACTAGAGCCATGTACTTCCAAACAAATGATAAACAGGTCGGTAATGTAAGAACCACGTTTCTTACATTCAACTCGCACACCATCCGCACACAAAACGCAACCACACACTCTAGTTTGTTTCTATGGATCTGGCCGAATCCGAGATGTTTAGAGAAAAAGAGCACAGAAGTTGCCCCGGCGATATGCCAGATGGTTGGGTTGGGTGGCGGAGTCAAGTCAGTAAAACAAGTGATATGGCGGAGTCAAGTAAGCAAAAATAAGTGATGTGGCGGAGGGTTAACAAAAAGTGGGCTTATTTGACTCTTTCTTGTAACGTTAGAGTTTTTTTTGATCCAAAAGTAATTTTACTTGTTTATCTGAAACTTGGCTTAACCATTAGGGGCTTATTTGAACATTTACCCGTTGTTCAGCACCAATTCAACTATGTTAGTGGAGTTGAAACAACTGCGCCAAGCTGGTTGAGTTCTGAGGATTTTTGAAGGATGCTTTTGACGTTGAAATGGTGTTCAAACCTGTCGCAGAAACCACCGACAATCTGTTTTGAAAAATGGTTGCGATTGTTCTCTGAACAGTTGCTCCAGGAAATTACCCCTATCATAATCAACGAATTGGTGACTCTTCGCCTCTATAAATAAGCGTTGTTAGTTTTAAATGGTCCTTACTGCGATTTTCTGTGAGCTCGTGAGAGATATACTATTTTAAAGGGTAAAATTGGGGGAAAAATAACTGTAAATTTTGTGAGAATGTAAATCTTACTATAAATTGGAAAAACAATTTGATGCAAATTTTAGAATGCCATTCATCTTCACGTGAGTGTTGATGGTACTGTGAATTTGTGTTTTTCGATTAGGTTCAGTATTGCGGGTACTTACTTTTCGCTATGACTTTTTTATTTTTTAATTTTGCTTTTAAGTCAAAGTAGGCAATATTTTTTTTTCCAGTTTTACCCTTGAAAAACTAAAAAAAAAACTCTAAATCTATAATTTTTACCCTTAATTAATGTTGTACTTTTTTCTCTCCAAATAAATTACTTCACCAACTTGTGTTTTTTATTAATGAAAATTTTCTCTTAATTTATTGCGATAGGGATAAAATTGAGACTTTTACTTCTTTTTTTTCTTGCATTGAAATTTGTATGATGACACTTTTTAAGAAATAAAATTTTAAAGCTTTAAAAATATCACAGCCTCTAATGAATTAACTGTTTAATTTATGAGCTAAAATTTTAAGTTAATATTTGAAATTCTAAAAATATGTTGACTTGTGGGCTTGTGTGATACATGTATATTCAAATTCAGTAGGACATAACTGGAATTGCAAAATTTTTAGTGGAACACCACCGTTTTGAAGAAGTTATTAATTAGCAGCTTTATTATACAGGCCCGGCCTATAGGTCTGGGTAGCTCAGGTGACCGCTTAGACCCCAATAGAAATAAGGCCCCAATTTATTTATAATTAGCATAATGTTTTACTGTATTTTGCTCATCAAATTCTATACTATGATTTATATTTATTTTTGTTTGAATCATTTCATGCAAAAGTGAGTTTTTTTTAGTTCAAGACTCACATCTGATGTTCATATTTACTTACATTTTAAAATTGTTTATACAAGAGTGAGTTATTTTATTATTAGGTTTTTTTTTTCAAGCCCCCACATTATAAATGATATATAAATTTATATTTACTATATCATATTATATTTGTTTTGGGCCCCTTTTATTGTTTGGCCCCACACCTTCGAAGGTTTAGGACAGGAGGTTCGATTATATTAGTCATCCAACATGCAGCTAAAGCCTTGTTTGATAAGTGGGCTTGGATCTAATTTTGTGAGGGTCTAGACAAACTTTTGTTTCCCAAGTGCGTTAGTCCAAACTTAGGCTCTGTTCTTTTATATTTCATTCCAAAAAAATCATCATTTTTTTTCTTTCAAAATTTTGCATAAAGAAAAAACCTCATTTTCTATTAAATTCAAAATTCAAATTTTAAAATTTTTCTAAATTTTCACTCATATAAATAAAAAATAATAATAATAATAATCATACGTACACTTTGTCTTCCTTTCCCTACACAAATTACCAAAAGAAACTTTTTCCAAAAAAATATTTCTTCCCCGAAATAGAAATTTTCCAATTGGGTCACAAAGAGAACGGAGCCCCAAACCATAATCTAAATTAATGTTGGATTTTTTTTTAAATCATAAACTATAGTCCGAACCCGGATTTGAGCCCACTTACCAAACCCAATTTATATTTATTATTTTCGAAACCCACCTAACCCAGACCCAAAGTTACCAATCATGAGATATAAAAAAATAAAAAATAAAAAGTCAAACACTGGACAGACAGACAAACAAAAATCCAAACAATGATACTAAAAAAAAAAAGAAATTTATTTAAGTGGACAAAAGTTTGAAACAATGGAAGTAAAAAAGAAAAAATTTGTTTCAAATGGAAGTAGGACAAAAAAAGGTTTCAGAAAATGGCACCAAAACAAAATGATTTAAACTATAATGGTACACTATGTTTTTGAAAATTTAATCTAAAGTAAGGTACCAAACAGCAACTCAAATCTAAGTTTAAACCAAGACTCTGAATATTCTTTGCTAATTAAACTCAAGATGAGATACTAATCATCAGGTCAAATATTTGATAAATATTTAAATTCTAGACTCAAACCCAAATCCAAACTCACTTACCAGGCATATGCCTCACAGTGTTGCCATTTTTGCATAGCCAAGTTGTTAGAATATTTTACTGTGTCAGTCCAAATCAAAATGTTCATATAATTTGTGATCCTCTCTCGACTCTTATCATCAATGTTTGAAAAACTTGTGTAGTCTGTAAAGAAAGTGGAAAAGCATGGTTTCGATACCTGTTCGACTTTGAACTGTGGCGTGTGCGACACCTATTCGACAACGTTAGTGGAGTTGAAATAACTGCACCAAGATTGTTGAGTTCTTAGGATTTTTGAAGGATGTTTTCGATGTCGAAACCTATGGCAGAAATTGCCGACAGTCTGTTTTGAAACAAATGGTTGCGATTGTTCTTTGAACAGATGCTTCAGAAAATTGTCTCTATCATAACCAACGAATTGGTGATCTTCACCTCTATAAATAGGTGTTGTTAGTTTTAAATAGTCCATATGGCCCTTTCCCGTGAGATCGTGAGAGATACACTATTTTTCAAGGGCAAAATTAAGGGAAAATAACTGTAATTTAGTGAGACTTTAAATTGAAGAAAAATCCAAAAACTGGCACTGGAAAAAAAAACATTTATTTAAGTGGACAGAGTAAAAAAAAAGCTTGAAACAATGGAAGTAAAAAAGGAAAAACCATTGTTTTAAATGGAAGTAGAACAAAAAAAAAAGTTTCAAACAATGGCACCAAAAAAAAAAAAAAAAAGAACCATTTAAATTATAATTATAAACTATGTTTAAAAATTTAATCAAAAGCATGGTGCCAAGCAACAACTAAAATCTAAATTTAAACCAAGACTCTAAACATTCTTTGTTAACCAAAATCAAGATGAGATACCAAACACAACATCTAAAATTTGATTAAACCAGATTTTGAACTTTAGACTCAAACTCAGATCTAAACTCACTCCCTGGATAGAGGCTATAAGTGTTAACATATGGCTCACAATGTTGTAATTTTTGCGTAGTCAAGTAGTTAGAATCTATTTAGTGTGTCAGTCCCAATCAAAATGTTCAGGTAATTTCTAATCCTCTCTCGGCTCTTCTAATCAATGTTGAAAAAACTTGTGCAATTTGTAAGTAATGAACAAAGTTCGAAAGCGTGGGTTCGATACCTGTTTGACGTTGAACTGTGGTGTTGTTAATTGACACCTGTTCGACTGCATTAATGGAGTCGAAACAACTGTACGAAGTTGGCGAAGTTCAGAGAATTTTTTAAGGATGTTTTTGACATTTAAATGGTGTCAAAGCCCGTCGCAAAACTTGCCGACAATATGTTTTGAAACAAATGGTTACAATTTTTTTTTGAACAGTTGCTTCAGGAAATTGTTCCAATCATAACCAACGAATTTGTGACTTTTCACCTCTATAGATAAGTGGTATTAGATTTAACTGGTCCCCGCCGCCATATCCGGTGAGCTCGTGAGAGATTCACTATTTCTCAAGGGCAAATTTGGGAAAAAATTACTATAAATTTCAGAATGCCATTCGTCTTCTCCTGAGTGTACTGATATGACTGTAAATTTTGTGTTTTTGGATTAGGTTCAATATTGTGGATTCTTACTTTCTACTCTGACTTTTCTTTTTTTTTTACTTTTGCTTTTCAGTCAAAGTAGGCAATTTTTTTTTTCCATTTTTCCCTTGACTAATTAAGAAAACTGTAAAATTTTCATTTTTACTCTTAATTAATGTTGTACATTTTCTGTCCAAATTAATTTGCTTCACCGACTTGTATTTTTTATTAATGACAATTTTCTCTTAATTAGTTTTACAGGGTTAAAATTGAGACTTTTACCTTTTTTCTTTTTTGCATTGAAATTTGTATGATGACACTTTGTAAGAAAAAAAATTAAAGATTCAAAAACATCAAAGCTTCTAATCGATTAACCGTTTAATTTATCAGTTAAAATTCTAAATTAATATTTGAAAATTTCCAAAAACATGATGATTAGTGGGCTTGTGTTATGCATGTATATTCGAGATTAAATAGGATAGAATTGGAATTGCAAAATTTTTAATAGAACACCACCGTTTTGAAGAAGTTAGCAATAGTAGCTTTATTTTGTCACCATTATACCTGTCTGGCCCATAAGTCAGGGCAGCTTAGATGACCGCTTAGGGCCTAATAAAAATAGGAACCCAATTTTTTTTTTATAATTAGCATAGTGTTATTCTCATCAAATTCTATATTAGGAATTATATTTATTTGTGTTTTAATAGGTTAATGCAAAAGGTTTTTTTTTTATAAATTTTTTAGTTCTAGTTTCACATCAATGTTCATCTTTACTTTCGTTTTAAGCATGCTTCTACAAGAGTGATTTTTTTATTATTTGTTTTTTCTTTTGCAATTCATAGGTCACATTATAAATAATATAAAATTTTGAAATTACTATATCTCATTATATTTGTTTTGGGGCTTTTTTATTGTTCGGCCCCGAGCCTCCAAAGTTTTGGACAGGAATTGCGATTATATTAGACGTCCAAAATGCAGGTAAGGCCTTGTTTGATAAATGGGTTTGGACCTCATTATATGAGGGTACAGACAAACTTTTGTTCATAATGAGTTTATCCAAACTTAGCCTCAAACCATAATTTAAGATATTGATGAGTTATTTATCTTAAACTATAGTCCAAACCAATGTTTGAGTCCTCATACTAAACCCAATTTCAATTTTTTTTTTTTTTAAACCCACCAAACCCAGAGTTATCGAACACAAGATATGGAAAAGAAAAAGAAAAAAAAAAAAAAAAAAAAGTCAAGCATTGGCCTGACAGACACAAAATCCAAACAATGGCACTGAAAAAATAAAAAAGCATTTATTTAAACAGACGCACTATTTTTTTTTTAAACAATGGAAGTATAAAAGAAGAAACGTTGTTTTAAATGGAAGTAGGACAAAAAAAAGTTTCAAATAGTGGAAGAAAAAATAAATAAATAAACAAAAGAACTATTGATTTAAATTATAAATGTTGACTATGTTTAAAAATTTAATGTAAAGCATGGTGCCAAGCAACAATTCAAATCTAAATTTACACCAAGACTGTGAACATTCTTTGGTAACTAAAATAAATATGAGATACCAAACACAAGTTAAACATTAATTTGATTAAACCATATTTTGAACTTTAGACTCAAACCTAAATCCAAACTCACTTACCAATCAGAATAGTACTACTCAGTCCTCTTTTTCTCCCTTCTTCCTCTTCTTTCTTTTTCTTTCCTTCTGTTTTCTGGCCCAAGAGTTTTCTCTCCCTTCTTTCCTTCCAATGCGGATGACCCATCTTCCCCTTCCCATCCTTTTTTTTTTTTTTTTTTTCTGCTTTTTCTTTCTTTTCTTTTTCTTCCTTCTTTGTCTTCTTTCTTTTTCTTGACTTCTCTGCTTTCTGGTCAGCGAGTGGCAGCACCTCTTTTTTCCTGCGTTTTCTTTCTTTTCTTTTTCTCCCTTCTTCCTCTTCATTCTTTTCCTTGCCTGTTAGTTCAGTCTAGTTATTCTATTTTTCTGCATTTTCTTTCTTTTCCTTTTCTCTCTTCTTCCTCCTCTTTCTTTTTCTCGGAGTTGGCTAGGGATTTTCATAGGCTGTGGGCGAATTGAAGGAGGCATGTGTTTCGCTGAAGAAGGAGTACTCCATTAGCGATGAAGAAAATGGGTGGGTCGAACAGAGCGGATGAATTTGGCCTTTCACGGAGTGTGCTACGATTTTTTAAGAGGAATCGGCTGAAGAAGAAACAGAAATTTCCTTTGAATCAATAATATATACACTGTAATAACAAATAACACAAGTAATAGGAAGAAGACATGTACCAGCCGCACGCAACACAACTTTGCTAAAGGGCTGTAAATTGTGTTCATGATTTTTTTTTTTTTTTTAAATTTTACTTACTGTTTTTATGTTTATTATTATTATTTTTAAATCCTAAAACCCCTAGAATTAATTTATGGTAAGATTGAAAAATTGGTTTTCCAAGAAAAAGAAAAAGAATGTTACATATATTTTACTATTTTTACTAAACGGGTTTTTTTTGTTGATGGAATGGGCAAAAGTGATGCCTCGAAATTAAGAATAAGAATTTTTTCAGTTCTTGGTGTGAAAGTTGTAATGCACACAATTTGCACAAAATTATTATTTTTTAGTTAATATTCAAAATATAACTTCTATCTTGCACAAATTTTGCACAGTGAATATTTTATTACTACTAAAAAGAGGGTCGAAAGTTATTGTACGTGATTCTTCTTCAGAAGATTCTCTTTTTCTTTCTCCACCACCTCACCATGTCCTCTTTGGCTCGATGCTTCCGGGGAAGAAACCGAAGAATTTCGGACAAGCGATGCACCCCGATACATTTTCAGGTGAAACAAAGTCAAGACTGGCAACCTTAATGCAAGACTTGAGATTTCTGACTTGATGAGGACACCCCAGCAGGCACAAAAACTGCATCCCCAAGTTTTTGAACAAATGTCCAAGGTTCAACTCTTGGGAAACTTGTTCAGGTGGACGAGGGGATGCGATCCTCTTGTTCCGAAAATTTTGAGACTAGATGATCCCAATCCGGTGAAGGAGGTTATTGGAGAAAGCAGTGACAAGAAAGCTAATGATAAGAAATAAATCTCAAGGGAGGATAACATAAGAAGTTGGAAATAAGAAATAGAAATTTCCTTTGATCAATAATGTAATTTTTTTTTGAAAACAGATCAATAATATAATAACAACCGCACGCATGCCGCACAGTAGAGTTAATCCTCTGAATCAATCCAAAATAAAACCACGTACGTAGTCCTGCTCCTTTGGGTCACAACACCAGAAATTTTAGTCCCTTACATTTCAAATGATAAAATATGTTGGATATTATTTATTAAACCAAACTTTAATTAATTAAGAAATTATATTTGTAGTAGAATTTAGTAATTACTTGTTTAGTTGTTTATTGTTCCTTTTAGGAAATAGTTTTCTGACTAGGATCTGGTAAGTGAATCCTAATAGGTTTTGGTTAACTCTGGAATGTTTATATAAAGAACCCATGGTGTAGAGTTTTAACACTACGAAAAACAGAGATGATGTGAGATCAGATCTAGAAAATCTTGCCTCGTTAGTGTGAAAAGCCTTGAGAGCTTCATTGATTGTTGTGGTTTTGTTTGATATAAAGATATTTAATTCTGCTGCATTAATCTTTGTGCTATTAGGATTTTTTTTTTTTTTTTTTTTGTATCCTACAAAATATAGTCTCTTACTTTGATCACATTCTTCAATTTGTTGTTCCAAGTCATGTGTTGCTTACTTCTCTAAGTTGGCGTTTTGTTAACCTCTTTTCTTTATTTTCCACCTAGCCAGTACAAATGGCACAAAAAGAAGCAATTTTCAATTTGAAAACTAGAGCAGAAAACCGAAAGTATCGATTAATCATCAAGAAGTAGTGATGTAGTAAAGGGTAGATGCATGCTACGTGGAGAGGGAGCTGAGATTCTAGCAGAAGAGAACTGTCTCTTTTACAATTATATTTTGTAAAAAGAAAAAAAAAAAAAAAAAAACAGTAAGTAAAATAGAGAAGAAAAAAAATTCATGAACACAATCTGATTATGATCACTTTTTTACAGCTCTTTGGCAAAAGTTGTGTTGCTTGCGTGCGGCTGACGTGCATCTTCTTTTTATTACTCGTGTCATTTGTCGTTACACAGTTAGCTTAACCTTATTGGTTCTTGCAGGGATCATTTCTATCTCTTTTTCTTAGTAATTTCTTCGCAGGAAAAATCATACATCAATTTTACCTTAAAAAAGTAGTCTAGTTCTCCACCTGCGACTTTAGATAACTAGACGAACTCAATTCATACATCAAATATTATATGATTAATTAGATTTAAATGTGATTTAATATACTACCCCTTTCTGTTTGGTGGGGTAAGATATTAATAGACTTTATATATACTCAAATACTAATTTAATTTATCATTTCTTTTACCTTTATTTTTACTTAATTTTTGTGGGGCAATGTTGGTATTTTTGTAATTTTAACATAGTACCAAGGGTATTTTTGAAAAGTAAAATGAGGCAATTGTCGCACCAAGTCAAAGGGTAGTTTCGTCCTTGCCATATGATGTGGGACAACATGCCCCAATCAGACAACCATTTTTACATTTTTCATTATTGTTAATTTTAACATAATTAGAGTAAGATATATTTAAATTTGTAGAGGAAGTCATTTTTGTGTTAGATTAGGGAATTTTTTTTTTTTTTGAAACAAAAGAAATACTTAAATTAACGAGGTAGAAATATGGTCCAGTAGCGATTTGACAGTAGGCCATGAGCCAAACAATACAATCTAGAATTTAAGTAGATCTGAAAATCAGATCTACAATCTACAATCAAAATAGATCTGAAAATCAATTCTACAAACTGCAAATCTAGCCTATAGCTAAGCAAAGAGCAACAAAATTTCAAATAGCTGAGCAGATCATCTGACCGGTGGCACAGGACTGCTACTGAGTTATGATATAATTCCAAAATTGACCCATGACAGAAGGGATCCGTGACAAACAACTGACGACGCCAACCACTGTCAGCATTATTTTCACCATCTTCTTCATCAACAACTTCATCTTACAGATCTGAAGTTAAAGACTGCAAAAATAAGTGAAAAACACCACTCCAAAAATGGAGCAGACAAAACTCTCTTAAAAAAAGGAACAGAAAACTCTCAACAAGGAGAGACAAGAAAACTCTCGACAAAGAGAGATTTATTAGAAAGGGAAGAAAGGAGCTCCCCCATCTTCCTATCCTCCATTAATGGAGGATGGGGGAGAAAGGAAAATAGAGGAGCGGTAGAGAGAAGGCAGAGGAGAGAAGGCAGTTAGATTAGGAAATTGATATCAAGTTTATTGGTTTGATATTTATTATTATCTATAAATAGGATATAGCCTATGGGCATGCACACTTATATTATAATTTTTTCAATAAAGAACTGTTGTTCTTTTGATTCATGGTGTTTTTCTAGTTTTGTTTGTAAACACTCCCCACTCATGAGCTGTCTTTAAGTACAATTACTGGAAATATCGTACCATACTCTACCTTAATTTGTACTCAAAGCTATCTTAGACAAAAAGCGAACTGTTTTGTTAGAATTTCTCCTAACATGATTAAAGGAAAATCTTTACACAAACCTTTAATATCATGAATAAAATTTCCAATAAGTGATAAATCTCTTTGCTGCTCCCATATTTTCTGAAAAATCAGCAATGCATCTCCTTCAATTAGGCAATATGTGATGTTCATATCTTTGGCTAACTGGATAGCCTCAAGGACTCCTAAACATTCCACTATTTCTGCATTAGCTCCTTTAGCCCTAGTCCACAAACTTAGGAGGTTCCAGGGCAAAATGATAAAAAGAGACCTAAATATAGTCATCTATAAATACTTTTTCCTTTGAGTTTTTCTATATGCAAAATCATCTTTCATATTAAAATATAATTTTCAATGCGCATAATGGTCAATCCATTTAATTTTTCTCACAACATTGATGATCTCAAATATTTTTTTCAACAACTTTAATGTTGAAAAACTCATCTCAGTCGATGCTAACAGATAAACTTAGCATGCATTATATAAACAATTACAACATTTAGATAACAATATAAACGTTTAGAAAATTCAAAAATATCAATTGTCCATATTTTTTCAATTAATAAAGTCTCTTGCAATATAGGTCTGAGTTAAATAGAAAAACAAGACACTACTACTTTTCAAAAGATAAATTTAATTACACAAATCAATCATACACACGAAAAATCAAGAACAAATCAATGATTCAAAAACGATGATCAAAATATAATATGGAGGAAATCAAGAATTACTATAGTCAAAAGCTAAATGCATTTCGACTTCACTGCTCTTATTCATACTGCTACCTCTCTGTTAGTTAATGCCTATAACCATGTGTAACAGACTTTTTCCTCTCTCGGAACTTAGGCGTATTGTGTATTGTGTCTTTATTTATTTACTCTTTATTTGTATATTACTTCTATTATTGACGTTGTCTCAAAGACATAGTGAGCCTTTTTTTTTCTTTGAAAATAAGGGCTGCAATATTTATTATTAGTCCAAATAGTTAAACTACTCATATATGTTATAATAGGAGATTTATGAATTCTAGGACCTTGAAGCATTTGGGCTTTGGGCAATTGCTCAGGTTCGCTCTGACCATTAGTGTACACCTATAACCGTTTGTGTAACAGACTTCTTTCACTCTTAGACCTTAGGCCTATTGCCTATATTTACTTTCTCTTTATTTCTCTATTACTGACATTGTCTCAAAGACATAGTGGGAATATTTTTCTTTGAAAATAAGGCTTGCAAAATTCATTATTAGCCCAAATAATTAAACTACTCATATATATGTTATAATAGGAGACTTTATGAATTTTGGGCCGGTGAAGCATTTGGCCCTAGGCAGTTGTTCAGATTCGTCATACTTGAGGGCCAAGCCTGAGCTACTTCTTGTAAATGTTCTGCCATCAATAATTCGACTTCACTTGCTTGGTTTCAAATCACCACACCTATCCCAGCTTTGTGGTGGTTCCTATTTTTCTTGACTTGCTTTCTTCACTTCTTTCATACTCCCACTATTTGTTGGTAATCCAGTAAATAGTTTTGCAATATTCAGACGCTTTTTGGACACATTTAAAGGTATTTTTTTCCAAAATACCCTGTGCATCTAAATAAAGGAGCCTTACAAAAACACAGATTATTTAAGGTGGTTACAGTGTCACTCTAAAAATAATATTTATTTTATGGTGGTCACACAACCGGCCTAAAAAAAACAATGATTATTCAAGCCAGTTTCGGAAAAAATTGGCGTAAAAGAAAACGCATGTTATGCAATAAGGTCATTCTCACAAAACAGTCCTGTATATAATTATCAACCAAAATTATTGAATTTAAAATTATTAAAAAATTTAGACTTCCTAAGGCATTCCTAATGTATTGGAACCACCTTAGGAATGTTCTTCTTTAAGACGTTTTATGAAAAACTACCTTTAAAAATAGACTTTCTAAGGCGGTTTCTAAAGAAAGTCTATTTTTTAAGGCATTTTCTAGAAAACCGGCTTGGTAGGTACTATTTCTTTAAAAAGAAATCGCCCTCAATTTTTGAAAATAATAATTTTCTATGAAATTTACATTAACCCCGCATAGAAAATTTAATAAAACAACAACCAATATAAAAATTAAAATTAGCTTTGACAATAGAAATTGAAATAAATTACAACAAAGTATTTAGTCTAATTCAAAAAGGTAATGTGATAACATTACTAATTTATAAATCCATCCAAAAGCTCGAATAGTATTTTAGAACTCATTATCCAAGACAGAACCATCCAATATTTCTCTATACAAAAGATCAAATAATATTTTAGAACCCATGACCCAAGACACAATTACGACAAAACATTTCTCCATACAAAAGATCAAATAACATTTTGGAATTCGTGTTTCAGGATATAATGACCCAATATTTCTCTGATGGCATCCAAGTCCATCATGGATAAAGGGTGTACGTAATGTCCTGACTGTACTATCACAAAGAAAAAAAGGCCACCAATTTATTGAGTTAATAAATAAAATGTAATTAAGATATGCTATACTAAACACCTAAAACAAAATACACTACCTGGTTGAGTACTAAATTTTTAGATTGGGTTATAATTTTGTACATGTAGTACATGACATAGTATCCACATTCTCAATTTCAGGCGTTTCAATTAAAATGGCCTTAAAAAGCAGGACAGTTCAAAAAGCGGCTTAGAAAAACTGAACAATTTAAAGCGGTTTCAAGCCAACAGCCTTAAAAAGAACTATCTAAAGTTGTTATAGAGAAATTTACCATCTTAAATTATCTAAATTTTCTAAGGCGCTTCTTGAAGAACCATTATATTATCCGCATTCTTGGAATTTAAAACGTTTACCATGTTTCTGCCTTAGAAAAGCCATCGTTAATTCATATTTTTGTGGTAGTGTTGTACATAGAAGAGAGTACATATAAAGCAATAATTACTAAGCCTTATAAATTACACATTCGAGTATATAGATCACATTTTCACCAACATTCTAGATTTCATAGAAGATAACATATGAGGACAACATTCTTTCTCGGCGCAATGCCACAATTCAAGGGATGAAATTCATAGTTCGTGCAGACAGGTGGCGATAAAAAAATTTTAGGTCTTAGAATTAGGAGCATAAGAAAACCATAAAGGAACACAATGAATTTCAATGTGTTGAATCTTGGATACATATGCAATTGAATCTATATTGCACACAATTTGCACAAAATTAGTCCCCCCCCTTTTTTTTGTTGATAATCAAAATATAACTTGTAATTTGCACAAGTTTTGCACAGTAGATCGATTTCCTGAATTTCACCTCTAGAGAGTACAATGAAAAAGAAAGAAATGATCCCTACAAGAACCCACAAGGTTAAAATGCTGCGAGCTCTGTTCCTCATATGTTGCATCTTCCATTTTATTTCCTGGATTAATGCATGCAAGTTTCTTATATATATAACGTATTGGTTTGTTCATTTTCTATGCCATGTTTTAGTAATGAGTGTGTTGAAGCAGATTGGGAGAGATAGTATTGTAGTCTCGTAATCACAATTTAAAGAAATTGGGAGTTGTGTCACTTGTGGCTCCTTTAATGCCAATTCTTCTTGTCACATCACTGAGATGTTAGTTTCATCTTAATTTTGTAACGAGCCAAGTCCATAGATTTTAGCTAACTTTTTGACTGACAACTGTATATATATATATATATATATATATATATATATATATATATATATATATATATATATATACTGAACATAGCCCAAATAATCATTACGTGAACAGGGTTATTCCTTTGTGCTAATGGTGGTGGGGTGGAAAATTATTGGAGGGAAAGTTAGAAATCTGGAACTTTTGGGGTGGGTTGTTTTCATTTTTTTTCACCATTTTATAGTTTTCAATCTTTGTCGTCATCCAGTTAACGTTAATTATGTTTGTATTTATTGCATTCCAGCAAAACTTTTTTATAACAAACTTCTTTAAACGTTTATTGAATCTATTAAATGAGTTTAACGATTTGTAATCAAAGGCTAAATTAGGGAATGACATCTACAAGTTCAAGCTAAAGAAGAAATAAAAGAAATATTACAGGAGTATTCTATCTGGTTATACTTTGGATTGATTCAATGAAACTCGTGTGTGCGGATGGTGTGTGAGCTGTATGCATCTTTAGTGTTTTTTTTTCTCATATTCCTCAAATCTTTAATAGATCTGACCCCTGCTGATAATTGCCTCAAAGGAAGTACTGATGATCATATTATTATGATCAACTTTTGGCGACTCACGAGTTGTGATTGGATTTTTTGTACACTGTGAGTGGCTTCCAAAAAGAGACAAATGCTCACTAAAATGCTGCCACTCTGCATTTCATCTTCCATTTAATTTTCTTTACAAGATCTGAGCTGCCACATTTTTAAACATATGACTCTAATGCATGCACGTTTCTTAAAAAGTGTCATCATACAAATTTCAAGGCAGACAAACAAAAGAAGTAAAAGTCTAAATTTTATCTCTAAAACAATAAATTAAGAGAAAATTTTTGATTAATAGAAAACAAAGGTTCGTAGAAGAGAAAAAAATATGACATTAATTAAGAGTAAAGCATGATAATTACCATTTTCTTAATTTTTTTAAGGGCAAAAATTTGAAAACATATATACTCCCTACTTCGACTAAAAAACAAAAATTAAAAAAAATAAAAATCATAGTAGAAAGTAAGAATCCATAATACTAAACCTAATAAAAAACACAAAATTTACATTTTAGTCAACACTCAGGTGAAGACGAACGGCATTCCAAAATTTTGTAAGATTTACAATCTCACAAAATTTACGATCATCTTTTCCCCAATTTGGCCCTGGAAAAATAGTGTATCTCTCACAAACTCACAAGAAATCGCAGTAGGGACCATTTAAAACTAACACCACTTATCCATAGAGGTGAAAAGTCACCAATTCGTTGCTTATGATTAGGCAATTTCCTAAAGTAACTGTTCAAAAAATAATGCCAATCATTTGTCGCAAAACAGATTGTCAGTTATTTTTGTGACAAGTTTCGAGACCATTTCGACGTCGAAAGTATCCTTAAAAAATCCTCTAAACTCCACCCACTTCGAGAAATTGTTTTGACTCCACTAACGCAGTCAAATAGGTGTCAAACAACACCACAGTTCGACGTCGAACATGTACCAAAACGACCTTTCGAATTGTGCTCATTAGTTACAAACTACACAAGTTTTTCCAATATTAATGGTAAGAGTCGAGAGAGGATCAAAAATTACATGAACATTTTGATTGGGACTGACACACTAAATAGATTCTAACTACTTGGCTATGCGAAAATGACAACATTATCAGCCATATGCTAACACTTAGGCTATGTTCTTTTCCATCCAATTTTAGGAAAAGTATCACTTTTTTTCTCAAAAATAGTACACAAAGAAACAACATCATTTTTACTAAATTCACAATTTAAATTTAAAAATTCCCTCTAAATCTTCACTCACATAAATTTTAAAAAAACATAATCATTACACTTTTTCTTCTCTTTCTTACACAAATTCCCAAAATAAATTTCCTCCAAAATAAATTTCTTAATTAACCAAAAAAATTTTTAACCAAACCAAGTTACTAAGAGAACAGAGCCTTAGGGTCTGTTCTTCTTGTGGTTTTCAAACCAATTTTGAGAACAAGTCTCAAAAAAACTTCAAAACCATGTTCTCTAACTTAGTTTTGAAACCAATTCTCAAACCCAATTCTCAAACCGCCGCCGCCCGCAATCACCGTCCTCAATCGTATTCGGATTCTGATTTCGATTCTTCTTCTTCTTTTTCGATTCGGATTCTGATTTTGATTCTTCTTCTTCTTCGGATTGCGATTCTTCTTCGATTTCGATTCTTCTTATTCTTCTTCTTCTTCTTTGGATTTGGATCTGGGTTTTGATTTCGATTTCGTTTCTTCTTCTTCTTCTTCTTAAAACCCTGAACTGATTTTTGGGTCCAATCTTGCTGTTGAGCTGGCGTCAGTGAGGGGAAGGGGAGAGGGTAGGGGGGTGAGGGTGAGGTGGTGGTGGTGGGGAGGAGGGGGGCGGTGAGGTGGTGTTGGTGAGTGGGAGTAGGAGGGGGAGAGGGCGGTACGAGTGATATGTTTTAAAACTTGATCTCAAAACTTTGTTTCTTTATTTTGGCATCAAACCCATTTTGTTTGAAAATTATTCTCAAAACTAGCAAGAGAATAGACCCTTAGGCTCTATTTGATAAGTGAGTTTGGATGTGGGTTTGAGTCTAAAGTTCAAAATATGGTTTAATCAAATGTTTGACCTTAAGTTTGGTATCTCATTTAGAGTTTAGTTAACAAAGAATGCTTAAAGTGTTAGTTTAAATTTAGATTTGAGTTGTAGACATAGTTTACAATTATAATTTAAATAAATGGTTCTTTTGTTTTTTGTGCCATTGTTTGAAATCTTTTTTTTTTTTTTTTTTTTTTTGGGTCATACTTTCACTTAAAACAATGGTTTTTTTTTTCTTTTTTACTTGCATTGTTTCAAACTTTTTTTTTTTTTACTGCATCTGTTTAAATAAATGGTTTATTATTCCACTGCCATTGTTTGGATTTATGTTTGCATGTCCAATATTTGAACTTTTTTTTTTTTAATATCTTGTGTTTGGTAACACTGGGTTTGGTAACACTGCATTTCCCCTTCACTACTCTTATTAATATTTCTACCTCTCTGAGTTAACACCTATAACTATCTGTGTAACAAACGTTTTTACCCTCTTAGGACTTAAGAAGTATTAATCTTTCTCCTCTAAGTACTTAAGGCATATTGTCTTTATTTATTTTCTCTTTATTTGTCTATTACTTCTATTCTTGGCATTGTTTCAAAGGCATAGTGAGCCTCTCTTTTCTTTGAAAATTAATAAGGCTTGCAAAATTCATTATTAACCCAAATAGTTAACTACTCTTATATGTTATAATAGAAGATTTATGAATTTTGAGCCCGTAAAGCATTTGGGCTCTGAGCCATTGATCAAATTCGCCCTATTTCAAGACCGTTAGTGCATGACTAGAACCATATGTGTAACATAGTTCTTTCACTCTTAGAACTTAGGCGGATTGGCTTTATTTACTTTCTCTTTATTTCTATATGACTGACAGTGTCTCAAAGACATAGTGGGCCTTTTTTTCTTTGAAAATAAGGTCTGGAAAATTCATTATTAGGCCAAATAGTTAACTACTCATGTATGTTATAATAGGAGATTTTATGAATTTTGGGCCGGTGAAACATTTGAGCCTTGGGTAGTTGTTCAGGTTCACCTTACTTCAGGGTTAAGCCTGAACTGCTTCTTGTTTATGTTATGTCATCAATTATTCCACCTCACCTTCATGGTTTCGAATCACCAAACTTATCCCAGCTCTGTGGTGGTTTCCATTTTTCTTAACTTGCTTTCTTCACTTCTTCCGTACTTCCACTACTTTCTTGGTACTGCAGGAAAGCTTTTGCAATATTGAAGCATTTTTTTTTTCACACATTTAAAGGTGTCTTTTCTTAACTACCCTATGCATCTGATAGGACTTGTCGTGTTTCTACCAAATATAGTAAAAGTAAAACATAAATCTTTCGTTAAAAATTATAAAATATAGTATTAGTGGATAGGAGTTTGAATTTACAAATTTGTTACTAAAAAATATTAATATAAACTTAAAATTTCCAATATACATATGTATAAAGATTAATTTTTATAAATTAAGAAAATTATTTTTATTCAAAATAAATATTAATATTATGTGTATTATTAAAAAAATAATTTAATATTCAAATAACTAAGTTTAAACAAATTAAAAGGTAGTTCATTCTGTTGATTTTTTTTCTTTTCGTTTTTGGCATTGAGTCATACCATTGAGTTGAAATATGAGTTTATTTTGTTATCACAAAACTATACTTATTTACACTATCTTTTAAAAAAAAAATTCACTCTATTTAAAATATTTTTTATTAGTTTCTAATACTCATGTTTGTGTTAAACACAATATCTTTTTCAAATGAATGTTTAAAGATCGAAATGTATGGATCAATTAAGGTCCTTCACTCCCTAAATGTACATATAATGTATTTATTTTCTCTCACCATATAATTATTTTATATCTTTTGAGTGAAAATAAAAAAGTATGAACTACCTTTTTTCTATGCCAAAAAGGATGGGGTGAGACATTCAAATTTATAAAAACATTTATTCTATTGATCAAATTCAATTTGTTTCAAAAAAATATTTGTATTGGATTTTTGGATTATCTAAAAGAAAATTAAAAAAGGTTGTAGAAAACTATTATTTTAAGAAAAATTCTTGGATAATTGTATGTTGTATAGTAATTCGCTATTAAAAATTAAGTATGGATAAAATTTCTTCTTCACAAAAAAAATTAAAGAATTAAATATAATTACATGCCCTTAAGAATAATTACAAAAAATTAGCAACTTTTTAAAGAATTTAGCATCCTACAATATCACAAATGAAAATTTTCTTTATAAATATTGAGCATGTGAGTGGCATGTGACTTTTTGGATGGAAAAATTGATTGAGAGTTAATGAGGGACCAAAAGAGTACACTAGCTATCTAAAATGTAAATGATATTTTTTCACCATTTAAAATGTGAAGGACAAAAAAGAACATTAAATCATTTGTGATGGACCAAAATGGTAGTTTGCTCTATAATAAATTTAGACGAACAACGTACGTACAGGATGAAAAATGACAAGAAATATAAAGGCCTTTGAATCAATAATAACAACCGCACGGCAGCCGCGCGCAAGCAACACGTAATGAACACTAACTAATATTAGCAAGGGAACAAAGTATGTGTAAATAAACAATATAAGGTATGGGATTCTACTGATCCAATTGATATCAAAGACTTGTCTCGCTAAATATATACCCGGGCAAGAATCATAATCAAATCACTACAACAACAAAATGAAGAGAGAGAAAATCTCATTTGAATGATAAGAAGAATAAAGAGATACAAAATAGTCTTATGGAAGAAATAACCATATTAGGTAAACAAGAAGAACCCACAGAAGTGAACAGACCTAGGACAGAAAAAGAGAAATCTAAGAATTGCAGGTAACTACTATGCCTTCCAACTGTTAATTAATAACAACATTAATAAAGTACAAGTGCAAACCATCAAACAATATTGTGCACGTTTTTTATCAAATCTGAGTAACAAATTTACTTCTTATATTACATGAAATTAAATTTAATGGAAAAATCAAAGACAGAAATGAAAATTCACTCAATATTATACTATTGATTATCTATGAGTATTTGTCATTTCTAATTTATGAATGGTTTGTTTGTAGGAATAATGCTGGTACACAGACTCTTGGAGGATTAACTACTGCAGCTGATCCCGCTGAAAAGTCAAGACTCGAATGGCTTAGGTGTGGTAATTAAAAATTTGCATATTTAGCCTTTAACAGATCATTGATTGCTACCGGATTCCATCAAAATTCCGAAATTAAGTGCGCTTGGGCAAGGATAGTACTAGAATTGGTGACCCCTTCAGAAGTATTCGTGTTGTTCTTCGTAAAATCAGCAGTTGTTCTTCAACTTCAATATTTGATTGGGACTGGTCTTTGAAGCTGCCTGAACTGTCCAAATGAATGTTTTGTGTTTTCAGACAAAGAGTCACTTGCAGCGCACGTAACATGCACTGATCACCCAACCAGTTGTTGCATATAATATATAGTTTTCTTTTTCTTTAACAGCTTCGGAGATGACTTCTGTCAATAGGTAAGTAGCGCCCAATGGAACGAGAGAAGATAAGGATTTCTCATGCCTGTTAAAAGTGAAAATCTCTATATTCATCAAATTAGAAATTTTCAGGAAAAAAAAACACATTCGAAATTTCTTTGATCTTCATTACCATTTAATAACAAAACAAAACGGCAGTAAAAAAATTTAATCCATCAACTATAATGAAAAATTAGAAAGAAAAATAAAAATATCGAAAGCTATTTTAGTTTACCCCACTTTGATGGTTGCTTTTCTCGATCGATGCATGTAATTTTCCAGGTTGACAGATCGAAGAAGCGCTCAATGTCACTGTCGAAGACAAAAAGATGCACAGATGATGAACAATAACCGCACGTAGCTCGAACTAGCTAGAAACCTAGCTAGGAAGAAAAACACAAAATTCAAACCAAGATAAACATGAAGCTAAGGGAACTAAAAAAGGAGATGGATGCATGATTCGTGAGTATTACTCAGACATAGAACAGCAAATTGTTCTTAAATAGTCTGGATTGGTCAAGAGTTTTCCCGCCTTCAAACACTCATCCATCATTCTGGCGACTGTAGCCACCAGCCTGGACGCCGTGCCACCCCGAGCATCCGGCAAAGCTCCATTTCCTGCGGCTCTAGTGGATGCAGTCTATGCAGATGATCTCCATAGGTCTGGTGGATGAAATGAAATGTGGAGTTTCAAACGCGTAAGGAAAAAAAAATTTTGATACTATTTAATATTTATAATATCACAAAAAAAAAATTAAAAGGAACCTCCAATTAGTGGCGAATGAACAGAGTAGTAGTAAAAACAATCCACTATGCAAAACTTGTGCAGAACTTGTGCAAAAAAATGTAGAAGTTATACAATGATTATCAACTATAAATAAATAAACAAATATGTGAAAATTTTGTGCATTGATATATCTTCAATATAGAATCAATGACATTTATGTCCCAGATTTAACACACTGAAATTCATTTAAAATAAAAAATAAAATTTTTTTTTTTTAAGTGCAAATGGCCATATTTCAGATTAAAAATAACGTTTGAAATTTCTTTGATCTTCATTACAGTTTAATAACAAAATAAAACTGCTACCAAAAAATTTAATCCATCAACTATAATGAAGTAATGAGCAATTAGAAAGAAAGAAAGAAAGAAAAAATGTCGAAAGCAATTTTAGTTTACCAGCTTGATGATAAAAGATTTGGCAAAAAAAAATTTAACAGAAGGAAAAAAAACACACACACACACACTCACTCACATCCACTAAAGATGCACGAAAAGTATCCAGCCTGTAGTTTGTGAATTCTTCTCAATGTTCTCATTACTAATCATGCAAGAAGGTTTATAATTAATTATACACACGCAAAAAAGAAAAAATTACTTTCCTCAAGAATATAAAGTTGGGTAAATTACGTTTACCCTCATCGAGATTTTTGAAAACTACCAAATGAACCATGAGGTTTTATAAAAGTTACCTCCGAACATCTAAATTTTGACAAAAACTTGTATCTGACCTGTCGGACGGTTCAACGGGTGCCTTTTTTTTTAGATACATATTGATGAGGTCATCCTTAGCTTCCTCTGCATGGAGAATGAATCCGCGAACCAGGAAGGCCAAGAGGAGACCACATTTCACAGTGACCATCTAAGGGCAGCAAGGTTGTGATCACAAAAATTGAAGATACAAGTGATCCAGCTCAAAGTCCGGCAGAAGTGCGAATTATTTCTTGAAGTCTGTGGACTTCAAGTAACCTATTATTTCACAAGTCAGGCACCCACCAAACACTTGCGCAAAATCCACTCAGCACACAAGTTTCACCAATTTGGCTCACAATTCAAGAGCAGCCCGAACCAAGGGAACCCTAGCCGAAGGGAACCCTAGGCGCGAGAAGCCCAAAGCCGAGGATTCACGGCCTACGATTCAAGGCCTGCGAATTGCACAGGTTACTTTATGGGATCCGTAAAGAATTTGGTTTTGTGCATGTTTCCAATTCCTTTCATGTAATTGTAGAATAAGTTAAGTACCAAAATTGATTACGACTTAACTTATTCTAGTTGTTTCCGAATAAGTTTTTCATTCTTTTCTTTTCCAACTTAAAATCGGATTTTCTCTCTTTGTGAGATACCGAAATTAAGTTTCCTTTTCTTGTAATTATTAAGTGTATTTTCGGGTAACACAACTTGTGTTCCAACCAAAAATCCACTTGCCAAAACTCATGATCCTTTTGGGTTTTGGAATTGTAAAGGAATTCCAACTCTTGTTGGTTTCCACTTTTTAGTAGTTTCCTTTTTTCTTTCTTCTTGCTCTTTTCGGTTTTCTCCCTTCCTATAAATAGGAGAATCAGAAATCAGAAAAGGGGAGAATTCAGAATTTATAAGATATATTGTGAGGTTTAATCCTTTGTTTTTAATTCTCATATCTTGATTATTGAACTAGTGTAGTTAATTTTCTAATGCTTGATTAATTGTGCAAGTTCTGAATCTAGAAGAATTTAGGTTGCTTTCTCCACCTAAATTTATGTTAATTCAATCTCATAAAATCATGCTAGTTTAAGATTAAAGCAGAATAATCTCACTTTAAATAACTGAGTGATTTTCGAGTTTATAAAGATGGTAAGTGGTGATTAGCACTATCATCTTTCCTTGGTAACTTTCCGCATCTATAAGGACTTCTTCGAAGTGCTCACATCACATATGATACTTCCGTAATCGAGTTTAGCTTCAAAACTATCACATGTATGATATGAAGTAGTGCATATCCAATAAGAGCGAAAATATCGTTTGTCGATTAGAAGGTCTGACGTGAGACTCTCTCTCAAATTTTTTTGCCAAATAACAAAAATGCTTGAACTTTGAGTTCGGTTTTTTTACTCATAAAGGAAATTTTGTAATTTTACCAAATCAGAGGGGGTAATTATTATATTATTACTTGGTTAAGAGGAGTGACACAAAACCTCGAGGTTTGTCTAGTATTTTCCCCAATCCTCAAGGTGGTAGATGTAATTTAGCTTATAAAGTTCCTTTCATGCCAAATTTAAAACATGTACTTTAAGGGTCATTTATGCTATTAATGCTCTCGCTTTACCGAAATAAGTGTCAATTTAACCTTAAAATGTATCACAGAATAAGTGTTGTTTTCACATCTCAAGAATAACTTGTACTGATTTTTTCAAGCTTACCTTTATTTAGTACCTTGAACAACTACGTTTTTCAATATATTTTAGAAGTAATGCATTATCTTGAAAACATGGAAAAATACTCTCTTTTTCTCACTATTTTTAACTAGTAGTAATACTATTATAACTAACCAATGTCCATCACCAAAAAAAAAAATCTTGGATAGTAAACATTCTTTTCCTAAAATCTATAACATAAAAATAAATTAAATAAGTCTAATATAGTCTTTCAGCTTCTTCTTTTTTTATTTGCGTGAAAAGTACTTAGCTTCGTTTTTTTTATTTGCATGAAAAATACTTAGGCTTATTTTGAGACGAAGAAGCACACAGTAAATCTGACTTTCATTACAAGCAGGGCCGGCCCTGCTGGTGTCTCACATGAGCCACCATGCAGGCCCCAATTTTATTAGGCCCCCAGGCCCCATATATTATGATTATTATTATTATTAGTAGTAGTAGTAGTATTACTCCCTCTGTTGTATTAAAAGGGTCAACTTTTAAGCATGTACAATTTATTATGGATTTCAAGGTACAATACATAAATTAACTAATTTGTCACCATTTATTCCATTAATATCCTTACATTCTAAGTGTAAACTAATTATGAACCACACATTATTATATTAATAAGGGTATGGAAAACAAAAAACTTGAAAGTGGACATTTCTATCAGAACAAAAAAATTTCTCAAACAGAACCCTTCTAATGGAACGCAGGAGTATTATTATTATTATTATTATTATTATCTCACTCAAATAGTCCACTTTGAAATGTGTACAACTTATTATCGGTTGTGAGTTACAACACCTAAAATAAGTAATTTACCACCATATTTTTCACTTATATCCTTACTTTAAAAGTAAGGGTTAATTGTAAACCACACATTGTAATATTAGTAAGGGTAGGAAATTTAAATAAATTCAAAGTGGACTCTTTAAATGGGACCAAAAAAATTTGAAAGTGAACTATTTGAGTGGGACGAAAGGAGTATTAATTTATTAAATATATTGATTATAATATTTACTTTAATTACTCTATTAACCGAATGTAAATTCACTGTCATTCACTCACTTTTATTTTCTGTGATATTATATATATATATGTGTATGTATGTATGTATATATATTATTTAGAATTGTTTTGTGACTTAATTATTTATATTTTTTTGTTGTTGAAATATTTTAATTTTGAAAGCCTTATCAATGAATACTCCAACCCCTCCCCCCCCCCCCCCCCCCCCCCCCCCCCCCAAGTGAAAGTTTTCTAAGAGTTGTGTGGTACTCAAACTCTATCGAGTAAGCGTTCTATTGAGAAAAATTCAATCTCAAAATATACAACATATTAATGGAGCTCAAGATAAACTAGTTAAAATAGTTAATTTGTCACATTTTATTCTAATTATGTCTTTACTTTTTATACGTGAGTTAATTATAGATTGCCAATTATTATATTAGTAATGGTAAGAAAAGTAAATAATTTGTAAGTAGACTCTTCTACTCGAACAAAAAAATAAATAAATTGAAAGGGATCAGTTCAAAAATAAATAAATAAATTGAAACGACTTTTCTAATGGAATATGGAAAATATTAAAAAAAATGGCTCGGTTCAAAAATATAAATTTGGTTTTTTTATATTATCATAAATGTAAAACAATATACTTCATCCGTCTCACTCAAAGAATTCACATTGAAATATGTACAACTTATTATAGGTTGTGACGTACAACACCTAAAATAAGTAATTTATCACCATATTTTTCACTGATATCCCTACTTTAGAAATAAGAGTTCATTGTGAACCATACATCCTTATATTAGTAAAGGTATGTAATGTAAAAAAATACAAAATGAACTCTTTAAATGAGACAAAAAAATTTTGAAAATAGACTCCTTGAGCGAAACAAAAAAATATATTATTTTATATTTACAATAATATAAAAATACCCAATTTTATATTTTAAAACAGCGCCCTTTTTTTAGTAGGAACGGCCCCAATTACAAGGGTGTTTAGTCCTGAGATCAACATTTAAAAATTCAAACGATGCTTATAGACTTATAGTCCCAAGCGACAGCGCATTACAAGTACAAAGCAGCCATGAATTTCTTTCAATATTCATATTCTTCCAGAGGCACCTGCCTCAAATGTAATAGTACAAGCATAGCTAATGGAAATAGGGGTTGAAGAAGAGGGGGGAGGGTTTCACTAAAAGATAGAGGGGAATAGAAACTAGTGTAGTTTTGAAAGACTACAGTCTACAACCCTTCAAGAATTTACATATTGTTTAGGGTTCATGTTAGGATGCAACCCTTGCAATCAGAGGAGTTCAACATTCAGGTTAGGGTATGAGCTCCACAGGAATGATCACCACACACAACGGTAAGTCACACGGGTCTCCGTAGCTTCACTACTGTACGTGATCTTGACCACCTGCCCCTTCTCAAGTCCATAGTACCGAGCAATCGCATCCTTTTGCAGCATCCGCGGCAGCTGAAAAGGAGTTTAGCAGATGTCAGAGAAAGTCAGGTATGCATAAATCTGGAACTGCTTCAGATGATCTTTCAATCACATTACCAAGTTCTCCAGAAAGCACATGCAACTATGCTGGACTAAACAAGTGCAACACTTTCAAGTAAAAACCAAAATGAATTATAAGACCCATGCTGTTTAAGAGACTGGCGATGCTTTCAATCAATAGAACAAAAGGAACCTGGGATTGTAAAAGGGCAATAAACAAAACAATCAACATCGGTACAACTGACAAATGACGAGTACACCAGGTCAAAAACAGCGGACAAATCAGCCTTCGAATCAATAAATTCTGAAGTCAATACAAGCGTGTCCGTGCGTCTCATTTTGATTCTATAAACTTAGCAAAAGGTGGACCGAGACACTAATAGGATCCAAAACTGGCAAATAATAACAAGCACCAGTTTCTGTGTAATCCATAAAAAGAGGGGAACAATAATCCAGCTGTTTAAAAGCGTGTAAATGTAAGACTGCTGCACTCAAGGTAAACCTATCGTGACAATAAAAATATATGTAAAGTGCCCATAAGTTTATGCTTCAAAGAAGCACCAACCTGTTTTCCCTCTACACTGTACTTCTCTAGAAGCCTTTTTTTCTCCTCAGCAGTTAGAAGCTGATGCTTTGGCTTCAAGGCATGCTTGGTGATGTTGACAAGCAAATCAGTGATCTGAGGCATAGCAAAATATTAGGACCATGGATTGATTGTTTTCAAATAAAATTCAAGTAATTGAAGGAAAATAATGCTTCCAAGCTCCAAGCCACCAGAGGCTTCAACCTAGAAACTGGCTCTGCAAATGAACAAAGGCTAAAAAAAAAAACAATCAACGGCATCTCAAATTTCTTTCGCTGGTATTTCTTTCTGATGGTTTCAACTATTATTTATGTCAGAAGTATGAGGTCTAGGTGCAGTTAAAAGATGGAGAAAGTTACAAATAAGAGAGAAGAAACACATCAAGGAAATAGGTAGACACTAAGATCAGCTGGAGTTTAGGACCAGATAAACCTTCTCTATGTGATGTAACCTGCCAAAACTCCCTTTGTAGAAAAGTTGTCACTAAGTTTGAAATCATAATAGCAAAGGAAAACTTTTAACTAATCAACTTTTGATTATAATACTAAAATCGACAGATACAAAGGAATGATTTCTTCAGTGCAAGTGCGAGCCAAACAGTGTAGGTGATGCAAAAGTGCTTTTCCATTTGTCAATTTCCAAATACATGCAACCAAAATGGATTTGACAAGAACCACTGGAGATTTGCTAAACTAGCATGCTAAGATACGAAAAATATTTACAGACATCCAGACTAATGGAAAAGGCAAGATGGTGACCAAGATATATCTTGTCAATTTGCCAGTCACACAGAGCACTTTAACACTGTAAAAGGCAAAATTCAATAAGCTGACAATCTTAAACATTAATGGAGTTAGAGCACGTTACGTGAGACTTGCACCAAATACCAAGATGTAAGCTCATAAACTCAAATCACCTTTTATGCAAATGTTCAACTTTAAGGCAGACATCTAAGTGGGATGACATGCCAAAATTCTAAGCAAACAAAGGTTAAAAATGGCCATTTCAGATGGGAAAATCTCATTTTCTACTGACCAATAATGAGATAAAATACTGACTGGAAGATGGCAGAGAAGAAGAGCTGCAATGACTATAATGTGCTAAATTCATGATTTCAACAACTTCTGGGGTTTCCTGTGATGTCATTAAGAATTCATAGGTGCAATCCAGAAAGCTCCGCTAGCAAGTTTCTAAAAATGATGCAGGAACCCTTTAAACAAATAGCCTGCATGACATGCTTTGAACTTCCCTCAAATAAGAGCAATGTGAGCTAAAGGGAAAATATTGTTAATGTAATGAATTACTGATTGAATTCAGAATGCAGTGTGATAGCTGATATCTTTTATATTCAAGATGCAAAAGTCACAGTTTTCCTTCTTTGGCAAGTAAATACCATACTAAACAGAAAATGAAACTGGAAAGAGTGCCCAAATTATTGTGTTTTCTCAACTCCCAATACATTCAAACAACAATAAAGAAAAAATGAACATGAAAATAGGCGGAAAAACGAACCTGAAAAATTTCAACGTTGAAGGGAAACAGGTCCACAGCTTTCTTAGCCGGGCTCGTCATTGGTTTCTGCACAATCAGTATTAACTGACTCAAAGCGTCTTGATTTATCTGGACTCTAATAGAGCGGACAGTGTTTACTTTTATTACATGGGGCCCACAGAAAAGGACCAGAATCTGCATATAAAAGTTTGTATACCATATTAAGTGTTAGTATTGATAGTAAAAAGAGTTCCTAACATAAGAAAAGTACATTACAATGGACCAAGTAACCAACATAACTACAGCATAGGACTCAAAAACTAGAAAGAACATATTGAAGAATGTTTCGTTAGCATGCAGAACAAGGAGAAATTACGCCTGCCTCTCCTTCACTTGTTTTAAGGTAATTATTATCATTATGGTTTAATTAAAGCCTACATATTGTTTGCCCTTTCTTCTAATTGTTTTATGAGACTTCATCCAGTTGCATGTGATATACTTGATTCATTTCGAAACCTGCTTAAAATACTGACAATGGAGCAAAATTTCTCTTTCATAAACTAATAGTTATATTTTGATGTGATTTTTCTACTAAAATCAAAGTTATTTTAATTGTCATTATAATTTATAAGTAATAGTTCCACTAACAGTATCTACATTTGCTCATGTCATGACATAAACAAAAATCAGTTTATTTTTATATAATTGTAATTTATGGTCTTTTTTTCAAATCATTTGTGATGTTTAGTGTCACAATTCAAACAATTGTTTTTTAGGATCTTACAATTATATGATATGATCCTAATTTCTTATCCTACACCATTCCCCAGATCGACAAATATTACCTGGGGCTAACCATTAAACATACATGGCTTCGAACTGATGTGAACCATTAAACACTAAAAAGGAAAACTTTAAATAAGAAATGCATTGAAAATATGCTTCTGTTTCCCTTTTCTGGAATCAAAAGAGGATCACAACAAAATTAATGAAATGGAATAAATCTATGTGAACAGCAAGGAAAATGAAAGCGTGAATCCCAGTATGACATACCAGAGACAAGCTACAAATGTTCCCCATTGTATAAGTATGAAGATCCTCATTTGACTACTAAAGCCACTATTTAATAAATCTAGTCCAGAAATATTAGTTTCTAGTCTAGTATGCAAAGAAAATAGAAAGGTTACAGTTTTATCAGATAGTCATTAGACCAACTAGGATTAAATTCTGCTTCTCCCACTGTCAATCTTCCTTCCAAAGACTCATTGTATTTTGATCAATTTTGACAGCTAAGATGGACAATTTTCAACTTACCAAACACACAGAACTGTTGTGCCCTTGGCAATTCCTACTAAATACATCCTCTTTAGATTTACACTGATCAGTGTAAGGGTACATTTTCCCGTGCCAGGTTGCAGAATCAACAGAAGCAAAAAGGTAATCCAGGTCATAAAAGGATATAGTTTAACAGACACCCAAGAGATTGATAAATAAGACCAAAAACTAAAATAAAATAAGAGTCTTGGGAACTCAAACTCCACTGTATGCCTAAATAAGATGTCTGGTTGTAGTTTCATAAATATAGAACTAAGGGGGCACTTTGTTCGAGTGACTGGAGTGAGCATGGGTATTGGGTTTTGATATAGATTGGAACGGAATGAAAATCAAATTGAAACCCACCACCCTTGACAAGTTTGGTTCATTCCCAATTATATGGGTATGATTCCTAATTTCTCATTCCCAAACACTAACTTTTTCTATCATTTCATTCCCTCAATCCCAGACTCCCATACAACACGCACCCCAAGTCTTTCTCTCACTATGTGAGGTTCGATAAATGGTCCAGCCAAGACACATTGTTTCATACAAATATAGTTTGTTTCATACAAATATAGTGACATAAGATATCAGTAGAGATCTTATCTTGGATTTTCTTAATTAAAGCAAGGAAAAATATCAAAAACAGAAAATCACAACATTCCATATTACAGTTTGTAGAGAACCACAACATTTAATATATGTAATAAGAGGAAAACAAAAACAAAACCAAAAAAAAAAAAACAAAAAAAAAAAAAAAAAAAAAACCCTTAAACCTTGTTATTTGGATCATCTCTGTGGAGAGCAGAGATTCTCAGTCGATCAGTGTCAGGCTCTTGTCCATAGTAATCCCGAAACCCTTGAAGAGAGAGCTCAATCTCTGAACTGGGTACCAAAAAGCCACGATCCCTAAGCATTTCCAGTACAGTTCTGCGCGACAAGTAGTACCTGTGAGACTCAATGCTACCTGTATCAACAAAACCACTCAAGCAGCTGGGATGACTGCTTCCCTCAAAGTCCATGTGCATTTCCCCATCATCTGCCATAGCTTTCTCAGTAAATCTGTTCTTTGCTTTCTGGTCCTGCAAATTAAAAACTGTTGCAGTTAGCCCAATTCTCTGAGGGTTGTTTAACTTCTGCAGACTAACAAGCAACAACTAAGGAAAACACTTTGCCAAATACATAATTAAAACTGTCCTCAAAGGAAATAAAACTAAAAACCCACAAAATTTTCCTATATATACTCTTCTGAAAGAAAAATTAAAATAAATTAAGTTGCAACTATCCTTTTCCACTAGTCTGCCAAAATACAGGTGAAACACGGAAAGCAACGTTTATCAACAAGAAATAGCCAACAAATACAAGTACTAAATAGCATCACACGCGCATCCCTTTCAAATCAAAGGGAAGAACTTTATCCATCGTGCTTCCCACAAACAAAAATTTTCAGGAAAGAAATGCATGTGCAGATAGTGCAGATAGCACAGAAAAGGACATGGAAAATTGACCAAGAAAAACCGAACGGCAGAACACAAATCAACCCAGATTACAATTAGCAAATCTCCGCTGCTGAAACCTTCATTGTTTACCAGAAAGGATACAAGCCAACAAGGGACATGCAAAATTAGTACAGGAAAATGGGAAATTTCTTGCCTTTTCGTTTCAACACAATCTGAAAACTTAAGGTAACTGGGTCAAAGTATGAATGCAGTTCGAATGTTGTAACAATTACTCATACACGCAAAAAAATTTCCATTTTCTTAACGAAATTCAAAAGAATAAGAAGCGAAAAGGGTGAGAAAGTTGGAAAGGGGGTAGCTTACCTTTGCTGTGCCGGTGATTTCTCTTGGTGGGTTTTTCCGCAGCACTAAGAGCTGAGGACTAAGGAGTGGCTTTTATACTGCTTAAAATTGGGGGAAGTTTTCTTTTTGTTTTTTCGTTTTTTGGAAACAATTGCACTTTTAGTTCCTTATGTTTTACATTTTTATACTTTTGATCCTTTTTATTTGACTAATAACAAAAATCCCATTTCATTTATATTTTGTTACACTTTTAGCCCCCAATAACTTACAATAGTAGCTTTTTGTTGTTAATAATTTTAATAATATACTATTACTTTCAAGAAATATATATACATATCCCATTTTGGACAATTAGATCCCTACTTTTTCCTATGCCAGCACAAATTTACATAAGAAAATTGTTCGAAATAGAGCAAAAAATAACTTTTTGAAATAGAGATTGAACAAATAACGAAAGAAATGATAATATAAGGAGACAAAATGTAATTAAGCCATAAATAAACATGAAAATTGAAACAACAGCAATAACTAAAGTGAAGTCATCCTGTTTGACTAGGTTTTGAAGAAAGTCATATATTTTGTTTTGGGTTTTGAAACGCAAAACAAAACCAAAATTATGTTTGGGATGGGCAAAAAAAATGGTTTCTGAAAAATGTATTTTGAAAATATTTTATACCCAACAACATCTAGCGTCTTGAGCATGTATCTTCGGACTACAGAAGCAAACAAAAAAAAAAAAAAAAAAGCCCGAGGGGGGGAGGGATGAACTATTCCAAAGCTAGGGTATTAATTGATTTTGTATAGTACAGATAAGTTTGTGTTATTTCGATATGTATGCTCCCGTTTGACTACAGAGAGGTTGTGCCGCCAAATTGAGCTACTGTGTCGCCGAATTTCAGGAGGCAAATTGGTTTTTCAATCTTTCTAATGTTAGTGTTATGTTCTTATTCCGTCCACCCGTTGTAAACTTGAAAGTTACTATCATTATTTTATTCTTATTATGTTCTCCCACTTTGAATCGTAAAATATTATGTTCTTACAGTCTAATTGCCCTCTCTAGGGATTTTGAATATGGTGACAGCTGATAAACACATTGAAGAAATTGATCAAGTGGCGTTTCCGACTGAAGAGGTTCAGCCCTAAGTAGTTGTTTTTGCCTATTGCAGTTCATTTTTATTTTAGGTACCCTTCTCTTTGCTAGTTTATTATTTATTTCATAATAAATGTTTATCATTGTCAATATACTTTCTTACATTTGTATTACTCCCTCTATTTTATTAGAAGATTCCACTTTGTATTACTAAAAATAATATTACAAAGTGGACTATTCTAATAGAACAGTAGAGAGAGTATCTTACTTTTCGTCGCAATCTCGAATTTCTGTCTTAATAGTTTTCCATAAGAATTCAGTGAAGAGTGCAAGATTGTGGGTAGTGGGAGCAATGAACAAAGTGGTTATTGAGGGGGCAGAATAGACATGAGGAGGAGATGGAAAATGAAGAACAAGAAGGGTATTTGAATAAGAAAAATAAATTAGACTTTCAACCTTTTGCATATAGTCATATAGGTGAAGGGTATGGGTGTTTTTTAATCACTCCTAAACCTTTGACCAATCACCAAATGGGCAAAAGACTAATTTTATAAATTGAGGGGGCAAAAGTCAAACAAGTATAAAAACACAAAGGGGCAAAATGTAATTAAGTTATTCACAAAAATAATACTCCCTCTGTTCCATTAGAACGGTTAAGTTTGTTATACTGAAACAGTACAACAAATTGGACCCTTCTAATGGAATGGTGGGAGTATCAAACTTCAACCTTTTGCATTATAGGTTAGATTAAAGGGCATAAGTGTCTTTAATCACTCCTAATCCCATTGACCATTGGTCAAAGCGGGCAAAATGCCTATTTTATAAATTGATGGAGCAAAAGTTATACAAGTATACAAATACAAGAGAGCAAAAGATAATTTAACCTAATTTTAACACTTAAAATTCATTTTAAAAATACATTTTTAAAACAAAAGGACCAAAAAAGTTAAGATTTGGGGTTCTTTTAGAATTGTATAAGAAACTAACAAAAATCTCAATTGTTTTCTTTTCTGTGGTCTAAAATTTTTGTATTACTTGTTTTCCTTTTTGTGACTTTTTTGTTTTGTATTTTTTATATTTTATGTTGATAAGATTTTTATATGGGTTAACTTCTTCAAAAGAGAAACAAAAGGTTAGGTTAGGTATACTCTCCCATTATAAAATTTTAGGATCTATTTGGCTTATCACTCAAAAGTGAGAAGTTTTTTGTTTCTTCAGCAAATGCTGAATTGGCAATTTTTCTTTTACCCCAACCTACCCATTCAAGAGTATTTTTATTAAAGGTCATATATATATATATATATATATATATATATATATATATACTAGGCGATACATCCGTGCAATGCACGGCTTATGCCCAATAAAATATTAATTTGTATCATAATAATAAAAAGTTTAATCGTGAACAGGCTAGCATACAAATAGAACAACGAATATGAGAGCTCGTTTAAATTTATCATCTATTAACTTAATTCAATAATTTTTTAGAACAATTGAAGTCTACAAAAAAATATCAAAATCAGGAAGAAATTTTCCATCCTTAATAGTATATGGTTACCGGTACACTACCTTCATCCGACATATTCTTGTTGTTTTTATATGTAACTTGACATCCTTCCATTAAGGATCTACTTTAGAATTGTGAAAAATTTTGAAGTTGTTGGAAAAAAAATATAATTTTTTTTTTTTTGCATATTTAAACTTACTTCTCTATTTTTTTAAAAACAAGAAATGAATATTACAAAAGCTTGTAACAGTCTAGAGAATACATCAAGATTTATAATTTTACATACATGATACATTGTGAACTAATAGGAAAGAGAATTTTAACACAATAATCCTTCAACTCTTGATAACTAAAAGTTTTCACATAAAAAAATTGCACCAACAACAAAACAATTTAAAGTAACAACAAATTAAAGTAATCAACAAAAAAATTAATGGGAAAAGAAAATTCAAGAAAGGATCTATGTAAATCACATATTATTAGATGTGTAAAATGTCATAATTTTTAATAGTAAAATATGAGAATAAAATTTCTCATTTCAAGAAATTAGTTAACATATCTAGAACAGAATAACTCATTAACCTTGATGTACTTCACAACAATTTAAAAGAGAATTTCAGTGTTGTTTAAAATTGAGAGAGCGAAGATGGTTGAGAATATTTCAAAATGTCATTCATAGAATGGATCAAGGAAGGAAAATATACAACTTATTGATTGTAACTAACAGAAGGTGAAAGAAAAGTAACCGTTTGTTCATATTTATAATGATAGAAGGTGAAGCAAAGAGGCATACAACATATTATTTCTATTTGTAATAAATAAATGGTGAAACAAAGAGACAGTAGACTTTTCCTATTCTTTAGGAGTTAAAAACTAATACTCTCAACTATCAATTGAGTAATTAACTTCAGGGTGAAAATGTTTAGAAAATGTAAAGTTGTGAATTTAAGATTATAAGTCTAAAAAAGAAAAAAAATAAAGTTTTATTTTTATAAAAAAAATTGTACGGAACCTGAAAGTTGGTCTCATGCCTTTTTTTTTTTTTTTATAAATAAAATCCTTAAATTATATAATTAAATTTTAAATTTTTGTTGACCTGTTGGTGTATATATATAATTTTTGTGAGATGTGCTTTTAATAAATATATAAAAAAGTGAAAGAATAAAAGTGCAATGCTCCTATAAAGGAGTGAAAGAGCCACATGTAAAAATAAATAAATAAAGAAATTATTTAATTGAATGGTAGAAAATAAAATAAGTTCACTCAATATTTAACTATTAGATATTAAGCTTATGTGGCATCCATATAAATAGTTAAATTATAACTCTATTAGACATAAATTAGAAAAATGTTTATTAAATAAAAATCCAATGTAACAGCCACATGGCACTCTAATATCAAATCTATATTAGTTTATATTATATAGGGTAAATATATATATATATTTTTTATACTGTTTCTTTCACCAAATCGGTCACCCAAATCTGAATTCACGATTCACCGTCGGCTGCGTTGAGGGCATCTCTAACATGGTGGAGTACTAGTGAAAGCAAGTAAACAGTTGGCCTTTTTTTTTTGCATTTGTTTATGTTTTTTTTCTTTTCTTTTCTTTTTGCCAAATTTCAATGAAGCCACATTTATGCTTTGTTTCTGGCTTTTGCCTTTTCCTAATTTTCATTGTGGTTGTGACCAACTGTTGTCCTCCCCGCCTACTTTAGTGTGCAGAAAATTCTACCATCAATTGTTCTCCCCTTTTTGTTTCTTGAATTGAAGGTTTTCCGATTTTCATATACAATACACAATATTCGTCCCACTCAACCGTCTTCAACACTAGAGGCAATTCTCTCCATTTTTAGGTTGAATAGATTCATTTGCTTGAAATTTTCATTTTACATTTGATTTATAAATGCATGATTTGGTCGATTATACCATTGGAAAATGGAAATTAGGGTTCGGAGTCTATCCTGAAAATCAAAAAAAAAATTGATGGTTAGCTTCTATTGTTCTTACTCTTTAGCAGCAACCAACTCCTCCTCCCCAACACCCCCCCACCACACACACACACACACCCCAAATGTTATACAAGTATCAAAACTACAGGGTTTTCTTTTTTGGCTAGCCATTACATCTGACCTATCATTTCTCTGTTTGTACTATGATTAATATAAAATCATTAAATCATATATATATATATATATATATTTCTATTATAGAGGTGAATTGGAGCATACTTTTAATTCGATCACCCTTTCTATGTATTATTACATAATCTATCTGTGGGTTTTGAGATCCCTATATGTAGCTATTTTAGCAAGTGCCATGTAGTATGATATTAAATTCATAGCAAAATCCTCCCTAAAGGATCTCTCTCTCTCTCTCTCTCTCTCTCTCTCTCTCTCTCTCTCTCTCTCTCTTAGCCTTACAATTTATAAGATTCAATCAAGGACCACAATCAAGTCTATGATACCATATGATGATAATGATGATCCTACCAATGACCCCCCAGCCACGCCAACGAAGGGTCACGATTCTAAGACCATTTGGACCTAATATATTTTAAGTTCCAAGCAGCTTTTATCTTTAAGTAAGAAATGCAGTGTAAAGATCCGTCTGCTGCCCTTTTTTGGAGTAAAAAGTAATGTTTTTGGCCCGGCCCGGACACCGACCCAGCGAGACCAAAGAGTCGCACGACCCGGAGGGTCGACCCGGGTCAACCGGGGGTCAACCCGGATGACGTCATTATGACATAATAAATATATTAATAATTAATATACTTTAATTTATCATTTTTAACATTTAAAAATATATTTTTTTTGTAACAATTATATATATTTTTTTAAAATTTACAGTTAAACATCAAAATTCGATACTATAAAATAAAAATTAAAGAAAGAATTTGATAAATAAATTAAAAAAAGAATATATTAGCTTTCTTTTAAAATATAAAATTATAGTATTGCATTTTTATTAAAAAAATAAAATTTGATATTATAATAAATATGGAAGTGTTTTAAATTAATACTTTAAAAAAAATTAAACAAACTTTACTTTAAAAGAGAATCACTACTAAAAAATTGCCTTAAAAAAAACTATAAAAAAAATTAAGATTATTTTTTTTAAAAAAAACTCATGCAAAAAATTACTTGAGCATGAGACATTTGTCATCAACTTTCAATGACTTAGGGTCCACGGAAGGGGAAAAAAAACTCATGCCTTTGATTCTTGCAGAAAGGGGAAAAAGAAAAAAAAGAAATGAAAAGAAAAATGAACAACCTTTGTCCCACATTGAAAGAATAGTTAAAAGTAATGTGATTTTAATCCTATAAATAGACAAGGAGGGTCATGGTTTATCAATAGCTTATAGGGTTAATTAATGGGCTGATTGGAAGCCTAGCCCATAAAAAAAAAATAAGTTAAAATATTTTTTTTCAAAAAAAATTAATAAACTGGGGTTGACTGGTTTACCCGGGTCCCGGGTAAACCCGGGTTGACCAGTCAAACCCCGGTTTTATACATTTCTGGGTTTGGAGATTAGCTCGGACCGGACAGGTTGCCGGGTTGCGGTCGGACCGGGTCAACCCGCCGGTCCGGTCCGGGCTTAACAACATTGGTAAAAAGAGGACTGCAAATTTGCAACAAAACTAATGAAATGGAAGAAATCTATGCGAAGGGTAATTAAGGGAAAGGAAAGCATGAATATCCAGTCTGACTTCACTGAGACAGGCAATAGTCTTTAGTCTAGCATGCAAGGGAAATACTACAGAGGTTACAGTTTTATCGGGTTAATATTATTGACAGGGTAATTATTTGTCAAGTGACTTATTGCCAGAACAAATATGCATATTTTAATATACAATCTGCTCCGGATGGTAAATTATTGCTCTGGCAAGAACATCACCCTGTTTTTCCCACTTTCAATCTTCCTTCCACACATTCATTGTATTTTGATCACTTTCAACAGCTAGTAGGGACAGAATTCAACTTAACAACACACACAAACCTGCTCTTTGCTTTCTAATTCCTACTAAATACATGATGCAGAAGAAGGGGAAAAAAGCACCATGACTTCATCATGTGTTTATTCATATCCTGTAGTTCTTATTTGCAGCAGCATCGTGACTCATGAATCTAACTAGAACATTTCAAATAGCATGCCACAAGAGGAAGCACCAGTCCTCATAGACACATCATTCACAGACAAAATTCATTTCCCTTCATCATTAAAGAGCAGCTCTTGAAATTCTTAGCTGCTGTTTTTCAATGGAAGATAAGGATAGGAAAATCACAGCTCTAATATGCATAATGATTGAAGCTCGAAAGACAATCGTAGATCGAATATCTGCTTCAATATCCAAAACAATAGGGAACTAAAATAGTTCAAAATCATATATAATTAAAAGCAAATGCAGTTAGAGCAGAACATGGTTCTCCTAGTGGTGAAAATGCCATAATATGGGATGGGTTTCATTAGCTGGTCAAGCTAGTCCATCGGGAGCTACTCCATGTTCATCTTGCATGTAGATGCAAATTATATGCACTAACAGAAGTTCATTTCACACCGTCAAATAAAGGGAAGAGCATTGGGAAAATGATTCATCAAAACAGGATCTGTATTTAGATTTCCATCCAATGCATCTCAAAAGGCAAGACAAATAGGGGGAACCATAAATGAGACTTATTTGCACCAAGATAACAGGTAGAAGCAGGAGTGGCAAACCTTAAACTTCACTAATAACTGGTCTCCATCATAAAACAATCTACAATTCTGTATTCTATCTTGATGGAGATTTAATACATGTATATCAAACCTGCAAAGATGTAAACAACAGAGCCATCTTTTTATCCTTTAGCAGGAGGCGGGGGGCGCATGCAGAATCCGAAAAGAAGGTAAATGCGCTTTATCTTCTTTCTCAAGCCTGTGTATAGATGAGCTTAACAAACTAGGGATTCTTAACAAGGCCATATACTCAAAATTTTTGAGATGTTAAAGATACAGAAGCTTGTAAAACCAATAAGTGAGTCCCATGCAGAATATTGTAAGCCATCATTAGTCTTTACATACAGCTCCCAGATACTCTTGCTTTCCCCAGTTGCTTACAGCTTGGAAAACTTCTCAGGTGAGAACATTGGGCTTCTCTGTGGCAAGAATAAGGGGGTCAAGAAAAAGTTTCTTTATAGGTCACAGTCTCATGTCTTGATTGAGAAGTCATAGTAAACGAATTCAATTATAATGCTCAGTTACTCTAAACCACCACTACATTTGAAATCCATAATATAAGCTAACTAGTTTTTGTATCTTTCCTGATTTCTTTTTACACTGTTCTACAATTTGGTTATATTTGTAATCTACCTCTCTTAACAGTTCCTACAAGAATAAATTTAGCTATAATACCCGCATGCAATTAAGAGTTTATGTAAATTGCTATGCATATTTTAGGGCAGAATGCACCCACTTTACTTTGTTTCTGGTTTCTAGAGCATTGTTGCATCAGTTAGAACTGTAATGTTATAAATATGAAGATGTCTATGAAGCCAAACCATACAATTTAGTTGTATGGCCATCATGTCGCCCTGATTGAATGAAACATTGCTCCACAATGTAACAATTTATTAAAAAGACCACCACTTAACAGAACTTCGCTACCTACTTTAGAAGAACAGAAATAATCCCCAAGGGCACAAATTTTACAATGCTTAACTATAATTTCAGTAGATGTGTCCACAATTCATTTTCAACCAAGTATGCTCCTACAGATGACATAGATACTCAGTTGCTTGTGCACTTCAAGTCTAGGAAGAATCTAAATCCATACTTTATATGTTAAAACACCTAGAAAGCTCACTCACAAGGAAATAACTTTAGTAAATTCACAATATCGTAGTCCCTTTAACTAAGGAATTTCAAGGAATCATTCTTTCAATACCCCATAATCTTGTGCTTCTTTTTATATATACAGAACACAATTCTTGCAGTACGAATAATTACTCTATTTTATAGTGAAACATTCACTAGGAAAATAGTTGCATTACAGGGAAAACTGTGTTATTCAAGCACAATTTAGAAGAAATGAAATCAGGTTGAAAGTGATAACAATGAGCAGAACAATCACGAACAAGAAAAAAGAAACAAGAACAAGGTATTCATTTTATTCATTAAATAACTTGTTCAAAATGGCATAAAAAGCAAATCCTTATAAACATAAACATTATGAACAGCTAAACAGACACAATTCTAGAACGAATCCTATTGACATAGATACAGATACAATTTTGATTTGCAGCACAATTCTTCAAACGATAACATAGCTAGTACAAAGAATAGGCGGCATGCACCATTAGCAGCAATTATGAACAGCAGCTGGGGCACCTAACCAGTCCATTCTCATTGCAATCTGGGCACCTTCTCAATATCCCTTCCTCCTTTTCAAAGATCTTCCTACTCCCATTACAATTTGGGCACGGCAAAAACCTAGCGTCCCCGCAACTCTCACAAACAAAACCAAAATCCTTCACCGGAATACCTTCCAAAAGCTCAGCCAATTCCCCTCCATCATGAAGATGCCTAATTTCCTCTGCCCCACCAATATGCATTCCCTTAATGAAAACTTGTGGCAGTGTTACCGCCCCTAGCAAACCCTGCAACTCCTTCCTATAGGAAGAATCCATGGATATGTCTCTGTCATCCACGCACACTCTAAACCCCCCAAGTATTATGCGTACAGAGCAGCATTCTTCATAAGTCTTCCTAATCCCTCTCAAACTAGTATAATACACCACCACCTTATTTTCACCTTCCGATAAATAAGCATCACTCTTGGGACGAAAAGAACTATAATTAGGTGAGTCTAAAGGCTGAATCTTTTCGGCTTTCGACCACTCTTCCAGCTCCTTTCCCCCAGATTGTTTACTCAATAATGCCCTATGATAACTCGATACCACATTGGGATCCAATTTAGCCAACAAAGACTCCTCGGACAAATGCTGCCACAATGGCTTAGAATCTGTATGCTCAACAAACTCATAACTCTTCACCAACTCATTCGCATCCAAATCTTTCTTCAACCCGTTCTCAAAACTCTTTGAATTGGGCTTTTCCGGGGACTCCACAGGAGCTTCAACAACATCAAAATCAAGCTCATCCAACCCTTCCATGAGCTCCCAAGTATTTATAACTGAGTCCGGGGACAAAGGGTCATTAGAATCACTCGTATTCTGAGGTTTAACGATCTGGGCTGTCGAATTTACAAACTGTTGGGCATCAAAATTAGGTTTGGGAGGGTCAATCAGTGAAAGAGAACCATAAGTGGTGGATGTAAGAGATACCAAATGGTTCGTGTCCCCTTTCCGGATAGGAGGATGGTGGATTAAAGGGGTGGGAAGAGACAGAGTTCTTGAAACCGGGGTAGACGATGAGAAATTCGAATAAGGAGATTGTGAAAGTGAGGAAGATGAAAAATTTGAGGACTGATTTTGATGCGGTTGATCCCTTGAGATAAAGGCTTCTGAACGAGAAGCAGAACAACCCATGTTGAGCTTTTTCAAAATTTTCCACATCAAATAGTGCTGAAAACTGGGTGGGATAGATACTGAAATGAAAGAACACGATCGAGATGGAGACACAGGAAATTGGCCTGTAGCTTAGCCCTCTTAATCGCTTATTAGCTTTTCCAACTAAGAACAACTCCTCTACAGAAGCAGTAGCTTTTCTGGAGATGTTGTGCTGGACAACCTGACAATACAATTATTGCTTTCTCTCTCTCCTTTTCTGCTTTTTGTTTTTTGAGGTAGATTTCCTTGTGTGGATAAAAGTTTGATTTTTATGAAGTTTGGGGGAAGTGGGGTGGGGGTGGGGGAAGGGGATGCCTGTCCAGGCCAGGACCAGCACTGTTGGGGAAGATGATAATTACTAAAAGAAGAGAAAGGACATCAATTTAAGCTTTTGGTCATTTAAGTTTGAATTTGACCTCAACTAGCCCCTGTACTTTTAAGATTTACGGATTAGTAGCTCCAAACTTCAATTCATAAGAAAATAAAAATTACTAATCACGCTCGTTATGAATTACACGTGTTACAGAATAATTATATTTTTCATTTATGTTATAATGTTATATTATCTAGTATATCACCTCTTTTATATATATATATATATATATATATATACTAGAAGTTGTATAACGTGCAATGCCCGACATTTGTCTAGTAATATTATTAAGTTATAGTTATTCTTTGAACTTAAGTCTCAAAAAGAATATGAGATACGTTTAGAATTTGGTTAACTTATGTGATGTATATGACACATGGTTCTAAATATATACAATGTAAGTGTATGTATTAGGTTAGATGCAAGAGAAGCAAACATGTTTCCATCACATAACACACAGAAGAAGAGATGTGATTCAATCTTAGAAGCAAGGATTTATTGAAGGAAAAAAAAAATTAAGAAAAAAAATCATATAGAGGAAAACAAATCAACATTAATAGAAATGATAATCCTAGTCAATGTAATTTCGTAAGGGGTCCATATAACATCCTTAAAGAATGTAGCCTCATCCCGAGGTTTAAATTATTAAGATAATTTATAATTGGTGATAGATAAAATTGCTCAATCGTCAATGGTATAAAAGAACGTCATAAATCAACAATGATTGTGAAGTGACATTCACCAAATCACAGTATTATTTATTTCACAAATGTTACTTGCAATTTCTTGGCATAAGGTCCGGAATTACTTTTAAAGAAACTAAAGAAAAAATATTAGAATGAACAAAAATGTAGTGATAACAAAAAACTTGATGTAGTATTACATAAAAAGACGAATAACAGTGATATGTAATGTTAAGCAAAGTGATTTAAAACATGTTGCTGAACATTGGTGACAATTTTGCAATGTAGATGAAATCCTGAATGAAAAAATAGAAAACTTATACTATTTTTCTGAGTATACCTTCATCAGCTACCCAAACCATATGAAAATCGAAGATACTAATTTAGTTTAATTTCCATTCTCATCAATGGCTATTGGAAAATTTTCTTGTTAAATAGATAAACTGGATCATTAATCACCTCATTAAAGTGCATAGGTGATAAAGAATAATTTGGACATAGTGGGGAAAGTAAAAGGACACCGTTTTGCATCAATTAAAGATGTCTATAATAATTATGTTAACCTAAAGTTGATTAGTTTTTATCTTGTCGTTCAATTTTTTTTCTTTTTCTTTTTTTATTGAGGAATATGGTTCATCTTTCTTTATTTTGCATACTTGACAAATGAATATTATAATTTTGAGGAATTAATAAAATAAATTAAGAACAAAACTATTTGCAACAATTTCTAGTGGTGCTATTAGTAGCAGTAATAAAAGTCAGAAAGAGGAACAACAAATATTAATTAAGGTATGATTCTTGATATTTTTTTCAACTTTAATGCCAAAAAATTACAGTCTAATCAAATGCTAATTTTACCTAACTTACACGTGAATTGAAAAACTATTATACGTTGCCTATAAATTTATTGTCCGTGTAGTAGCCACAGGACATTTGGACTTCAATCCTATATTAATTTATATTATATAGGATAAAAATAAAGGATAAAATTACAATTTTTTTTTCCTTTTGAAATTGAGATGAAATTGAGATTCATAATATCACACGTATCTCAAATAATTTTTTAACAATGAAATTATTTTAAAATGTAGGAAGTATATTAAATGTAGTAGTACGTCCAAATTATACATTTAATATTATGATTGATAAGGTATTCATTTATATTTTATATATTTTTTTTAATCTATATTGAAATTTAAACAAATAAGAAAAATTTATTTTCCAACCTCATTAAAATATTTAATGTTATTATTCCTCTAAGTGGAGAAGATGAGAAGGCATATGTAATTATTAGATTGCTTATTTATTAAAGATCTTACCAACATGACATCTATGTGGCACATAATATAAAATAAATATTAAATACTACTCTTATGTGGCAGTCACATGACAATCTCATATCAAACCTATATTACTTTTATTATATAGGTTAGATATATATATATTTTTTTTGGGAGAACACAATTAAACTTAAATTTAGAGTGAAAATATATGATGAATTTTCAAAATGACTATCTAGAAATCATATAAACAATTTAAAATAAAATTGAATATTTAAAATTAAAACTGATAAGTGTCTATTGTCGTATTATGTTTTTTTTTTTTTTCCTTTAGAAATAAGTAGATTTATATTCACAATAAATTTAATGTATCATATAATCCTACAATGCTTTATATTAAACTCGTGTTCAATATAACATAGACTATTGAACACGAGTTTTATCTTTTGTTCGATAAACATTAGCTTTATACATTGCTAGTATAGTATAAACAATTACTAATACTCAAAGAAAATGTTACAACTAAAGTTAAAACTGAACAAAATTGTTCCTAGAAACTTCATCTTTGCAGCAACAGTACGCTTTGGTACTATATCTATCTTCTTTTTCTTTTTCTTTTTCTTTTTTTTTCCAAAATGGAGGTAATCTCAAACTCACCAGGCACGAACTACACCTTACACTCCTGTCGGATGTTCTGCCGGCTATGAAATTCGTCTCTCAACCGGTGTGAATCTACTATCCACTATTTTTCTCTCTCTCTTTTTTTTTTTGTTGTGTTTTTACCTTTCACTTCGTCTCCAATAGATTTGGTAGTAAAGACAAAAAACATATTCACTCTTTGCTTTTTTTACAACTTATCAAAACTTTTGAGAACCTAATGAAGTAAATTAAGAAGTATAAATTCTTTAAAACATTTAAACGTGCTTCTAAAGGATTTTAATTTTTATTGAGGTTGGAAAGAGAATTGTTTTTCTTATTTTTGTTCTTACACTATATTCTTCTCTGTAGTTTACTTGTGAGACAAAATTTTATGTTCTCTAATGGCAACTTATCCAACATTGTTTTCCTCCAAACTATTGTATCCAGATACATAGAAATTTTTCTTGGAAAAAGAAAGGAAAAATAAATTAAGAAAAAAAAAACTCAATAGGTTGTATTTATTGAATTTGTGTTTGAAATATATTTTAGATCAAATATAAAGTGTTTTATAAATCATTTCTTAAGGCTTAATGTCTTTTTTCAGTGTATTTTTAAGGGGGTTTTTTTTTTTCACTTTTGCACCTCCAATTTATAATTTTTCTTTTTGGGTGAAACACAGTTTACCCCATGTGGTTTTGTACCACGGACACTTTCTCCCATGTGGTTCTAAAATTGACAATTAACTCTCCCCCCTCGGGTGCACTACAACAAAATCAGGCTATTAGGACTCTTTTTCTGAGACACTTTTCATGAAAGTGTCCTATTTTATAGCTAATAAAACTCTTATTTTAAAAGTGTCTCATTATCTCATACAAATCATAAGACCCTCTAATGAAAAGTCCTATTATCTTATGAGACTTATGAAAGAGTTTCATTATGTAATTTAATAAGACTATTCAAAGAGTCACATCAAAAAAACATAACAAGACTTGATGTGAACCCCTGATCCCCAACGCCGTGGAAACCAAGAACTCGATGCCGAAAGTGCCAAGGAAAGTCTGAATGCAAGACACAGCCCTTAACTTCTAGAATCCTTACCCTTGGATTCGGCAGACTACTAATTTAACTAAGTAAATTAAACATGCACTTCGAACCAAGTGGAGAATAATAGAATCAAAACAAAGCTTAGCAATAGACAGAGCAATTATCTATTAGCCTATAGTTCTTGTAGCTTTTAGCAATTAACAAACATGTAAATTACATAAGCCCAAAATAAGGTGAGTGATTAAATAAGTATAAAACTATAACTTAAATCATTTAATCAACTTAGTAAAAAGTGAATTCGGTGAGCCCTATAAATAGGGGAGGGATGGCCGAAATTTAGTCCTAAAGAAACTAGGAAAAGAAGTGGAATTGGAAACCAATCAAGAGATTGGTTTCTTACAAGAATAAACTCCTAAAGGAACTAGGATTGATTAAAAGGGAAATTTCGGCTTCAAGGTAAATGTGCTGGCCGAAAATACAAGTAAAAAAGGAAATAAAGAAGTAGAAACAAATCACAAAAAGGTTTCAAGAAGGTAAACCTTTTTGATAACTCCTATCCTAGTAAGCTTAGTTGTAACAAACTTGTAACAACCTAACAAACTAGTAACAAACTTTGGGTAGAATTAGGTAACATGCACAAAACCTAATCCTTCCCCTACCTAAGCTTCCAAGTGGCGTGTGGGCTGCTCCTTGCGGGCTTGGCTGGCCGAAATTAAAGTGATGGACTCCAAGGTGGGTTTCGGCCATTTGAGGTGGTGCATGGTGGTGATGATGTAGGAAGATTCTGGAATCTCCCAGAATTATTTCGGAACGTCAAAAATCAAGAATTTCAAGATTCTTCAAGATTTTCAAGATTCAGTAAACCGCGAAATTCAAGATTTTCAATAAAATCAAGAACTTCAAGAAATGCCTTTTCCTTCAGCTGGATTGATTAGTAGGTGCCATTTCCTCTGTAATGGAGAGTAAAGTGATGATTTTAACCTTTCTTCTATTTTCTTCAAGGGCGTTTGTGTCTGTAACGAGCTGGGCTTCTGAAGTATACCTTCGGACGAGGTTTTCAAGATCTGCTCTGAGCTTCCTTGCCCTCCTTCAAGTCATAGGCCCAACTATGTTAACGAACGGATCTCCCTGATATGGGCTCGGGTCCTGGAGCATTGGCAGCCCTCTATGGAGCACACGAACCTCTGCTGCACTTTCCGACCCTTCATTACTCGAACTTGGATCCTCTTCATACTGACTTGGCTTAGGGCTAGGGATGCCCTCATCAAGACTCTTATAAGAGTTCTATTGTGCACCTTAATAAAACACTAAGTTCCAAATGTCCTATTACATTATAAAACTTAATAAGACTATTTAAAGAGTTTTATTACATAATTTAATAAGACTAATAAAAGAGTCCCACAAAGATAATGTAATAAGACTCTTATAAGAGTTTCATTATATACCTTAATAAGACACTTAGTTACAAGGGTCTTATTACGTTACATAACTTAATAGGACACTTAAAAAAGTTTTATTACATTATTTAATGAGGCTATTAAATGAGTCCTACAAACAAACATAATAGAACACTTATAAGAGTTTCATTAGACACCTTAATAAGGCACTTAGTTCCAAATGTCCTATTACATTACATAACATAATAGAACTCCTTAAAGAGTTTTATTACATAATTCAATAAAACTATTAAAAGAGTCTCATCATATATTTTAAACTATTTTTACAAATAAAATGGTGAACAATAATTGTATTGGGCCTCATAACTTGGGAACTATTTTCACCATTTATGAAACAAATAGTGAATAAATTGTATGGGTACTCAAAACTTTTTAATAATATCACTATAACACCCTAATATATTATTTTAGTCCATAACTTTTAGTAATGCTAATGAGACACCCTAGTGTCTTAGTGGGCCAAACAAATTTTATTCACGTTTTCCCCTTGTTTCTAGTTAATTGCAATATAACAATCTATGAATTTATTTTGTAATTTTATTTGAATTACGTAATATTGTAGCGAAAATACATTCATCTTTAAAACTAAAAATTTGAACATTTTATATTAATTACATTTTATTTGGATAAAATATTGAATGAAAAAATCATAAAATTTATTCAAACTTTTCATAATTACCAATTCAGTCACACTACAGTTTTATATATGTGTCACTACTCAATAATAAATTATAATTACATAATTAATTATCATTACACATACATATTTAAGTAGTTCTAATTAATATAGCAAATAATGTGTATTATATAAATTTATGAACACGAGTCATTAGTAAATACTAATGAAAGTGATTAGTATAACTAATTCTAATATAAGTATAGATAAATATTATATTCCGTTCACGGGACCATTTCTTCAATAGATAAACACTCGTGCAATTGCATAACTCATTGTATAGGTCATTATCCACTGAAATAATAGTCTCGAGAAGAGACTATAGTTTTACCCATAAGTATATACTACAAGCTTGCGTTCACTTATTATATTAAGTAATTGGGTAAATTACATTTACTTCCCTCGAGATTTGTGAAAACTAGTAGCATTTCCCCGAGGTTTCATGAAACTACTAACACCCCATGTGCGTTTAAATTTTAGCAAAAAATTATATTCGACCTGCTGGATGTTTTGACTCACACCTCTTTGATCTGTTTTTTTTTAGAAACATACAATATTTTTTTTAAGACATGAGTATTGAGTATATCCTCAAAAGTACTGCGCATATGTTATGAAATATTTCATATCAAATATTTTAAGTGCGAAAGTATCTTATATCGAACTGTCATTCGTTTTGACAAGAGACTATATCTAAAATATTTATCCAAATTACAAAAAGTTTGACCTTTGATCAGTTTAATTTTATGAATCACAAAGGGGCACCTGTAACTTTTCGAAATCTTAGGGGATGAATATTATATTATCCGGTAAAGAAGGGTAGTCGTAGTTTCACACAAAATCTCAGGGTTCGTTTGGTACTCATCGTATATATGTAGATTAAATATTGACAAAATTAACTTTATAAATATAAATAATATTTTTTGTTTGAATTCGTAAAATATCAGATAAAAAAAAAAAGATATATCACTAAAAAGTTTTGATTTAAGGGAACAATTAAAGTCCAATTTTGCTTTGAAAAAAAAAATATTAAAGTCCAATTTATCTTTTATTAACAAAACTGAAGTCAAAATCGGGGAACTAAGGGGGGGGGGGGGGGGGGGGGGGGGGGGGGGGGGGAGGGGTGAGGGGGAGGAACTAAAGGGGGGGAAAATATCGGGAACTAAAGAGGGGAAATTTTGGGGGAGGGAACTATCGGGGAACAAAAGGGGGGAAATTTTGGGGCGAAATAGAAGCACCAATCTGCAGAGGGAATGAAATTTTTGGTTAAAAAAGAAGGGATGGTAGCCCTTCACTTAGCTATTTGGGAGAAAAAATTAGACAGCCTTTCTCAAGGAATCTTAGGTCATCTGGGAGAAAACAAATTTTAGAAGAAAAGGTTAGTTTCTTCAATTTTTCTTGGATTCATTGCCTTTGGCTACAAATTTCTAAGCCCTAATTTAATTCATTGTAGAAGCGTTGAAATTGGGCAGAGGCGTCGTCATCGCTGGTGCCGCACCGCAAGAATCACTCGGCCACCTTCAGTATCAAGACAAATTGGATCTAGGTAAAAATCTTTCGAACCTATTCAATTAGCTTGAGGGCTTGAGCTGAGCTCTTGCTCCAAGATATCTTCTCCCAAACTGAGAATGAGGGAATGGGAGTGAACGGAAATTTTCCAAGGGTAGTTGCCCCTCTCCTTTTTGCCGATGATTTTTCTAGGTTTTTTTTTTCTTTCAAATTTTCTTGAACAACCAAGTCTTTAATTATTTTTTTGGAATGAGTATAATATATCAAGCTTCAACTTTGAAGTCCTTTTTTTTTTTTTTTTTTTTTGATTTTCGTTTAGCTTCTGCTAGGGATTCGTTTTTCTTTGACTAGCATCTTCTATAGGCTAGTTTTCACCACTGTTCATGGACATTGAAATGTGTTATTGCAGCATCGTCAAAACATTTGAAGCACACTAACTGGTAAAATTTTACTGGTTTCATTTTCTTAAAAAACAAAAATAAAAGAAGAAGATTTGTAGAATTACTTGAGATTAGAAAACAACCGACTTAAAATAAAGGAAGCATGAAACAGGGGTACCTTGGTTATATATGTTTTGAGCAGATGTAGCAATAGAACAGGTGCATAATCTGCACTATGTTTATATTCTTAACTTGAATCTTGTTATTGGTTCCTAAATCTGATAGATAATTAGTTGTTATAGATGAACTTGATTGCTGGGACGTTGTTAAGCTTGGGATAAGTATATTAGTGTTTAAGAACTTAACTAAAGGGAAATTTTGTGTCTAAGTTGAATTTTGTGATTTTTTAGGAGGGGCTGTTCTCATAGATGCATTATTGGTTGGTAAATAATAGAATCGGCTGTAAACAAGTGTGAAATTCTCCAAGTGTTTGCTCCTTTTTATGTTATTTGATTAAATTGATCATTTGAATCACTCAGACGACTTGGGAGGACCCTTCAGCTTATCTAATAATTCAAAGCATTTGATAAATTCTTTCTTGGAAAACATAGCATTTGTCAACCCCAACAAAGATCTTATTTTAGCTTCGTTCAACTGTTCACCCAAGCCATGAATGATAGCACTTTCTTAGGTGTTATAACATGTAAACGTTCTTCTACTGATGATTTAGTGTTTTCTCATATTTGGTAGCAATGCCTAAATATATACATTTCTAGTACTCGAATGTCTAGTCATAGGTATCAATTGACTATAGCTTATTGAACAAATCAAGACAGATGGGGGCACAAAGTACAAAGAGGAATTTGGGGGAGGGGGGGGGGGGGGGGTAATGTGGTAATTTCAGATCATTCTAAAACAATGCAAAATAATCAGTGAATTGTTCTATTGGCTTGTATAATGCCATTCCAATTAGGTTCAACAAGACAGGCAACCAGTTGTTATTATTAAACATACCTACTCTGAGCTCTTATGTACTTTATCAATAATGGGAAAATATTGTCCACTTAATATTTGTGACTAGCGCAAAGTGCCACGTGAGAGAAAAATGGAGATGTTGGCAATAATAAAGGTAATATAATTGTTGAAATTAATGAATATTACTATAAAATAGTTAATCTTTGAATGAATTATTGTATATGTAGAGGTCTATGTATTGACATGAATGTTTTGTCACAGAAAAAGTTCGAAATTCAACCAGGCACAGAAAGGTGGGCTTTGAAGTCCATTGGCAGGGATAGGAAAAACTGAAAGTCGCGCGTTAAGAAGAAAGCTTTCAATGCTACTTTACCTACTGAGGATCAAATCTCCAATAAACCAAGTCGCGTAGATAACGATCAATGGAAGAATTTGTTGCCATATTGGTGCAGGGAAGATGTAAAGGTATAGGGAATTACTTTATCGTCTAGGCATTTTGGGTTTTTGTAGTCTCGAGAAAAATATAGGTAATAATTAGGAAATTCTTTGAAGTTCTCAGTCTTATGTGCTGGCTTATGAATATTTTTTTTTGAATCACATAGAATTTGGTGTTACTGCATATTATAATATGTTAAGGATGTAAGAAATCATGCATTCTTTTTTTTCTTTCATGATCTTATTTAGCAACAACAATAATCGGTCTGATTGTGAGGATACATGAGAGGTTTTGATTTATTTTTAGTTTCCCACTATTTGTCTTCTTGTTTTTGTGTGTACTGTTTCTTTTTTTCTTTCAGTTTTGGGGATTATTGTTTGGTTGAAATACTCTTTCAATAAGCAAGTGAGAAAGCCAGAGAAAGGCAAAAGTGTGTAGTTATGCAACCAAGTCTTGGAAAGTTGAGTTATGCTGAAGTTGATGATGAGTTGGTAAGATTCAAAATGAGATATTTCTACCATATGTCTCTGTTACCAAAATTATTAGACGTGTGTGAACTGAACACAAACAAAAAATGCTTCTATATACTCCCTCTGTCTCATTAAAAGAGTCATCATTGTAATTCTGAAAACAGTATTACAAAGTGAACTCCTTTTATGGGACTAAGGGAATACTTGTTTTGCATATTCTATTGTTGGTCCTTTGGCACTTAGTGGTCCATTAGCTCATGTAATGAGATTGTTCACATCTTTCTCTATCTTTGCATGCATGTGCCTACCATCTATTAAACTATTTTTGTTATTTATGATGAAAAAATCATTCCGCTGTTCAAAGTCACTCACCAATTTGCTAAAATTATGAAAATTCAGTGATGAATACACTCACTAATTTGCTTATTTCCTGTAAAGAGACAAACTGGGTCGATCTCTTTCACGTGTAGAAATGTTCAGTGCTTCTTATTCTAATTCTGAGGGCAACCCTTCAAATGATGTGGTTGTGGAAAAGCTGGTACGTATTATATAATTACTATCTTAAATGGTGTGTTTGCAGGAAATAATATTTCTTTTGTATATGTTCATAAAAATTTGACATTAGAATTTTATATACTGAAATGCTATAACATCAGGCACAATTGCCACTTGGGTCACATGACCCAATTGGTCCTGATGACTCGTTTGCCAAGGTTATGGGTGAAAGAACCACATGGCAAGGTGTGAATGATTGGACTAGGTGTGAATCCGAAGGACTTATTTGGTTGTATGCCAAGCCGTAATTCATACCAGCATATTATTTTACAAAATCAAGCAACCATCGCCAAAATGGTACAAAAATTGGAGAAGACTGTGGATTTGGTTGAAACTTTGCAAGCTCAACTGCAACAACAAAGGCCTTCTACTACTAATGCGATATATTCGCCTATATCACCCGGTGAATCTTCCAACTCTATTGATTTAACACAGAGGCTTAAGGTATGTAATGAAACTATTTACTCATCAAATTATTTTGATCTTTTCTTTTGGATTTTAAGTAGTTGTTAACTAACTAACATTCTAAAGTTTTATGCAACTTGCTATTTTAGGTTGGATGTTTAGTTCATTTAAAGATCATGTTGCATCAAAAAGATATTGTAGCCAAAGGTAGGCTTTATAGTTTAGACCAAAAGAAAGATGTTGGAGGAAGATTATTTGGACCTAAATGGTGCTAAGTTAATATTGTCGCCCCCTTAAGTTGGAAAGAAGAACTTCTGAGGCCCTATTCAATTTTAACTACTATAGGACAAGCAATTGGAGCTTGCGTTGCATGGCCTCGTCATTTGGTAATTTATCTTCCTATTGAACTTTAATATCCTTATGATTGGACTGTTTTTATTATGCTTTCTCTACATCCATTGATAGCTCTACAATGCATAACATTTTGAAGGTAGTGAAAATCCCGGAACTTTGGTGTTTCCTATTAATTGTTGCCTAGATCTTGCTGCTTGTTTCTTGGATGAATTTTTGAACTCTTTTCTTTCTTTTTCTTTTGCAAGACCCTCTATGTAATATTGGTGCCATTTCAGTTATTTCCTAGCTTAGACCACTAGGTTTCCAACTTTATATATCCATACACTTACTGTTGATAAATATAATTTATTCTTATTAAATTCATTTTAGATATGTTTTGGATGGAATTTAATTAAGGTTGTTTTAAATTCAGGTGGAGACTTGTGATGAAGATTAAAGAATGATTTTTTTTTGGAGTCAACAATCCGATTCATGCATGCATAGTGAAAATTAATTAGTCTACTGCCTTTTGTTATATGAATCATGTTACTCTACTTTAGAATAGTATTATTATATGAATCATGTTACTCTACTTTAGAATGGTATTGTGATTACTATGTTTTCATATAGTATTGATGTAGTTTTAGTGCATAGAATATTATTATGAAGTTTTTGAAAATTGAGTCTATTAATAGATTGTTTTGAAATTACTCTTTTCATATTTTTTGGTCATTTATATTAGATTTTTTACTTTTATATTTAATTTTTAAATTGAGGTTACAATTCGTATTATTAGGATTTTATATAATTTTTTTATTATAGCGTCCAATTAAATATAAACTTTATAGGACTCTTTTGAAGAGTCTCGTTAATTTAGTGATGTTACAAATAAGACTATTTTAAATAGTCCTATTTTTGTTAGTACTTGATAGGGCTTTTTGAAAAGTCCCATGAATGAAACTCTTTAAAGAGTCTTATTATTTCAGTTGCTTATTAGGTAGAGTAATTAGGACTCTTTAAAGAGTCTTATTAATTTTAGAATTAATAGGACTCTTTCAATACGTCTCTTTAACTTTGTTAATAGGACTTTTCGAAAGAGTCCCATATATTTTAATATGACTCTTTCAAAAAGTCTCATTAACTTTGCTTATAGGACTTTCCGAAAGAGTCTTATATATCTTAATAGGACTCTTTCAAAAAGTCTCATTAACTTTGATAATAAGACTTTTCGAAATGTCCTATATATATATATATATATTTCAAAAAGACTCATTAACAAAGTTAATAGGACTTTTCGAAAGAATCCTATAACTATTGAGACTTTGGTGGATATGACTCTTTTAGGAAGAGTCTCATAGTTACATGAGTCCTATTATAGTACATAATATGACTCTTTCGACAGTCCTAACAGAGGGATTTTGTTGTAGTGGTGATTATGACTAAAGTATCTTAATGACTAAAAATATCAAAATCAATCGTGCGTTAGATTGACTTGGTACAAAGTAAGAGGTTGAAACTTTATTATTCAATAATACGAGAAATATAATGTTTCTACATATTTATTAATTTGGACATTTTTAGCCAGTCGAACCTTTTAGTTCTAAATCACATGGGGTAACTACCAAATTTTAAATCATAAAGAAAAAACTATCTGTAGTACAAGACCATAGGTAGCAGACTGTATTTCATCTTTTTTTGTTGTTGCAAGTAGTTAATAATGAGACTCGTGGCTTTCACTTTATATTGTGATCTCCAAATCATCCTTAGGGAAGGCAAAAAGAACAATACACCTAAAATCTTATTTCAATTAAACAAGGTAATTTAAAACACTTAGACTCACAAAAAAATTAAAATTAAAAACACTTAAGATTTGGTATTAAAAAATCAAAACCATCCTTTAGGAATGAAAAATAACACTAAATTCGTATGAAATGGAAAAATGGCTCTAGAGTTTCAGATAAAAAATGTCCTTCAGAGAAAACTCTTTTGGGTATTTCATAAAAAAATTATTTTGAGGATGAGATTTTGATGCTTTTGATCATGCATTAACATAACAATTAATTACTTCCTTGTTAAAGGGTATTTCAATTTTACTTGTTAAAAAAAAGTAAAAATTCTTAGTTAACAAATTGTAAATTGAGAGGACAACTGCCAAAAATAAACGGAATTGTTATTTGCAGGAACTAAATTACTATTCACAGGAACATTTTCTGTAAATTTACTATAATGCCCTTAGTTATTTTTTTATTAAAAAAAACAAGAAAAGAACAAAAAATGTCGCCAAGTACAGGCGGCATTTTTGGGCCCAAAATGTCGCTTGGCGGCATTTTTGCCCAAAATGCCAAAAATGCCACCTGTACTTGGCGACATTTTTTGTTCCTTTCTTGTTTTTTTTAAAAAAAAAAAAAACTAAGGGCATTATAATAAATTCACAAAAAAATGTTTCTGTGAATAGTAATTTAGTTCCTGAAAATAGTATGTCCCAAAATAAAAACCTAAAAAAGTATTTAAGCAAAAGATAATGAAACCTCTCTTTAGTGTAAATGTCTCCTCTAATATGTAAAATGTTCTTATACCAAAATGTGTCTTGAAAATACTACATTCTAATTTTCTTTTAATTTTTTATACTAACAACCATGCCCTAGGCCTCCTTTATCCTAAAAAATATGATTCAAAATAGCAAACATTTAAAAAAAAAAATCAATTACTATAGGAATTATATGAATTGTGTCTCAAACAATATAGATGAAACTCCTGACGGTACAATGATTAATGGGACTTAAACTGGGGAACGTAAACAGACACATTTCTTGGCCTGGCACCCCATGAATGCATGCCTGAGTTTGAACCCAAGACTTGCCTCCCAAGAAAAACTTAAGTTGACTAGCAACTCAAATATAGCAAGCTTCCCCATGACAAATTTACAAACATAACTCTGTCTACCAATAAAGGATTTAAACCTCGTTGGAGTGTTATGTCAGACCAACACCTTAAGGAAATGCATTTGGAACCCACATTTTAAGATGTATAGTTCATTTATAATAAAATCAGACTTTTAAAAAAAAAAAAAGCCTCTCATTGTAATTGAAAAGTATATTCAGAAGAAGAAACAGTGGACTAAAAATCCATTAAAAATAGAAATAACTTAAGAAATTTCTTAAAATTTAAATTTAAACGTCTGAAAGAACTACAAATAACTCTATAAATTTGTATGAGAAGATAAAATGTTATCCAACTCCTTTTTAATTTATGAAAATTAGAAAGATATTTTGACTATTTATAAAAAATTGAAGGGGGTGCTTTACCTAAATTTTGAAGATTTTTTTAAAAACTATTCCTGGAAAATAAAATCAAGAATAAAGATACAAATAGATTTGATATTTGTTGAAATATGGAGGGCTAGACTGTAATTTTCACCAAAGAAATTAATGCGGTGTGGCACGGAGCAAAGAAAGCAGGGAACGCGGTTTTCGAAAGAGTTGACGGAGACAGCACACTAATGGGCAGCCGCATGGTGGTTTTGGGGAAAGCAACGTTTGGGCTGAGTTTTGAATCTCCTGCGATTTTCTTTCTTTTGCTTGTGCTTCTCTTCCTTCGCCTTCTTCTCAATTTACAATTTAATGTCGAATACTACTCGTGTCGTGTGATTTAAGTCATGAGCTCATCAGATCAGAGTTTGCATATCTATAGTTTCACATGCATCTTCTCAAGTTTGGTTTTGAATAATAATGGGTAAATCATTTTTTTTTCTCTCAAGATTTGTCCAAACTATCAAACAACTTCTAAGGTTTGTGAAAACTACCAAACACCTTTTGAATGTATTGAAAATACAAAATTATACTCATCAAAATGAGATTGAAATGAAAAAATGTTGGTCTAACAATTTTCTATTTCGACAGCTATTAATGTTTTTTTCCATTTCAGTCATGTTTTGATGGGTGTAATTTTATATTTTTATCGCATTTAGGGGTTGTTCGGTAGTTTTCACAAACCTTAGGGATTGCTTGGTAGTTTGGACAAACCTCGGGGGACGTAAATGTAGTTTATCCAATAATATTATTAAGTTATTAAGCCATTGTTAGAGTATCTCCTCCACATCTAAGTATAATTAGTATTGGGTCAGATTCATTGATTAGGAAATTAAGCCAATAGAATTTCCATATATTTATTACAAATAAACGTTATTGTATAGATTAGAGTATGACATACATATTTCATTATAGATAGAGAATGTGATAGACAAAGAGAGTTGTGAGGAGATTAAAATATAATTAAGGGCAAAGAGGTTTTGTATGTTGTGAAAGAGAAAACAGAACTGTTTTATTATGTAATTCTCTGTTTGATTGGGATAGTGCGTATTTCAGTGGATTAAACCACGTTAAAGTGGTGTGTTTCTTTTTATGTTTTCAATTTTGTTGTGTTGTTCTTGTTGGGTTGTTTACCCCCAACAAGTGGTTTAAAAATCTCGAAAGGATGTTTTTCCTAACACCCATATGATCAAATGTCCCACATTTATTTTTCCCTTCATAGTCCTTTGTGATGGAGAATTTATTTAGTATTCCCCTTCTCATATAAAAAAAAAAAATCATATTTTGATTGATTTGTATTTTGTGATTCAGAAATAATTGTAACACTTGATTCCCCTTTGTTCTATAATAGGTGTGAATTTGGAGAGTTTGATTTGTTTCAAAATATGTCTCTATTTACTGAAAATGAGAACTTATTTCTAATTTTACCCTCTCTTTTTAATAATTGAATTGAATTACAATTATATTGTCTTCTATACTAATAACTATCCAATTTTCTATGCAAAGTATAGAATATGCTAGCATTTATTAAGGGTTAAATGATGATTTTTACTATTTCTCAATATGTGTGCAAGTATCGAAATTGACACTTATGAAAAAAAAAAAAAAGAGAATATTATTCAATGAAGTGAAGTCAGGGACTCAATATGTGGTCTTTGCCACGCCCTCCGAAGACAAAGATCAACCTACACGGATCCTGCTTGGGGAGTCCTGGACATTCAGGCTGCGGAGTGGTTGTTTGGGATACTAATGGGCGGATACTGACGGCAACTGGTTGGTTTTTGGGTTTGCACACGAACTCATAGGCAGAATTTATGGCCTTGGTTGTGGGCTTGCAGATTTGTGAGGAGTTGGGATTGCAACATGTGATTTTGGGAACGGACTCGGCATACTTAGTAGGGTGGTTACTGGAGAAGCATCAGTGCAGTGGGGAGTTGCGATATCTCTGCAGAATTATCCGATGTCGTATGCAGAGGGGTTTTGGGATTCAAAATAATTTTCGTGACGGGAATTCTACTGCAGATTGTATAGCTCGCCTAGCCTGTTCTGCGAAAAGGGTTGTCTTATTCTCTCATGGTTCATTCCAACTGTTTTATATTTTTTCGATTTTTCATTTGCATTACTACATTTTGTGACAATCTAGATAAACCTCATTATGTTCCCCTTAAAATTTTGACAATTGCCTTCAATTTATTTTAATAAAGGGTTCTTAAACCTCCAGCCACTTAATCGATTGTTCGATAAAAAAAAGTGCCATAAAGTATCAATAGTAAAAAGTATAATTTTATTTTATTTCAATAAAATTAGTGGCAAGACTTACAAGATCATCATCTTTATTACTCATTTTCCATTCTATTTAAAAGGTTCAGTTTCAAATTATTTTTATTTTAATAGAAAAGCTTAATTTCAAAAATAAAACTAATTTTTAACTAAAATCTCTGTAATACCCTTGAAACAAAGATGTTTAAAACCATTCAACCGGTGACTAAACAACGGGCATCACCATTCATCCAGTACGTACGTTAGCATTAACCAACAAATGTTATACAACATATTACTTGGATGTAATTGTAAAACTGAACCAACAGCATGAAATGAAAGGGTATAAATGGGAATGAACTGCCTACAAATGGTTGTACTTTCTTCTAAATTGATCAAAGATAAATAATAAAAAAAATCGTCTATTGAGTAAATTGCACTCTTCCAATAATGAAACGGAATGAGTAGTTTGTTGTAGGACAGATATGAATATTGTAAATGCATGGTTATAATTTTCCATTTTGATGACATAAAATATATTTTTAAAAATATCACATATTATTATTATTATTTTATTAAAAAAAATCCAGTCAAAGCTTTTTGGCAGGGCATCAAATTACAACGGAATTGATATTTGCAGCGACGGTTTCGATATTTGCAGCGACATTTTTGCGTGAAAAGACCGAAATGCCCTTGGGGTAAAAAAAAAATTTTTAAAATTAAAATTTTTAAATCTGTTGGAATAATTTTTTTTTTTTTTAAAAAAAAATTTCCGGAACCATCGCCGGTTTCCGCCGATGGTTTTACACCGGCGATGGTTCCGGAAAATTTTTTTTTTTTTTTTAAATTATTCCAGCACTTTGGTTTTTTTTTTTCTTCTTTTTTTATGTAGTTTTATTAATTATTTTACTTGTATTATGTCCGAATTTATTAGTAGTTTTGTCAAAATTGTGCAATTTTTTACCGGAATGGGGAAGATCCGCCCGGTGGTCGCTGCAAATAAGAAAGTTGGGGGGGGGGGGGGGGGGGGGAAAGTGTCGCCGGTAGCTGGCGACCGGCGACACTTTTGGCCAAAAATGTCGCTGGCGACACTTTTGTGCAAAAGTGTCGCCGTCGCCCGGAGACACTGCAAAAGTGTCGCCAGAGTCCGGCGACACTTTTGTGCAAAAGTGTCGCCGTCGCCCGGCGACACTTCTGGGTTAGTGTCGCCGGACTCTGGCGATACTTTTGCACAAAAGTGTCGCTGGTCACACTTTTGTGCAAACCGGACTCTGGCGACACTTTTGCACAAAAGTGTTGCTGGTCACACTTTTGTGCAAAAGTGTCGCTGGCGACATTTTTGTACAAAAGTGTCGCCGGCGCACTTTTTTTTTAGTAGTAGTAGGAATGCAAATTTAATTTATTTTAATTTTTTTTCTCCAAGGGCATTTTAGTCTTTTTACAAAAAAATATCGCTGCAAATATCGATTTCGTCGCTGCAAATATCATGCCCCAATTACAAAATCTAACTTACTGACACATTTAATACATTCCCTCTTTTTGTCTTGTCTCAGAGTAACAGCCGTCTTGAATGATTTTATAAATTTTAAAATAAGTATTTTCTCACCACAAAAGGTGTTTTATTTCCAAATTTATCATTATTTTGATAAGCATTAATTTTTCATTGTATAATTGTATTGAGAGTATGAGAAGAGAAAATATAATATTCCATTTTTTAATAGTTGTTTCTTTCCAGATTTTATCCAGGGCCGATCCTTATACTTATAAGGCCCCGGGGCAACACAATAAAAAGAGGCCTCTAAAAAGGGTAAAAAAAAAAAAAAGTTTTCATTAAATTTCATACAAGGAAAAAAATATAATTTTGGGCTCTCATTTGAAAATAAAAAATGCCACTTTTACATTAATACTTTTCGTTTTCCACATAAAATTAATTTGGGTCTAAAACTAAAATTTTAAAAAATTAAACCTGCTAAAACATATTAGTATATTAAAATAAGGGTAAAATGCACCAAATACCACTTAACTATCGGTTTTTGCAAAAAATATCACTTTCTTTTAAAAACTGCAATTATAAGAACTTTACTTTCAAAATGTGTGAAAACTACCACTCTGTTAGTCAATTCCATTAAGTGGCTAACAGTTAAAAAAGATAGGGGTAAAATCGTCATTTCACACGTTGCAGCACTGTTCGTGTTTCCCAAAAATCAAAAATTTTCTGGCACTGTTCATTGCCAATTTTTTTGACTATTCCCGCGACCTCTTCTTCTTCTTCTTCTGTGTTGTAGAGTTTGGTAGTGTGTGCTTGTGTTCGTGAAAGAAACCTTCCGGCAGGAATGGAAAAGGAAGGCCTGTTCTTTTTGTTTCGTTTTTAAAACGGTTTTAACAGTAAATTTAATATATTTTAATCATATTTCATCATTTCCAATACAACTTTTTACTATTCAGCATCTACTTTTTACATTTTCAATACACTTTTTACATTATAAAATTATTTTCCAAAACTTGTTTTCAAAATTGTTTTCAAAACGCTTAAAAAAAACATGCCCAGTTAGTAGAGAAGTCCTCTTCTTGAGCTTCAAACTTAGTATATAACAAGCACACACCATTTTCAGATTTCCAAACCCCGGTATTGACGATGTAACATTTCCAGTTCCAATAAATAATTCTAGAAATAATGTAACATTTATGAAATCAATGTTGCTACTTCTGGTTTGTTTTTAAGTTTTGTGTAATTATTGCACTACAGATTTCCATTCTATTTTGTAACTGTAAAACCCAGTCAGTCACAATGCCCTTCAAAATAAGTCGGTCCTCCGATGCTCAGAAACATTAACAACAGATTCTCCTCAAATAAAAAACTCCTATCAATATCTGCATCTGCTTGACATCAAAGAAGAAGACATTGTTATCTGAAGTTGAATTAACATCAAGCGGACACGATCTGAAATATGACTGCAACGAACACTATGGCAGAAGAAGAAGAAGAAGAAGAGGAAGAAGAGGTCGCAGGATTAGTCAAAAAAATTGGAAATGAACAGTGCCGGAAAATTGTTGAGGTAGACGATGAACAGTGTGCAATGTGTAAAATGACGATTTTGCCCGTCTTTTTTTGACTGTTAGCTATTTAACGGAATTGACTAACAGAGTGGTAGTTTTCGCACATTTTGAAAGTAAAGTGCTTGTAATTACAGTTTTTAAAGGAAAGTGATATTTTTTGCAAAAATCGATAGTTAAGTGGTATTTGGTGCATTTCACCCTTAAAATAATTTTGGGCCCTGGACGGTCGCCCGGGCTACCCGGCTTTTGCACCGGCCCTGATTCTATCCATTCTCTCTTAATATTAGTTACCACCTCTATATTTTGTAGCTATGGTACTGGATCATCTGAAAATCTTTCAAGTATGTGCTCATATCAATTTAGAAAAATGTCTCTAATTCTTTTTCCTTCAAAAAATGTATTGAAACTATTCTTACTTCTTTTTCCCCTAATAATTTGCATTATTGATTTTATTCAATGTTGTATGTATGCTATTCTCATATTGTTCATAGTCATATCTACTTGCCGAACAGTTCAAATTTTTATTTTAGTACTTTACGGTTATAAGATATAGACGATGTAATTCTTCATTTGTTTCATGATGCTAGAATTTTACGCGTAACATCTTATTTCTTTTATTTCCTTTAATTATAGAAGCTAAATAATAGAAATTATTAGGTTCATTAATTCTAACTTTTTATTAATTTTATGATTATTAAAGTAGCATGACATGTTAATTTTTAATTTTAGCTTTGTACAAAGCAAAAGAAAATTCAAAACTATACGAAAAGGATAGTCAATATTTTATAATTTTTATTGACATCACATCATTTGTAATTATGTAGTTTCTTCTTTTTGTTCAAGTGGATTCTTTCTTAAATAAATAAATAAAAGTAGCTTCTATCTCCATCCAACTATTCAAAAACCACGAGGTCATAGCAATTTTCAATAGGAAATTAAAGGGGAAAGAATATTGAATTGACCCCTCTCATGATTCGTCATAAGTGGTTTTATTTATTTATTTATTTATTTCTTCAGTTTGAAAGACTTTTATTTTCCTTAAGAATTACTCCGTGTATGTTTTTTCAATCAAACTATTTCTATTATACGAAATTTCTCGGAAGAAATACTACACTTGGGAGACTTCCATACACTAAGAAAGTATTAGGTTGTTAATAATTACCATTTCATGCTTAACATGATAATTATTAATTCACTCAAATTCTACTATATGATAATCTTTTATTATGTTAGTCTATTAAAAAGTGAGTTGCTAACATAATAAAAAAACATTACAATATAAAAGAATTAGAATGTGTTGATAATCATCAGATCAACAATGTTGTGGTAAGTATTAATTATCTAACATTTTCTCGTCATACCCCTGTGCCACCTGTTATTGCCGTCGTACCTGTAAGGGAGTTTGATCTCAGAACTTCCATCTCCCATTGAGATGAACCATCAAACTTAACACAAGGTTCTTAAGGATTCTACGTGGTTTTCTTTTTAGGTAAATTACAGTTACGCCGTTGGAAGTTTCGCGAAATTACTATTACTTCTAAAGTTTGAGAAATTATCGCCACTCTCCTAATTAAATATTATACTATTAGCACAACGATAATTTATTGATTTGGTCAAAATTACCATCACCATCGATAATTTATTGATTTGGTCAAAATTACCATCACCATCAGTCAATTAAAAATGTAAATGCAAATTTCAAGGAAGTTTTGGTTACCTAACAGTATATTTTTTTGGGGGAGCATTTAGGGGTGATAGAAATTTCTCAAAAATAATACTAATTTTGTAAAATTATAATAAATTATAGTTATATCTCATGTATATAACTATAAAAAATAAATTATAGTTATAAAAAATGTAGGGGTGAAAATTACTTTCTTATATTTAAAAAAAAATGATTTATATAGTGAAAAAATTCATGAAATTCTCTTACAGAATGATGTAGCATCTACGTGATAATAATTATTGGGTGATTTAATTGTAATTAGACAATAACTTTCATCCGAGTTATTATCACATCATTCCTTAATAAGAGAAATTCTTTAGTCTTTTCACCGTGTATATCACTACTAATTTTAATATCACATATTATATTTTGTCCAAAATAGTTTCTTCTAATTCTACATAATACGGTTTTGGGTTCTTCAAAATAACGGGAATCATGGCAATCAAACCATCCAAAGCAAGAGTATCGATTGCAGGAAAAGGGCTGTCCTCAGGAAAGGTACTTTTTGACATAAAGTTGGCAACATCTTCATCTATGGCATGTTGTTTTAGTTTTAGTTTTGATTTTGATTTTAGTTTCAAAAGTAAACTTAATATGTTATAATAATTTTTTATCATTTTTAATATAATTTTTTATTATTTAGTTATATTATTTTATATTTTCAATAAACTTTTTTATATTATAAAACTATTTTTTAAAAACGTGCTTCAAAATCGTTTCTAAAACAATTAAAAATAATATGGTTAGCCCCTGCCTCGGCCCTCTATTTTTCCAAAACAATTAAAAATAATATGCTTAGGATTAATAGAAATTTTGGGATTAAAGAAGCGGCAAAAGCCCCTGCCTCCGCCCTCTATTTTTTCAGAAATTTTATTTTCTATATCACCATTTATTTGCTAAATTTTAAATGTTAAAATTTCAGCTCATCAACACCTCCCTTTCTCAATCAAATAACTTCGTCAATAACCCTTAAACTTAGGGCATATTTTAACCTCCTTCAGTGAGAGGGTGAAAATTAGAGGGCTCTATCGAACCACGAGTCAAAGTTTAATGGGAAAAATGATACTTAACCCGGCCCATTATTTAAAACAATAGTGATCAACACAATGAAAATATCGAAAAAAATTCTCATAGTGATTTATGTGACAAACCACATAAAGAAAAGTGATTAAGTAATTAAAACTAAAATTGTTTAAATTAAGTAATTAAAACTAAAATTGTTTAAAGGTTATTATCATCTAGTTGGCTTTACATCAGTTATTATGGGAAAGTGTAGAAAGAATGATATGGCACGCATCAAAAAATAAAATTGCTAGTGACATCTTATTATTATTCGGTTGGTCCCTTAAGTTGGTAATTAGTTGTATCTCTTTCACCCTTATGTTGAAACGGTTTATTTTAAACCCTTAAGTTGACATATTAGTTTTAACTGGTCCCTAAACCCATTTTCCGTGAGCGCGTGAGATATACATTATTTTTTCAAGGGCAAAATTGAAAAAAACTACACTGCCTATTCTGACTGTGAAGCAAAAATAAAATATACAAAGTCATAGTAAGAATTAAGAATCCATAATACTGAACCTAATTGAAGAACACAAAATTTACAATCTCATCGACACTCGATGAAGACGGACGACTGATATGTGTCCTTTAGTTGCAGAATTTTAGAGTCTATTTGCGGCAAATAGACTCTAAAATATGCTAGTTTTTGTGAGATAAGTGCAGGATTTGGAGAAAGAATGCGTAGAGCGGAGAAAGTGCAAAAATGGGTGAAAAACATGCTTATTTGCCCAAGTGATACAAAAATGATGGAAGGAGGCAATCAACGTAATTTTGCATTTAAGTTGTGCAATTGGGCCAAGGATTAAATGATTTATGTTGGTGGACAATCCAGCCCAAATGCAAAGAGTAGCCAGCCCAAAGAAGAGAAGGAAAGCCCAAACAAGAATTAGGCAAATTGCCTAATTAAATTGATTAACCACAGGAAGCAAGTGGAGTGGAATTTGGATTCCAATTTTGTCCACAAGTGGCATGCAAAAGAAGAAATGTTATTACATTAATCCTTCTTGGATGTGGATATTATTTTTAGTAGTTTCCTTGATGGAATTTAGTTTTAGTAGTTTCCTATTTGGATTGATAGTTTATTTTTTACTCTCCCTTCTACACCTATTTATAGGGATAGAATTGAGGGGAAAAGGACACGCTTTGACAGTAGAGTTTTATCTTATATTTTCGTAGCTAATTCAGAGCAAGTAGCAGTAGTTTTCTATTTCTGCGATTTGAGGATTTCTGTCCAGGAGAGATTCCGTTAGCCCTAACGGGCGGTAGCTTACTCAGGGGATTATTTTCATATCGTAATTCAAGTATTTATTCCTTATTTATTTTATTCTTTTCGATTATTTTCAGTATGAATCATAAAATAATTATGTGCGTAGTTAGTTTAAATATGGGTAGCTAAATTATATATTTCAGCATAATGTAAAAGCAATTAATCCGGGCATGTTATGAAACCGAATTGTTCTTAAATTAAATTGCACGTGTTCCTTCTTATTCTCTGCTCATAACTTTGATTACTGATATTTAATTAAGATTGATCACCTTAGTTAAATTAGGTAGAGATAATTAATTCCCAGTTAAATAACATAATATTTATTGGGCTAGATTAATTAGTGGTAAAGTTACCTTCAAGTAATAGAGAATAAGGGGTTAGTATTCTTAGATGTTAATTCAATAAGAATAACTAAAATCGGGTTTCCCTAAATCTTAAAGCTGTTAACTTGGTTAATAGGTGTCGATGCCTTACGGCCTGTTCCTTGTTAATTAGAGTAGCAATTATGTCTGTGCGGATTTACGGTAATTGTCGATAAAGTAAGGGGAGATTGGGTTATGTCTGTGCAGATTCACTGTAATCTATAACTGGTTGATGACATGCTATTTAACATATTATTGTGTTGATGATTAACATGCACGTGATTATTGTGATTTACATATTGCTGGAATACTTCATCAAATTTGATTTATATTCTTCCTTAAGCTTTAGTAGTCTTTATACTCAATCACTTTTAAAGTCTGTCTGGACAAAGAAAAGGTGGAATTGCTAACCAAAAATAGTTTGGATTTAATAAGTTTTGTGACGTTTAGCATTCCGTTCCCTGTGGGATCGATCCTGTTATCATTGTGCTATATTTAGCTATTTGTTGCACGTTTGTACAGTACTTTTACTGTATTTGATAGGGCTAACGACGGTCCTATCAACGACATTCCAAAATTTATAGTAATTTTTTTCCCGATTTAGAGTAAAATTTACAGTTTCACATAATTCATAGTAATTTTTTTTTTCTATTTTTGCCCTTGAAAAGATAGTATATCTCTCACGCTCTCACACGAAATGACTTTAGGGACCATTTAAAACCAATCTGTCAACTTAAGAGACCAAAATAAAACAGTTTCGACATAAGGGACAAAAGAGATACAACTAATCAACTTAAGACTAATCGAGTAATTTAACCTATTATCATAATATACTCGTAGTCATCAAGGGTAATTTTATATTTTAATCCATGAGGCACTATTTCCTCTACACGGTTGCTAGTACAATTTTAGATTTTTTTACCTTAATATTAACTTTTGGGGCATAAAATTACCAAAACAAACAAAAAAAAATTGAAATTCCCAAACTATAGAAAACGAAGTTTGGGGATTCGTTTTCATTTGAAAACGAATCTCCCAACTTCGTTTTCTTCAAAACTAACCAAAAAAAAAAAAAAAAAAAATTCTTGAAGAAAACGAATGCAGGGAATTCGTTTTCTTTTGAAAACGAATTCCATACATTCGTTTTCCTTCTTTTTTTGTTTTTTAGTAATTGCATTAATAAACGAATTCCATAATTAATTTTTTCTTTTTTTGTTTTTTATTAATTTCATTAAGAAACGAATTCCACTAAAATGATTTTTAAAATAAATAAAAATAATTATATTTTAACAAATTTAAAAAAAATTAAATAATTATTTTCATTGAAAACGGTTCACCAACATGTTTCTAAGTTTTTATTCATTTTTAAAAAATAAATATTATTTAATGAAAAACAAATTTTAGGGTTTTCGAAACGAACCCCCGTAAATCGTTTTTGAGTTGTTATAAAAAATAAAAAAAAGGCAAAACATAATTATATAGCTGAAATTTTAATTTGTAATTCAATAGAAGTTTAGAAGAAGTAATTTACGGCATTTTTTGAAATACATAAAATCTCCGTATAAATGAATTTGGGGAATTTATTTATCTTTAAAAATTTAGTCACACATTTATGTTTTAAAAATAATTAATTCCATTAAAAACAAAACTCATAAATTCGTTTCTCTCAAAGAGAAATAACATTAGACCGAAATTGATGTTTCCATTTTTAATTGTTTTTAGTTTAAATGAGCTTGCATAGGGAATACTAGTGGGATTAGGCAGGCGCGATAATATAGAAAATGGAGAGAATAAAGAAGACAAAGGTAATTGACCACCATTTCAAAAAATGCCGTAAATTACTTCCTCTAAAATTTTATTAAATTACAATTTAAAATTTCAGTTATATAATATATTTTGCTTTTTTTTTCATAACAACTCAAAAACGAATTATGGGAGTTCTTTTGAATTAATGAAATTAATAAAAAAACAAAAAAGGAAAAAATTAATTGGAAATTAATAAAAAAAAAAAAGAAGGAAGGAATTCGTTACGAATTCCATGAATTCGTTTTCTTCAAGATTTTAAAATTTTTTTTTTTGTTATTCTTGAAGGAAACGAAGTTGGGAGATTCGTTTTCATTGAAAACGAATCTCCCAACTTCGTTTTTTATATTTTGGGAATGAAAAAAAAAAAATGGTCTATTTTGGTAATTTTTGCCCCAATATAAATATTGGGGAAAAAAACGATTTTTTTACCTTAATATTAACTTTTGGGGCATAAAATTACCAAAACAAACAAAAAAAAATTGAAATTCCCAAACTATAGAAAACGAAGTTGGGGGATTCGTTTTCATTTGAAAACGAATCTCCCAACTTCGTTTTCTTCAAAACTAACCAAAAAAAAAAAAAAAAAAATTCTTGAAGAAAACGAATGCATGGAATTCGTTTTCAAAGAAAACGAATTCCATGCATTCGTTTCCTTTTGAAAACGAATGCAGGGAATTCGTTTTCTTTTGAAACAAACTCCATACATTCGTTTTCCTTCTTTTTTGTTTTTTAGTAATTGCATTAATAAACGAATTCCATAATTAATTTTTTCTTTTTTTTTTTATTAATTTCATTAAGAAACGAATTCCACTAAAATGATTTTCAAAATAAATAAAAATAATTATATTTAAACGAATTTTAAAAAAATAAATAATTATTTTCATTGAAAACGGTTCACCAACATGTTTCTAAGTTTTTATTTATTTTTAAAAAATAAATATTATTTAATGAAAAACAAATTTTAGGGTTTTCGAAACGAACCCCCGTAAATCGTTTTTGAGTTGTTATAAAAAATAAACAAAAAGTAAAACATAATTATATAACTGAAATTTTAATTTGTAATTCAATAAAATTTTAGAAGAAGTAATTTACGGCATTTTTTGAAATACATAAAATCTCCGTATAAATGAATTTGGGGAATTTATTTATCTTTAAAAATTTAGTCACACATTTATGTTTTAAAAATAATTAATTCCATTAAAAACAAAACTCATAAATTCGTTTCTCTCAAAGAGAAATAACATTAGACCGATATTGATGTTTCCATTTTTAATTATTTTTAGTTTAAATGAGCTTGCATAGGGAATACTAGTGGGATTAGGCAGGCGCGATAATATAGAAAATGGAGAGAATAAAGAAGACAAAGGTAATTGACCACCATTTCAAAAAATGCCGTAAATTACTTCCTCTAAAATTTTATTAAATTACAATTTAAAATTTCAGTTATATAATTATATTTTGCTTTTTTTATAACAACTCAAAAACGAATTATGGGGGTTCTTTTGAATTAATGAAATTAATAAAAAAACAAAAACGGAAAAAATTAATTTGAAATTAATAATAAAAAAAAAAGAAGGAGTTTGGAAACGAATTCATCCAAAGAAAATGAATTCCATGAATTCGTTTTTTTCAAGATTTTTTTTTATTTTTTATTTTTTGTTATTCTTGAAGGAAACGAAGTTGGGAGATTCGTTTTCAATGATATTTTGGGAATGAAAAAAAAAGGGTCTATTTTGGCAATTTTTGGGAAAAAAAACCCTACAATTTTACTCTAGAAATTATTTCTCTTTTAAAAATATGTTACGGGTTAGCCGCCAAGTTCGGCACGCATTAGCCCAGCGTCGATTTCCTTAATAGTTTGGCTTCTTCTTCAATATTGGGACCGTACGATGCTTATCAAATCAAATCCAGTGGTTATGGCTCTGTTCTCTTAGTACTATAGATAGAAAGTTTTTTGGTTAGGAATGAATTTTATTTTGGAGAGAATTTTTTTTGGAAATTTGTGTAGAAAAGAGAAGAAAAAGTATAATGATTATGTTTTTTTTGAATTTATGTGAGTGAGGATTTAGAGGAAATTTTTAAATTTGAATTGTGAATTTTGTAAAAATGATGTTATTTCTTTGTATAATATTTTTGAGAACAAAGTGATACTTTTCCTGATTATGTTTGGAAAAGAACATTAATTGGGCCCAGAATTTCTGTACGAAAATACACTATTAAATTCGATGAAATGTTTTTTTTTTCTCTTCTTCTGAGATATTAGTATATATGATTTGAAATGTTTCTGAGAGGTGTATTTGACTCTTTTAAATTCTCTTTGCTTGCGTTTTTTTTCTTTTTCTGTAATAATAAAAATGTATTCAATCCCTCGGCTTTAAAATTTTAAAGAAAAGTATGTATGTTTGGCACCCTTAGGAGATGTTTCTTTTCATTTTCTTTCTGGTAATATGTAGGATATAAAAATAATATATATCCAAAATAATATTAAAGAGATTAACGCACAGCGGAATATAACTTCTTTGTAATAACGAATAATAAACAAACCCGCACGCACACAATCTGTGCGGCGCACCTAAGCCGAAACTTGGTCGAGAAACAACCCGAAGGCTATTCAGTTTCTCTGTATCTTTGTATCTATCTCTGTATCTTTTTTTTAATTACAATGATCACCCAATGCCTTATTTATAGGCTAAACTATCCCTGAATCCTACCATTAATCTGATTCAGAACTATTTCCCAAAACAAAGACTAAACCAAATAGGAAATAGACAAATAACAAATCCTACTACAATTATAATTAACTAATTAGTAAATACAAGTTTGGTTTAATTAATTGCAACATAATACTTATTGATAATAATAAAAAAATCCTAATATCTTCTAAACACTAAAAATTTTCATTAAAACTAAGAAGATTTTTTATTTTTATTTTAAAACTAAGAAGACTGGATTTAAAGGTAACTTGAAGAAATCTTTATGATTTTTAATACTTCCATTCTTTTTACGCACACGGCGGAGAAAATATTGAGCCTAAGAGCATTAATTATTGGGGTGAACTTGCGTGCCCGTTTCAATTAGGATGGATCATCTATCCTAAATGTTTTGTCAAAATTACTGAAATTATATAAAATTACGCTATTTCATTTAAAAATATTCAATGAAACAAAGTATCCCTTTAAAATTATGTGGTTTTAGGGTAAGACATAATGTTTTGGATATGTTATTTCTTACGTTGTTCATATATGTAATATGTTCTAGGGTAAGGTTACAGTCTGTTAAAGGAACAATTCGGTCACGTACTAGATTTGGGTTATGAAATTGCATTTTAAATACATCGAATGTCAAATTCAATCAATAGTTCATTAATGCAGCTTTAGTTTTTCCCTGAAAATTATATATATGATTAGCTTATAAATAACCAGTCCTAAAACTCTTATGTCCAAAACTAAAAAGTTAAAACCCTCAACTCCTACCTTTAATACAGACCATACTCTTTTCTCAGGCGATACAATGCTCTTTCATTTTTAACAAATAGACATGAACAACTAAACTTGACACTAAATGCGATATACAATATTTCAACTTTTAAAATTGATCATTTTCTCTTTTACTATAGGAGATTTTTTTTAATTTTAATTTTTACTTTTTTTTAAAAAATAATTAATATATCAACAATTAAACATAATACATCAGAGACATGCATGATACATCAAAGGCCGTACGTGATACTCGATACTTCAACTCTCAAAATTGATATTTTTTTATTACATGTAATATATATTTTTAAAATAACCGATACATCAACAGTTAAATTCAATAAATTAGAAGTTAATTACAATTGATACGTAATACTTTTGACACTAAACTTGGTACTTGCGTCTAGGGGCTGAGGGATGAAATGCCCCACCAGTTATTTTAATTTTGCTTTTTTACCATATAGAGTTTTTTAAAAAATTATATTTTACATCACCAAAAATTAAAATAATAGAGACTAATATTTCTAATAAATAATTTTGCCCCTCCAAACTTTCGGAGCATGAGCCCGTCACTGCTTGTGTCTCGTTATGTGGGATCTGCCTAGCTATATATATAACTATATGTTCACCAAACACACTCCCCACACCATTTATTGTTTGAGCCTTTCTCTTGGCCATGGCTTTCGCTTCGCATCTCTACTACCTTACTATATTTCTCTTCATCATTCTTAATTATCTTACCGTTGCAAACCAACAAAAATGCCCTTTCAATTCCATTTACCAGATTGGTGATTCAACAGCGGACACAGGCAATCTGATCCGGGTACCCGACGTCGGTCCAACACTTCCGGCTGCCCTTCTGCCTTATGGTCAAACTTTTCCCAGCAACCCCACCGGCCGCTGGTCCGACGGCCGGTTGATCATAGACTACACAGGTAATTCATTCATTTGCTGATCAATTTGCATGCGTACCTCACTGGCATTAATGTTAACTATATATACTTGGCCTCGATCGGCAGCTATGGAACTCGGCCTTCCATTGTTGAATCCTTATTTAGAACGGAATGCATCCTTCCAGAACGGAGTGAATTTCGCGGTGGCAGGAGCTACGGCGCTAAACATTTCTTTTCTGGCCGCAAGGGGCGTTATTATACCAAGAATAATCACTTCCCTCAGCGGTCAGGTCAGCTGGTTCCGGCAGTACCTCAACTCCAGTTGTTCAACTCCAACTGGTTCGTGTACTTTAATTTCGTTTTGTCCAATCAAACTTGATTTTCCGACCAATTTTTTGTTGACTTGCATGAGTTTTGTTGGCTTTGGTCAGAATGTTCAGATAGGCTACGGAACGCTCTGATTGTGGTTGGTGATATAGGAAACAATGACATCAACTTTGCTTTGAGCCAAAACAAAACCATTCAACAAATCATGGATTATGTTCCATTAATCCCTCAAGCTGTCGCCAACGCTACCAGAGTACGTACATAAATTAATTTTTTTTTTCTTTCAAAGATTATATTTATTAGAATGTACCTTTACATTTTTGTTAAGGTTAAATGACTAAAATGCCCTCACATGGAATTTGAGTATAAATGGCTTAATAAGAAGTTTGTAAATTTCTTAAATGGACTGGTAGTTTGAAAAAAAAAAAAAAAAAATTTTACGGTTAGAATGGGGAAAAAAAAAATATATCGAAAATGTGCAAATTTCTAATGAATTTTAAAGTATGAAGTCTAAAATATATAATTTGGCACTAATATTTTCACTCATTTTCTTAATTTTTTAACAATATATTGATTGTTGACTACAAATAATTATATTAGTAAAACTATGAAAATTTAATATATAAATATAAATACATATATACACATAAACAAAGAATTTTTTATTGTAACTAATTTTTTTTATATTTCACACTATATTTTCACTTTCTCAATCATTTTTCTATTGTGGTCGATGGTGATTTTAATTTTGCAGGAGATAATAGGATTTGGGGCAAAGAAGATAATAGTTCCAGGAACATTTCCTCTGGGGTGCCTCCCCATAAACTTGGTTTTGTTCCCAAACGATGCTAAGGACGACCAGGGTTGCTCCATCACTATTAATAATCTCTCAATCTACTTTAATCGTCTTCTCAGGAAATCTATTGTTCAGCTTCGCCTGGAATTTCCGGCTGCGAGGATAATCTACGCCGATTATTACAGAGCCTTTATATATCTTCTTCGCAACGGACCAGCTCTTGGTGAGCTTCCATTAATTTATTCTTTCACAACTTAACTCTCACTTCGATCTTTGGGCGACTTACCATTTAAAACTTCCCTTCAGATTTATCCAAATTAATTATTGGGTGAAATATAGTTTACCTCTAGCTTTGGTTTTATACCACGGATAGTTTACTCCATATGATTTTAAAATTGACCGTTACCTCCATGTTGTTTAGTACTCAAGTGTTAAAGTGATTAAAAATATCAAAATTAACCGTGTGTGAGATTGATTTGGTATGAAACGAGAGTGTGAAACTGCAATATTTGATAAATACAATATTTTTAAATAATCGTTAATTTCGACATTTTAAATTAGTAAGACCTTCAAGTCATAAACCACAGGAGTGACTATCAAATTTTAAATCATAACAGGGAAATTGTCCGTGCTATAAAACTATAGTGGGTAAACTATATTATACACATTTTAAATTAGTCGGACATTTCATATTTGCTAGGTACATTAGCTCTTGTAATATTATGAAACGAACTTCGTGATTTAAATAAATTATCAAACAAATTTTGAATTTTTATTTCGTTTAAAAATTTAAACCCCACACGTCATCCTATAGGGTTAAGTTGGTAATTCGATCAAATCAGAAGGTTTATGTAATAATTTGTTCAAAGTCATACCACAAAATTTGTTTGATAATTTTCTAAATCATGAGATCTTTTTCACAGTTTGAACATACGTAATGGGGTTTGGTAATTTACCTTTCTTCTTTTCGCATTAGACCGAAATAGTTTCAAGAGTGAGCTATTTCAGCAAGAATATTTCTGACAAATTTTTTTAAAATTTTTTTAACGAACATGTTAAGGTTTCGATAGGACGTCGCTATTAAAAGCTTGCTGTGGAATTGGAGGGCGTTACAACTTCGATTCAAACAGGTCATGTGGATCTCCGGGTGTGCCTGTGTGTCCTAATCCGAGTCGCTACATTCAATGGGATGGCGTTCATTTTACACAAGCAGCTCACCAACGTATAACAAAGTATCTCCTTCCCAATATACTCGCAAGGCTGAATTGCTAAGCTAATTAGTGGGTTATAAAGTACTGGGGAAGAAGGCATTAATAAAACTTTAATAATATGACATTTCATCTATAATTCTACCTACATTTCCCTAAATCCGTAGTAAGAAGTCAAAATTTAATAAGATTTGGAAGTGCAAATGTACCTTTTTATTTTTAATTAATATTTTGAATCTGTAAAATTCGTACTCTAAATAAAGTTGTATTCCATGATTTTCTTCATATTTATGGCTTTTTTCTTTATTTCTTTTTTCTGAGTAACAATTGATTAAGTATTAGGGGCAAGGGGACTCTTTATTTAAGTAGTAAAGCAAATTCAGGTTTTTTTTGGGGGGTGGGGGGTCGAACTTTGGGAGCCTTAACTCTACATACAACATGCAAAATAAGTGAAAAACTTTTACATAATGATAGTCCAGTGGTGGAGTCAGGCCCTGAGGTTAGGTGAGGCAAAATATTTCGGCCAATAAATTTTTTTTAATGAGATTAAAAAATATTAAAATTTTATATTGGCAATTTCAATTTTGCCCCAAATCTTTATAATTTTTGGTGAGAAAATTACTAAAAAAACTCTTAAATTTTACGTAATTTATAATATAATAAATGTTTTTTTTGAAAAGTAGGTGAGGCAATTCCTTAATGTGGCTCCGCCACTATGATAGTCTAAAAATATCTCATCTGGAGCAAGAAGGCCCTTGATATCCCCAGGCAGAAACAACAAGTGAAAAAGTTTGTTGTCCTGGAAGAACTAGACAGCGTAGTTAGACCATCTACAACTGCATTTGCTTACCTGAATATATGTTGGATTTGAACTCCTCCCAGCCAAAGATGAGGAAGTCGAATTTTGCGCGTAGCGAAATCAAACTTCTTGGAAGTAGCATTACAAACATGTATATTGGTAAATCAAAAGCCGAGAGTCCGACTCAACCTGTAAAGCAGTAACTTTTCAACGCACATAGATTGATAGACCAAACAACAAGGCAAGAGCATCTGTCTCATAACTAGTAGTAAATTCAAGGTTATAAGTGATACGTTATACTTTTGGGGCTAAAATTGATTATACTTGAATTTGTACACATAATAATATATATATAAAAAAAAGAGCGCGACAAATCATCTGACAAGTGCACTATATCTTTTTGCTTTAGAATAATAATTGTTGTAAGATATTTTGTGCATCTCATCACGTGGGCTTCGCATATATAGGGCTGGCCCTGAGGCTATACAAACCAATCAAGGCCCAAAAGTGATGTAAAAATAATGCTTCATGTCCATCATCAGTTTTTCCTACATTAAAATTGTTAAAAAATTATTTAAAATTTTCTCTATTGCAATAAATTTTGAATAGATTAACAATTTATTTTTTGAATAAGAAAATTTGAAACTAATAATATTATAAATAATTTTAAATCCAAAAAAGTTGGAAAAAGTCATTCATAAACAAAACTTAGAACCTCTTTTAAATTATACGGTCGACCAGGCAAGTTTAAGGACCGGAACTGCCTATATAACCATAATATCAGCAACCGCTCTCCACCCCATTTGTTGTTCAATTTGTTTGAATCTTTGAGACAAACACAGCAAATCAGGAAATAGACCCTGGCCTTTCTGTTGGCCATGACTTTCGCTTGGCATTACTACCGGAGTCTTTCTCTCATTATCATTCTTAATTATATTACCGTTACAAACCAACAAAAATGGCATTTCAGTTCCATTTACCAAATAGGTGATTCAACATCGGACACTGGCAATCGGATCCGAGTACCTGTTGTCGGTCCAAAAGTTCCGGCTGCCGTTCCTTATGGTCAAACTTTTCCGGGGACGCCCACCGGCCGCTGGTCGGATGGCCGGTTGATCATAGACTACACAGGTAATTCATTCATTTGCTGAAATATTTGCAAGTGTTATTGTGTCAGAGAAAATATATGTAGGAGAATTTGGAGTTAGTAGATTAGAAACTTAAGAAAAGTAAGACACGAAACAAAAGTGATCACTAAGAACACTCTATGATTAACATAAGAATAACAAAGCATGGAAATTTCTGGAACTACCTGTTAGAGTATAAGGCGGGTAATCACTCTGAGTTTTGTGGCAATACTCTTCTACGATACACTAAATTTTACGAACAACAAATTGGTATGATCTTTGATTGTTTGAAAAAATTAGGAGAGCACAAGTTAATTTAATTCTCATTAACAACACCTATTTCTAGAGTTGAATAGTCACCCGACGTTGGGATGTAGACAAAGAACATTTGCAACCATTAGTTTGAAATCAAACTGATGGCGGTTTTTTTCCCCAAGTTTTTGTCACAACTTTTGACGCCAAAAGTAACTACAAAAATATGGCTGTACTGTTTTGTCACCGAACATTGGTGTCGAAACCAGTCTGCACAAAAGCCTCAAAACTCAGCCAAACTTTCTCAGTTCCTTCGATGAAGGAGCATTGAGCGATCACTCTTAAAAAACCTGCCACCAGTGGCGGAACCACTTGGGGGCTGGTGAGGGCTCCAGCCCCCACCAAGCTCGCCAGTCGCCGCATGTAAATAGTACCCGTCAGCCATGTCCTGAGGTAACAGCCCCCACCACCACCATCGGCTCAGCCCCCATCAGCGATTCTGCGCTCTTCTTCAGTTCTTCTCCCTCCCTTTCTCCGGCAGTCCGGCCACTGGTTCTGTTGCAGTGCTGTGTGCTGCGGCTGAAGTGCTTCCTTATTTTAATTTTTTTTTCTGTTTTTTATGCGTCTGGCTGAAGTGGTTCTGCTTTTCCTTTCTACTTTTTTTTGTTTAATTATTTGATGCTCCCTCATAAAAATATAAAAGAAAAGATTTGTTGAACAATGATTTTATTGTGTGTATAACATTGTACAAAGAGAGCCTATATATAGACTAGGTATAGGCTAAGTGTAGTACAGGTAGTACAAGTAGTACACTAGGTGTAGTACAAGTAGTACAATAGTACAAGTAGTACAAGTAGGATACTGGGTTAAGCCCATTGGACTAATCTATACACTAACAGCCCATTGGGCTAATCTATACACTAACATCCCCCCTCAAACTCAAGGTGGCAAGGAGGAAGCCAACTGGAGTTTGGATATAAGATCTCGAAGACGACCAGGTGGGTGAGATTTGGTGAAAATATCAGCAGGCTGGTCAGCAGATGATATGGAGAATAACTTGAGAGTGCCTTTCTTGAGATGCATGCGAGTAATGTGGCAGTCGATCTCAATGTGCTTGGTACGTTCGTGGAAGACATCATTATGAGCAATGTAGATAGCACTACGATTGTCACAATAAAGAGGAGTAGCAATGGGTTGTGGAGCATCCATGTCAGCCAAGAGCCAGCGCAGCCAGACAAGCTCACAGGTGGTATCGGCAAGGGCACGATACTCAGCCTCAGTACTGGAACGGGAAACAACTTCCTGCTTTTTGCTACGCCATGAGACAAGAGAAGTACCCAACAGGAAACAGAAGCCTGTGATAGAGCATCGATCAGTCGGATCACCAGCCCAGTCCGCATCTGAATAAGCATGAAGCTCAAGTGAAGACTGAGAGGAATAGTGGAGACCATGATAAAGTGTACCCTTGACATATCGGAGTATCCGAAGAACAGCAGCATAGTGAACAGAACGAGGGGCATCCATGAATTTACTAACCATACCCACAGCATGTGAAATATCGGGACGAGTAACAGTGAGATAGATTAGACTACCAACCAGCTGACGATAGCGAGTAGCATCAGATAAAGGTTCACCGTCTAAGGGTGTAAGCTTGGCATTATATTCCAAAGGAGTGGAAGCAGTCTTGTTGTCAGTGATACCGGCTTTGGAGAGAAGATCAGAAGCATATTTAGCTTGGGAAAGATAGTATCCATCAGAGGATGAGGTAACCTCAAGCCCAAGAAAATAGCTGAGAGTGCCCAAATCTTTCATCTCAAAATGCTGACTGAGAAAGTACTGGAGAGAGCGGATACCTGCAGAATCATCTCCAGTAATAATCATATCATCAACATAGAGAAGAACAAGAGTGATACCAGCAGAGGATTTGCGAACGAAGAGAGCAGTGTCATGAGGACTCGAAGTGAAACCCTGCTGAGCAACAACTGAGCTGAACTTTTCAAACCAAGCTCGAGGAGCCTGTTTGAGGCCATAAAGAGCACGGCGAAGACGACAAACTTGACTGCCTAAATGTGGATAACCAGGGGGTGGTTGCATGTACACTTCTTCATTAAGGTCACCATTGAGGAAAGCATTTTTCACGTCCATTTGATAAAGAGGCCAACGGCGAACAGCAGCCACAGCAATGAGACAGCGGACAGATGTAAGGCGAGCAACAGGAGCAAATGTTTCCTCATAGTCAATGCCATACTGTTGGGTAAAACCCTTGGCAACTAGGCGAGCCTTGTAGCGTTCAACAGATCCATCAGCCTTGGTCTTGATCTTGTAGACCCACCTACAACCTACTACAGTCTGACCAGGAGGCAAATCAACCATATCCCAAGTGTGATTTTTATTAAGGGCATCTAGTTCATCATTCATAGCTTGCTGCCAAAGAGGGTCAGTATGTGCCTCACGATAGGTGCGAGGTTTATAGAGGGTGGCAAGGGCAAAAGAGCAGTGATAATCAGAGAGATAAGAGGGAGGAATGCTTACCCGAGTGGAACGACGAAGTTCTGGACCATCAAGAGATTCAGGAGATGGTGGTGCCACATGATCTAAGACAGGCAGGTCATGTGCCGAGGACAGAACCGTAGATGAGTCGTCTGGAGAGGCAGCGGATGTTGAAGAATCCTCCACAAGTTTAGGATAGAGAGGGAGAAGAAGATCAGTAAAAATGGGAGACTCGGAAGAAGAGGATGTAGGAAACTGCTGGAGACTCGTAAAAGGACGATGCTCCCAAAACTCAACATGACGGGAGACACGAAGACGACGAGAAATGGGATCATAGCAGCGAAATCCCTTTTGAGATACACCATAACCAAGGAAACAACAGAGACGAGCACGAGGTTGGAGCTTTGTTCGTTCATGAGTAGGAAGAGAGACAAAGCAAGCACAACCAAAAACCCGAAGAGATGAGTAGTCAGGGGTTTGACCATAGAGAAGCTCAAATGGTGATTTGTTGTGTGTAGTTGGTGAAGGGATGCGATTAATGGTGTATACAGCAGTGAGGGCAGCCTCACCCCAAAAACGTTCAGGAAGAGAGGCAGAAATGAGAAGGGTACGGACAACATCAAGAATGTGACGATGTTTTCGTTCTGCACGACCATTTTGTTGGGAGGTATAAGGACAAGACCTCTGAGTAAGGGTACCATGATTGTCTAAAAAGAATAGGAAAGACTTATCATTATATTCTTGAGCATTATCTGATCGAAAAACTTTGACAGTGCGATTAAACTGTGTTTGAATCATTTTATGAAATGTTTGATAAACAGACACAAGTTCAGACCTATGATGAAGCAGATAAATCCAAGTATATCGAGAAAAATCATCCACAAATATGACAAAATATCTAGATCCCCCCTCAGTAGGAACAGGTGCAGGACCCCAAATATCAGAATGTATAAGATCAAAGGGTGCGGAAGAAAAGGAGTCACTATTATTAAAGGGCAATTTTGTTTGTTTGCCAAAATGACAAGAAGTACAATCAAATTTTTGAAACTGAACCGAACCTAAATGACCTTGAGAAGCCAACAGCTGAAGACGAGATAAGGATGGATGACCAAGACGAGCATGCCATAGATCAGGTGAGGAGGTAATAGTGGCAGCAGCTGCAGAAACGACTCGGGAAGGAATTTTCAGGTCATGAACCTCAAACATGCGACCAACCTTACGGCCTGTCCCAAGAACTTGACCTGTCCGGGGATCCTGCACTTCCACACCATGATTAGTAAAGAGAACATCTACGCCTAATTCACAAAGTTGGCCAACAGACAGCAAATTGAGGGATAACTTTGGGATATGAAAAGTGTCACTAAGGGATAAACAAGGAGAAGAGATTGTTCCTTTATGACTAACAGGCATAGGAGTTCCATCAGCAGTGTAAATGGTGATTGGATGTTCTAAGAGTGCCTTATCAGAAAATTGGGATTCATCAGGAGTCATATGGTTACAACAAGCAGTATCAAAAAACCAAGAATGGTTACCTGAGGTGACAGATAGGGCAGTGGAAGTACGGGATAAAACCTGTTGAACAACTGCCTCAATATCAGCCGTAGTAAGTGAGGAAGTCGAAGGTGGACCGGTAGGAACCGATGGATCAGAAGGAGATACAGCAGCTGCCTGAGGAAGAGAAGCTTTAGTCTGCTCTTGCATAAATTTCTGCAGTTTGCGACAAACGGAGATGTCATGCCCTTTAGCACGGCAAAACTCACAGCGAATACCTTTGGAAGAATGAGAGGTGGGACGCCCAGAGTTTATCCGTGGAGGAGCAGTGAATGCAGCAATGGGAGGCTGTGGAGATGGTGTAGCCAATACATGGTCAGATGATGACATGTGATAAGTAGGCCGGCGGTTTTCCTCAGATATGAGCTCCTTCACTGCAGCATCAAGAGAAGGAGTAGGAGAGCGGCTAAGCAGAGAAGCCCTAGTAGGTTCAAAATCTTCACGCAAACCCATCATGAAGTGCATAAATTTACGGCGATCCCGATATTTGGCAAAAAGCTCAATGTCCGTAGGACACACGAGTGGAGGATTTGCAGCAGAGAGTTGTTCCCACATAGTAGAAGTCTGAGAATAAAAATCAGAAATGGACTGACCTGTCTCTTGTCGCATTTGATAAAGTTTTGATTCAATTTGGAACTCCAAGCTTGAATCATTAGTACAATTATAGCGATTGGCCAAAAATTTCCAAGCAGCTTCAGCAGTTTCAAGACGAGGAAGAAGATTATGAATGGAGGGAATAGAGGTATTAATAAACCAAGACAAGATCTTACTCTGAATACTCTCCCATTCCTCTAGGCGATCTTCATAATCATCTGTTGTAACAGTAGTCGTGGAAGACTCCTCAGCAGCTATGTCTTTGGACTTAGAGTTTGGTACCGGCTTAGGAATTGAACCAGTCACATATCTCCACAGTTTACGACCCCTGAGAAAAATAGTCATATTCTGAGACCATGCATGATAGTTAGTAGGACCATCCAACATAATGTTGATAGGACGTATGACGTCGCGATCACTTTGTTGAGCCATATGATGTATGTTTGCTGAAGTGGCAGACGTGCGCTGGTGGTGCAGAGGCGACTCGAGGCGCGTGAAGGCGAGTGGTGTCAGGCACAGAACCGGCTGTCGGCGCGTGTTGGGCGCGTGGGAGACCGAGTTCTGGAAAGAGTTGTGGACGTGACGGCGGGACTATTCTTCTGACCGGATTACCGGATGAAGATGAGGGCAGCGGAAGAACGCCGGAAATATCCACAGGAACCAAAAGAATTAGAGCAATGGCTCTGATACCATGATAAAAATATTAAAGAAAAGATTTGTTGAACAATGATTTTATTGTGTGTATAACATTGTACAAAGAGAGCCTATATATAGACTAGGTATAGGCTAAGTGTAGTACAGGTAGTACAAGTAGTACACTAGGTGTAGTACAAGTAGTACAATAGTACAAGTAGGATACTGGGTTAAGCCCATTGGACTAATCTATACACTAACAGCCCATTGGGCTAATCTATACACTAACACTCCCTTCTTTTAATTTTTTTCTGCTTTTTCTCTGGCTGAAGTGGTTCTGCTTTTTCTTTCTTCTTTTCGTTTTTTTAATTATTTAATGCTCCCTTGTATCGCTAATCTCTTAGTAAAACGCTATCGCCGTCTAGAAGCGCTAGCGTTTTATTGCTGAAATAATAATTTTGTTTTTTTTTGGGAAATTACAATCGTTGGTCGATCGAGTCATCGAGATCGAGAGATCCCTAATTTGTTTTTTCAAACTCGAGTCTTCTTTCTGTGAAGCCTTCACCCTCCGGTCCGCGACTCAGCGCAGACGAAGTCTTCCAATACGGTCATACCAGGTAACCCATCTTATTCTTTTAAACATGTTTCGCCAATGTCTCTTCTTTTTTCTTTAATTCTTTTACTAATTTTTCTTTGCTGAATGCTGCTCCAGTCTCCACACTGCAGCACTGCAGATCTCATTCCACAATCCACAGTACACAGAAGCATTCAAGCAGATGCCGAGCCGCTGAGAGGCCATTTTACTTTTCTCTAAATTTTTTGAGTTTTCATTCAGGTTAGTTACTTTTTTTTAATGCTTATTATAATTTATTTTAGACTTTTAGTTATGAGTTGAACTTTGAAGCAATATTATGAGTTTTATATATTTTTATGTATGAAACAGAGAAATTAGGGAGTTTAAAAACTACAATAATTAGATATTTGAATTAGATATTTCATAGTTTGAATTGAAAATTATGAATTGTAGTCTCTTAGATGTGAATGTTAACCTCTTTACATTTGCTAGTTTAGTTGAATTTTTATTACTTTTATTACTAGAATAAACAAACATGATTTACAGTAATTTTATTTTTTATATATATAGAATATGGAGAGGTTTTTTAAACGTGTACGAAGTGGTGGATCTTCTAACGAGACTTATGTTAGTGAACCTATGGAAAACCAATCTTGTGTCCGTGTAGAGTTAAATTTAAATGATATTGTTAGTGATCCTGGATTACGAAGACCAATTGAGGATTTTGATGTTGATATTCGAGATGAAATACGAAGAGAATACTTGATTAGGGAGCCTTGCCAACCAGTTGGTCATTTATATCCAAAAAAACATTCTGGGAAACAAGAAAGAAGTTTTCAAGATATTTGGTTTGAGAAATTTGCCTGGCTAGATTTTCTGCAATTGAAGATTTTGGAAGTCTTGCTCAAAAAATGGTTGAAACAAAGAAAAATACAGTTTTTCCATTGGCTTATCGCTTGATCGAGTTGGCATTGGTTTTGCCAGTTGCGACTGCAACAGTTGAGAGAGTATATTCTGCGATGAAGATTGTCAAGACTGAATTACTTAACAAAATGGCAGATGAGTGGATGAATGACAGTCTTGTTGTACACACTGAGAAGGATGTTCTTGCAACCATTGAAAATGAGCCAATCTTGCAATGTTTTCAACAAATGGAGACACGTAGAATACAACTGTCACCTCTATCTGACTCAAGTACGAACAACACCAGTGCTTCATCAAGTGTCAACCAAATAGTGTAGTTTTATACATTTTTACATTTGTATCGCTTTTATAATTGAGTTTTAAACCTTTAGTCGTTAAAAAAAAAATTTTACATCGCATGAATGTTACCTTATATTTTACACTAGCCCCCACTGTTATAATTTTCTGGTTCCGCTAGTGCCTGCCACACAAACTAGTTTACTGCCTTTAATCTTTTAACTTTTACTGGGCGTTAGCAGCTATGAAACTGGGCCTTCCCTTGCTGAATCCATATTTAGAACGGAATGCATCATTCCAGAATGGTGTGAATTTCGCGGTGGCCGGAGCAACGGCGCTAAACATTTCTTTCCTGGCGACAAGAGGCGTCACTATAACAAGAACAATCACTTCCCTGAGCGGTCAGGTGAACTGGTTCCGACAGTACCTCAACTCCAGTTGTTCAAAACCAACTGGTTCGTGTACGTTCGTTAATTTTGTCCAAATCAAAATTTATTTTCCGACCAATTTTTTGTAGATCTGCATGAAATCTTTTTTCTGGTTGGCTTTGGTTAGAATTTTCAGATAGGCTACGGAAGTCCCTCGTTGTGCTTGGTGATATCGGAAACAATGACATCAACGATGCGTTAAGCCAAAACAAAACCCTTCAACAAATCATGGATTATGTTCCGTTAATTCCTCAAGCAGTCGCCTACGCTACAAGGGTAAGTTAATTACTAAAATGCCCTCACATGAAGTTTGACTAAATTAATTGCCAAATAATCCCTAAGTTTGTAAAATTTCTAAGTGAAATGTGGTTTGATAAAATTATTAAATGAACCCTGTGATTTGAACAAATTATCTTTTTCAGCTTCAATAGAGAGTCATCTTTGAAAAGTATACAGCTTTTTATGAGTTTAAAGTAATATTTTTGCACTTAATTAATTTTTATTTTACCTATGTCCTTACTTTCCAAAAGTGGATAAATTTTAGATAATACATAATAATATTAGTAAGAGCATAAAAATTTAAAATATATGTATAAGAACACGACTGTTCTATTAGAACAATTTTTTTTAGAAATATGGCTTTTCTAGTGAAACGGATAAAATACTAAACAAAGGGGCGGCAACATCATATCTGCGGTTTGAACTATTATACCATTTGCAATTCATGGTCCGCTTGATAATTTTGTCAAATTCCATTATTGGTTTAGTAATTTGATCAAATTGTAGAGTTCATTTGATAATTTAAACAGACTTAATTAAGGGCATTTTAAAAAAAAATATTAATTTACCTTTTTTTATTTTCTTTCTCAAATCCAATCCTATGGAGAAGCCAGTTTAGCATGTTGATTAATTTTACTCTTAAATAATAATGCAGGAGATAATAGGACTTGGGGCAAAAATTATAATAGTTCCAGGAACATTTCCTCTGGGGTGCCTCCCCACAAACTTGGTTTTGTTCCCAAACCATGCCAAGGACAACCAGGGTTGCTTGATCACTATCAATAATCTCTCAATCTTCTTCAATCGTCTTCTCAGGAAAGCTCTGATTCAGCTCAGCCTGGAATTTCCGTCTGCAAGGATAATCTATGTCGATTATTACCGTGCCTTTAGATATCTTCTTCGTAACGGACCTGCCCTTGGTGAGGTTTCGTTCATTCTTCTCCCTAAAATTTATCGAAACTACTCTATCCATTTCATTAGAAGAGTAGTATCTAAAATAAGAAGAAAGAAAACGTTTCATTAATGAAAGATTCATTTATTTATTTATTTATTTTTCATAACTTAACTAATATAATTAATTATGTGTGGTTCACAATAAATTGAAATTTGAAAAGTTAGGACTTAAATAATAATATAAAAAAAAATAATGACAATTTATTTGTTCTATTTGTTATACCTTAAATCTCTTAAAAAGTTGTACATCTTTAAAACATGAATTTTCTAATGGAGCAAAGAAGTATTAAATAAATAACCCAATAAAATTTTAAGTTATCTCAAGAAAATCTTGTGATTTGAATAAATTAACATAAGTATCATGAATACATGGTTAGTTTGAAATTGACTCAAACCATAAGATTTATTTGTAACTTGTTCAAAGTCAAACCACAAGATTTGTTTGATAATTTTTTGAACCATAGATTTATTTGACTATTTCAACTTAATTACCTTATGGGGGGTTTTGGTCATTTACCTCACTTTCTAAGATGTCCAGAAATAATTTCTCAAGCATGAACAATTTTAGCAACAAGATTGGAATTCTAACAAATTTTAATATTTCATTTTTTTTTTTTTTTTTGGATGAACATGTTAAGGTTTCGACAAAACATCGTTATTAAAAGCTTGCTGTGGAATTGGAGGACCTTTTAACTTCGACTCAAACAGGCCATGTGGAACTTCAAGTGTGCCCGTTTGTCCTAACCCGGCTCGCTATATCCAATGGGATGGCATCCATTTCACGCAAGCAGCTCACCAACGCATAACAGACTATCTCTTTCCCAATCTCCTTGCAAGACTGAACTCATGAATTGCTCTCCAATCCCACAGGCTTATTATAGATGTTGTATTTAAATTTCATAAATATTATGAATTTCAATGAGGTCAAAGGTTAGACTTTTAGCGAGAGCTGCGATTTTTTTTTTTTCAAAAAAAGATTCTTATATCAAGACTTTAGAGAATATATTTTCCTATAGAGGTGGGTTGATGTATGATGTAGAGCTTCCAATGACATGTATTAAGTTTCTCGTGAATTATTAAAATAAATAAATGGGAATTCATATATAAAAACACAGTAACACACACATGCAATTCTTTATTTTCTCCCATCAATTCTGGTAATACATCAGGGGATTAACATAATATAAGTTTAAAGTGTAAAGTGCAAAGTGCAAAGTTTTTTCATATTAAATCGTAATAAGCTGTCCCGTTATCAAATCATGCAACTGAGAAGAGCTCAGTTTTCAGCTGAGGCAGCTGTTAACTTGTTGATCATTAATTGATATCAGGCCAGAACTGTGCCTGCAGATACTTGATGACATTGGCGTCAACCTGGAAGGCCTTGGTCAGCACATCGACCGAAATCGGAGGGTCCGACCCGAACACCGCATTCGCAATGGTGATCACTCCCGGATTCTGGCTGCTGAGACTGGCGAAAGCAACAGCATTGGTCTTCCCAATGTTTAACTGGAAATGGATGAGACCCTCCGGGAAAACGAAGACGTCGCCGGGGTACAAGACCTTGGAAAAGAGCTTATTCTTCTGGTTCATGCCCGGATTGGAAGTGACGAACCCTACGAGAAGAGTACCTTCGTTAAGAAGCAGGATTTCGGAGGCTCGAGGGTGCGTGTGTGGAGGGTTCAGACCGCCCTGTCCAAAGTCAATTCGAGCCATGGAAATTCCGAGGGTGTTCAGACCGCCTATTTGGTTCACATTTACGGGAGTGACAAAGGATTTGAGCGGGTTTGATATGTTCCCGGGTTTGTTGAGCCCTTGGAAGAGGAAATCTTCGGGTTTGACCTGGTTCGGGTTTTTGCAGATCTTTCCATTAACAAATACTGCATCCAAATAATAATCGTTAATTAAGAACATTCGAATGGTAAAAACCATAATAAATTTACTTATGAGACTCTTCTATTGAAACGGAGAGAGTAATGAATGAATTACCAGCGGCGTCTTTATCTTGTATGGCAACACAGAAATCCTGCAATTGGCTTGGATCAGAAGCATAAACGACAGCTGCCAAAGTGAGAGTGAAGAAGATCAGAGCTGCAGCTCTTTGGAATGATGGAAGAAAAGCCATAATTAGCTCTACTATTAAGCTTGGAACTAACGCTTTTGATTCAGTGATGAATGATACAGCATGCATGGCACAATGGCCTATATATATAGCTATTTCATGTTGAACTGATCCTTTTTTTTCTAAGTTAAAATTGACACTTTATCTTTTCTACTATATAATATACACATCAAATTGACCAATTAATATTGACTTACTCCACAACAACTATTGAGGAAACTTTCGTTGTCTTTTTTTTTTATTTTTTTATTTTTATAATGGTAAAACGTACGGATTACTGATAATGAAATTTAATTTAGCTCATGTTTAGGTTTAGTTTTTATCTACTTTCATATGTGCAAGTGTCGTTTTTAGGTAAATTTAAGGCTTTTTTTGGTTATCTATATAGGGTGGAGTTGAATGGGTTAATAACGATATGAAAGTAAAACTAAAAAAAATATATATATATTAAGGACAAATGACACCATCCAGCTTTTATTAAGAAATGTTGTTTAATAAATCACTTTTAGAGGGTTCTCCTTGAAGGAAATAAAGGCATGTATAAACAAGGTACTGAGCTTATTCTATTTTTTTTGGGGTAAATTACATTTATCTCCCTCGAGGTTTGTGAAAACTCCTAAAATCCCTGTGATTTTATGAAATTATCAACGCCCTCCTGTGGTTTTATGAAACTACCAGCACCTCCTGGACTGAGTAAAAATATAACAATTTTGGTTTCGTAATATTACATTTGCCCCTTTGTCAGTCAAAAAAGTGAACTCAAAACTCAATTTTTTTTTTTTGGTAATTAGGAAAAACAGTCTTTTGTCAAATAGTATGATAGTTCGACAACTGATACTTTCTCCCCTAAAATATTCGATAATGTAATATTTTTTAAAAGGAAAGTGGTACGTGTTGAACTCTTTGGCAGGTTGAATACAAGTTTTTGCCAGAATTTGAACATCTTAGAGAGTGTTGGTAGCTTCATGAAACCACAGGAGGATTTTGATAGTTTTCACAAATCTCGAGGGAGGTAAATGTAATTTACCCTTTTTTTTTGTTGCAAGGCTCAGAGGCATTATTGTTTGAATTTACATTCTGTTCTTTTTTGTTGGATTGAGTTTTGGTTTGAGTTTTAGTTTGAAAAAAATAGTTTTATAATGTAAAAAGTGTATTAAAAATGTAAAAATGTATAGCTAAATAGTAAAAAGCTGTATTGAAAATGATGAAAACTGATTATAATATATTAAATTTACTGTTGAGACCAAAACCAAAACTTAAAGAACAGGCCCTAAAGTAAGTTTGGTATCATGTTTAATGGCTACATGTTATTTATATTTTTTTTAATTAAAAATTTCATTAATGGTATTGCAAATCGTCAAACAGCAATTGACAAGAGACAAAGACACAAGCAATACAATTGATTACAATATATTTGATCTGATAATTAATAGATCTGAACCAGTGTATCTAATATACTAAATTGCAAATCCATATCTAGTATAGATCTAACCATAGTAGAATTATATCCCTGAACTATAGTCACGGATCTGCCACTAATTGCTGATGAAAGTTTCGATACTGCATCTTCAACTGAGGTTTCATACACCATAACCATAAATATAACCACCATAGCTATAGCCAGAGAGAAAAGCACCATAGATGAAGAGCGAAACACCATAGATGGAGACAGAAACTCCAGAAACGGAGAGAAAAACAACAACAACAACAACTTGTCCCACTATGTGGGGTCAGCTATATGGGTCACATCTCGCTATCGTGTACGGTCATGACACATCGATTCATTCATATCCATATATAACATATCATATTTTAAAGTTGTTTTTCAATTCTTTTTAGGTCTTCCTTTACCCCTTCTAATATTATTGCTTCTCTATTTTCTACCCGTCTTAATGGGGCGTCTAGGGGTCTCCTACGTAGATGTCCAAATCATCTTAGGGTCTCTCTCATTTTTTCATCTATTGGGGCTACTCCTACTTTATTTCTAATGCTTACATTACTTATTTTATTTAACCTAGTATGGCCACACATCCATCTCCACATTCTCATTGTTGTTACCCTCATTTTTTGTTCATGTTCATATTTAGTCGCCCAATACTCTGAACCGTAAAGCATTGCCGGTCTGATAGTCGTTCTATAAAATTTTTCTTTTAGCTTTTTTGACACTTTACGGTCACAAAGTATAGGTGGCACACATATCCATTTAGTCCACCCTGCTTGAATCCTATGTGTTACATTTTTATCAGTTGCTTTGTTTTCTTCTATTATAGATCCTAAGTATTTAAAACTTTTCAATTCATTTAATTCATGTTCTCCAATTTAACTTTTATATTATTGTTATTTACACGATTACTAATGTGACAGTGCATATATTCAGTTTTAACTTTGCTTAGTGTAAAACATTTTGATTCTAAAGTTTCTCTCCACGCTTCTAATTTAGCATTTACCCCTGCTTTCTTTCATATATTAAAACTATATTATCTGCAAATAACATACATTCAGGGATTGCATTATGCAAATGTTTAGTAATCTCATCAATTACTAAAGTAAAGTGATATGAGCTCAAAGCTGATCCTTGATGTAGGCCTATATTATTTGTAAAGTCACCAAAAATTCCTACTAGTGTCCTTATACATGTTGTTATATCTTTATACATATATGTATCTTTTATAGATCTATATATGCTACCCTTACCCCTTTCTTTTCTAATACCGTCACATTATATCTCTATTTACTCTATTTTATGCTTTTTCTAAATCTATAAATACCCTCATTTTAGCTATCTTATAAATATCTTTTTCAGCCTCTTTAGTGTCTAATTTTTTTTTTTTTTATACAATTCTTCAAAAGTTTTTGTTTTTGCTCATTTATTACTTTTTTCACATCTTTTATTTTTCAATATTTTCATCATTCTACAGGTATATAACATTTTTTGTAGCTTGCTCTTTTGCTTTTACTTTTTCTTGAATATCTTTATTCCCCCACCATTACTTCTTATTCCATTTATTACCTTTGGACTCTCCTAAGACATTTTTTACAATTCTTTTCATTTGTCCGTTTACATTTTTCCATGTGCTTCTGGACTCATTTTCTACTTTCCAATTACTATATTCTAATATGGTTTTTACAAAATTATCTTTTACGTTTTTACTTTTAAGAGTCCACCACTTAATCCTAGCTAGGTATGGTGGGTGACTTTTTCCTCTTTCGGTTGTTATTAATTTTTATATCAAAAACTAGTAGCTTATGTTGTGTTGCGAGACTTTCTCCTGGTATGATTTTACAATTTTTACATAATTTTCTATCACTTTTCTAGCTTGAAAATAATCAATTTGTGTTTTATTAGAACCACTTTTAAATGTAATTAAGTGTTCTTCTCTTTCTAAACAAAGTATTAACTATAACTAAACCATATGCTAATGCAAAATCTAAAATAGTTTTTCCACTCATTGTTTCGTAACCCAAAATCATACCCCCCATGGACCTTATCATAGTCTTCGTTACCCTCCCCTACATGTCCATTTAAATCCCCTCCTATGATAACTTTTTCATTATGTGGAATTGTTTGAAGTAAAGTTTCTAAATTTTCCCAAAATTTAAGTTTAGTTGATTCATCTAGTCCTATTTGTGGTGCATATACACTAAGTATGTTTATAAGAGAAAAACAATATAAACATTGGATAAAATTAAAATTAAAGCAAACTAAATAAAATATAGCAAGAACAAAGTTAAGAGTTGCTGAAGGAGGATGAGAGAAGAAGATAATGGAATTTAGAGTTGGGAAAGAGATGAGGGAGAGGGGAGGCGGCTGCTGGTACTTGTTAATTAGATTTGGTTCCGAGTTAACTTCTAGAAAATTTTTTTCACCGTTTCATTTGTTTAATTTTGAACAAAAGACCTATTAAAACCAAATAAAACAAAATTAAGGAACGAAATGAAAATTTATTTTTTTCAAGTTAAGAGAAGCTTAAGATCCTCTGTTACACTTTTCTGTTATATTCCCTGTTACATATCTTAATAACTCATCGGAAATATTTTTTTTATTTTAATTTTTTCACCAATGATATTTATTGGTATTATAATAATTTTTTTGACTAAGGGTTCACCCATTTTGGTGTCGGGTATATTTATTTTAATTTATTGGCATTATAATATTTACAATGAGTTATTAATATGTGTAACATGGAGTGTAATAGGAAAGTGTAACAGAGGATCTTGAGCCGTTAAGAGATCGGTTTGAAAGGCCAAACTAAAGGACAATTGATGGTATTTATCCAAATATTAGTTATTAGAATGAATAGGATATATAGCGTACAGTTTGGTCCTAAGAGAGGATTTTTTTTTTTTTTATAAATTTTTTTGTAAAAACTTTTTTTTTCTTCTTTTCTTTCCTCCCATGCTGTTCTCAAATAATTAAGAAATATTTGTCCCAATATTGGGCCCATCAATATTTCTGACCGGTCCTGAATGTGGACGAACCCTGACAATCGTTGAGGGATCCAAAAATTTTAGAGGTCTAAATTTTAGGATACTATATATTGATGCATATATTTATACATACTATATATATATATGGTTAATAAAATATTACACTAGATTTACTAATTTATTAATAGTATAACAATAACTAATATATTTATTAAAATCTATATATTATTTTGAGGCTTATGTGTTTAATGAAATATTTCACATTTATTTACTCATTTTAAGTGTTAAATCTATATTTTATTATGGTTTAGTGAAATCATACACAAACTTTACTAATTTATTAATTAAATGAACCAAATTGTAGTTATTTTTAATTGATTGAAACCTTACACATTTACTATGATTTATTCATTTAATGGAAACAATACGCACTTTTTTCTTTTGTTGAAACCCGGTGCATTTATGTTTTGATACATGCAAAAGCAAGTTTAGTATAGAGTGTTGTGGATATACAACTTACGAGTGCAGAATAACAACGGTCATTAATTCCGGATAACAATGGATCCATTTCCTCTCCAAATTAACTTAAAAATTTTCAAGTTTATTGCCTTATTCTCTATTGGTAATTATGCTTCAAATAGTAAGAAATAGTGGTTAATTTCTATTATCATAGTTCCTCATAAGTTAAATTTGTTTTGGGAGTCAATCAAACACTTAAATCATAGTAGCATGTTACCCTGGGTCTGCATCGGGGATTTTAACAAAGTCCTCTCACATGATGTATACCACAGGCACACACAGAGGTCACAACAACTTATTGATAATTTTTGAAATTTTGCGCAATACTGGAATCTGTTTGATTTGGGTTTTGAAGGTTTCCCTTTCACTTGGTGAAGATCGATCACAGACCCCCAACACGGTATGAGCTAGGTTGAAACGGCCCTGGTCACACAGGAATGGTCGAGCATCTACCTAGCTTCCACACTCCAGCACCTACACAGCTGGCGCTCAGACCATGCCCCCATCCTCTTGGAAGCCGTAACAGCCACCACCTACGCCAACACAAGGCGGCGGCATCGACCTTTCAGGTTCGAGCGCCACTAGCTCCGCTCTGATAATTGCACTAGGACAATACAGAAGCATTGTAGCCCACACCGGGGATCCCTCCCGGAGACACTCCAGGCCTGTGGCAGGGGCTTATGACAATGGGCACGAGAGGAATTTGGAAACCGGCAGAAGAAGATAGATGTGCTCGTGACAAGGATTATGGAGCTGCAACAGGGGTCCTTAACACTAAAGGTCAAGACAGAGATTGCAAGCCTAACTGATGAGGCCATCCCCAACCCATCGACAAGTCCAAGCAGAGAGGATCTGCAAGTTGAGGTAGAGGACTCGAGAAAGGAAGCAGAGCCTGTTCGTGTGCTACATCGAGGCCCAGCTATGCTCCAGGACCCGAGCCCGTACCAGAAAGATCCATTGGTAGATATCGTTGGGCCAATGACACGCAGAAGGACAAGGAAACTCAAGGCCGACCTTGAGAACCTAGTCCAAGAGTGTTCCCGGCAATCCCAGATGGCATCTGAAGCACAAACCCCTAAAGACAAAGCTCAGAAGAGGCAGAAGGGTAAAATGGTCATTTTACTCACCATTTTCGAAAAAGGGTCTGAATTGAAGAATCATGAAGAAATGAAGAGTTCGTAAAATTTGAGTTTCAGAAATGATTTCGGAAGCTTCCAGAGGCTTCCTACACTTTTCATAGACACAACCATTGAGTTTTGGGCCGAATCCCCTTGCAACCCACCTTCTTAAATTCGCCCAGCCCAGACCAAGAGAAGGAGAGGAAATTCCAAAATTGGGAAGCCTAATTGAGAAGCCCAATCCGAAATTGTGAAGGGTTTTAATTAAAGAGTTAGTTTGAGTTTACAACTTAAGTTAATTCTAGTAGTAGTTTTCGATGAGAGTTCCTTCTTAAACTCTTGTTGTATTTTAATTTTACTTCTTATTTTTAAGATAATTTTTGGCTGAAATTATCCAATAATTCACCAGAATTATTATCTCTTAACAAGCCTAGTTCCTTTAGGTTTGTTTCTTTTCAAGAGATCAATCTCTCGATTGATTTCTACTTCTTAGTTTTGATTCATTTCTACTTCTTATTTCGGCTAGATTCACCCTTGTGAAATCCGAATCCCTATCATCAACTAAACCTAGTTCTTTTAGGTTTCAGTTTGTAAGGAATCAATCTCTTGATTGAGTTCCAATTTTAATTGCTTTCTACTACTTTGTACTGAAGAATTCGGTTGCCTATAACTATAAATAGGGGTCCTCTTATTCACTTTTCAACACACAATTTTGATTCAAGTAATATAATAGTATAGTTTTATACTTTTTGAATCATTCTCTTATTTTGAGCTTTCGTAATTTGCATGTTTTGTGAATTGCCATAAGTTTAGAAACTATAGCTTTTTAGGTAATTGCTCTGCCTAGAATGCATGCTTTTGTTTCGACTCTTTTGTTCTTAAACTTTGTTTGATTTGCGTGTTTAAAATTAGCTTAGCTTAATTTTAGTAGACTGCCGAATCCGAGGTAGGGATTCTAGAGGTTAAAAGCTGCATCTCGCAATTTCCAAACTTTCCTTGGCAAGTATTACGCATCGTGAACTCCGGTCCACATTAATTGGTATCAAAGCCAAGGCTGGTTGCGTGACAAGAGGAGGCTGAAGTAACTCGGCCAAATCATCAGGTGTTTTCTAATCCTTGTTAGTCTTGATTGATTCTCGAAATTCTCAGAATTAGAACGCTCCTTCTTAAGAATTTTTTTTTAAAAGAAAACTATATTTCGGTACTGCTCTATTGTTTTAAACATAAAACCGAAATTTTTGATTGGAAAAGAAAAGGAAACAAGGCTAACTTGCGATTTAATTTGTTACTCCCTTTGTGCAACTTCTATAGTGAGTTTTGCGACTGAAGTTAAGCAGCTCACTTTGTTTATGCAATTTGCCAATTCTCTGTGCTACTTCTTACCCCTTGCTTCTAAAATCCGTGGTTAGCAAAGCAAAAAAAAAAAAAAAAAAGAGTAAAAATCACTTTTTTTTTTCGAGGTAGCCAAACTTTTGGAATTTCGCAGTTCTGCAGGGGGTTACTATTTTCGCAACTTTGGGGTAAATTTTTCTAGAAGCTCTTAATTAGTGGGAATTGGTTTCTTGATTTCCTATTGGGTAGGTGATCACATCTAGGGTAGTAATATTCCTGATTCGTTCAACTCTGCTCATTATTTCTTGCTTCTTTCACTTGAATTGCCCTGTTTTCTCCTTAAACTGAATACTTTTTGTACTACCTTATACGCCTACTCTGCACTATAACTTGAATTTTGTCATCGTGCGCATTACATTAATTTCTTGAACTTTGAGGGCTTCAACCCGAAAGTTCCTTTGTGCGCACATCTTATTCGAGTTATACCATAAAAAAAAAAATTCTTTTTGAAAAGTTTTCCAAACAAAATAGAACCAAGTTCTATTTTTGAAATTTCTTTGCTACATTTCTATATAGTTTTGTGCTTGTGAGATTTACTTATTGCTTATTACCTTTGCTCAATATCTGAGAACGTTGACTTGTATATAGGATTGAGGTACAAGGGTGAGCGATACAGCATACAAGGGTCGCCAACCCTAGAGTGAATACACTGGTTTGTGTGTAGCTTGTTAGGAGGGCACTCCTTGGGGGACAAGGGAGTAAGGTTACTCTACTCATTTTTCCTGGTTCTAGCAGGAATCCTTTTTTTGGTTACTTATAATGTCAGGAGGTAGTTCCAGACCTGTCAGAAACGAGCAACTTCTGGTTGCAATTGCGAAACTATCAGCGTAATTCGTAGAACTCAATGGTGAGGTCGCAGATATTAAGGCTGCCCAAGACGCCAGGCTCGAAGCAGAGGAGGAGGAACACATCCCTCACCCCAACGCCGGTGCCAACGACAAGCCTTACGATGGTCTAAGTCAATTAAAGACAATGGTACCATCCTTTGCAGGGGGTACCAATCCTGAAGAATACTTAGACTGGGAGATTAAGATGGAGAGAATTTTTGAGCTCCACTCGATTCCCGAGCACAAAAAAGCTCCACTCGCGGTGGTTAATTTCACTGAATATGCACTTGTTTGGTGGAATCAAGAGTTGGACCAAAGGCGCAACACTCGGCCTATGAGAGCTCGAGCTCTCTAACATGGTTTGATTTGACTACAGCAATGCGTAAGACTTTCGTTCCTGCGTAATATTTTGGAGAGTTGTATAAGAAATTACATACACTCGTACAAGGCTCTTTGACTGTAGATGAATATTACAAGAAGTTAGAGATGGCCAAGATCAAGGCCAATGTCTATGAGGACGACGCCGCCAGTATGGCTCGCTTTCTAACCGGCCTTAACAGAGGGATAGCATTAGCAGTGGAATTGCAGAATTCCACCAGCCTAACAGACATGCTGATGGAGGAGTACATGAAAACTGTCCAACCGGTTAGGACGCCATCCAGCGCCCCAGCCACCTGGAGGAAGAATCCGATGTACTTTTCACCCGCTAAGAAGCCTTTCAACTCTGAACACAAAGCTGTCCAGGCTGCACCATCCACCTCATCTTCATCCGCAGCTAAAACGCCATTCACTCCCAGGAAGCCAATCCACGACATCACTTGTCATAGGTGTTCCGGGCGTGGACATATGATACGCGATTGGCCTAACATCAGAAAAGTTCTACTTGGGCATGATGGCGACTACATCTCTAAGGAGGATGAAGAAGAACCTGTTAATCCCTTCACGGATTTAACTGACGAGGGTAAGTCAGAGACAGAGCAGGACATTCACCAACCTGACGGTGACACTCACCTTTCCATAGTTGCCCGCTCTTTGACTACATCCGTCGTCCAGGACTCAAGTCAACGGACCAACATCTTCCATTCTCGTGCTAAGGTAAATGGTAGAGTTATTGTTCTGATAGTTGATGGGGGAAGCTGCACGAATGTCGCCAGTGCATACATGGTCGAAAAGCTGAATCTCCCGACCGTCAACCATCCGCATCCGTACCAGCTCCAATGGCTCAACAACTTAGAAGGGTACCGAGTCAACAAGCAGGTCAGAGTGCCATATGCTATTGGGAAGTTTGAAGGGGAAGTTATTTGTGATGTGCTCCCTATGGAGGCATGCCACATTCTATTGGGTCACTCATGGCTCTTCGATATGAAGGCGACACATGACGCAGTTGCCAACACCTACTCGGTCTGCCAACGGGGCAAGATCCATACATTTCTACCACTGCCACCCCCAAGATGTTCATGCTGAGTCTCTCAGGATGAATGATAAGCTTGCCGAATGGGAAGCTGAGAAGAAACAAGAAAAGGGGAAGGGGAAACAGATTGTAAAGGGTAGTAAGGCGAACTCAGATAAGCCTTCAAAAGAAGATAGTAAAAGTAGCTTATTTGCTACACTTGGGGAAATCAAGCAGGTTTTAGAGTCTAAGGGTTTAATACTTGTACTTGTTGCTAAAAACGACTCTACTAACCTTGCTGACGTTTCTAGGGCTCTCCCTATAGAAGTCAAGTTTTTACTGCAGGAATATGATGATGTCTTTCCAGAGAAGCTGCCGGTAGGAGTGCCCCCTCTTTGTGGAATCAAGCATCAGATCGACTTCATACCTGGCTCGTCGATCCCAAATCATCCAGCTTACAAAGCAAATCCAGAGGAAACAAAGGAATTACAGCGTCAAGTGGAGAAGTTACTCGCTAACGGCCAGGTAAGGGAATCTTTAAGTCCTTGTGCTGTACCTGTTATACATGTTCCTAAGAAAGATTGTACACGGAGAATGTGTATGGACTGTAGAGCTGTTAATAAAATCACCATTAAGTATAGGCATCCTATTCCTAGGCTTGATGACATGCTAGAAGATCTATATGGCTCAACTGTTTATACTAAAATTGATTTAACACAAGGCTTCATCAAATTAGAATGAAGGAAGGTGATGAATGGAAAACTGCTTTTAAAACTAAATTTGATTTATATGAGTGATTGGTTATGCCCTTCAGCCTTACAAATGCAGCTAGTACTTTCATGCCATTAATGAATCATGTGCTTAAAAAGTTTATAGAAAAGTTTGTTGTGGTCTATTTTGATGATATATTGATATATAGTAGGGACATGAAGTCACACATAGAGCATATGAGATTGGTATTAATTGAGTTACGTGATAATAAATTATATGCCAATGTGAAAAAGTGTACATTATGTGTGGAGGCAGTTGTCTTCCTTGGTTTTGTTGTCTCGAAGGATGGCGTGAAAGTTGACGACGCCAAGGTTCAGGCTATTCGTGAATGGCCTACACCAACGTCAGCCTCTCAGGTGAGATCTTTCCATGGTCTTGCTAGTTTTTATCGGAGGTTCGTGAAGAACTTTTCTACCAAGCCTGCGCCCCTGAATGAGTTGTGCAAGAAGCACGTACTGTTCTTATGGGGTCAAGCTCAAGAAAATGCCTTTACTGTTTTAAAGCATGATCTCACTCATGCTCCTGTTTTAGCATTTCCAGATTTTGATCGAGTTTTTGAACTTATGTGTGATGCTTCAGGTATAGGTATAGGCGCTGTGCTGATGCAAGAAGGGAAGCCTATCGCCTACTTCAGTGAGAAGTTGAAGGGAGCTGCCTTGAATTACCCGACTTATGACAAGGAGCTCTATGCAGTGGTTCGTGCTTTAGAGACTTGGCAGCATTACTTGATGGCCAAGGAGTTCATTGTGCACTCGGACCACGAGTCCCTTAAACATCTGAAGGGACAGGGTAAGTTGAACAGACATCACGCTAAGTGGGTATCTTTCATTGAAACTTTTCCTTATATCATTAAGTATAAAAAGGGAAAGGAGAATATAGTAGCTGACGCTTTGTCTCGGAGGTATGAAGCCCTTACTTTACTTGATCATTCATCATTCAGGTTTGCATATCTTAAGGAATTATATGCTTCTGATTTAGATTTTTCCAATATTTATGAAGCATGTGCATCTGGTGCATTTCAGAAATTCTTTAGGCAAGATGACTTTTTGTTTAAAGAAAATAAGTTATGCATACCACGTAGTTAAACTAGGGAGCTACTGGTGCGTGAAGCGCACAGTGGAGGGCTAATGGGTCATTTTGGTGTCCATAAAACACTTGATATGCTTAAAGAACACTTCTATTGGCCTAAAATGCGTAAAGATGTAGAGTCTATTTGCTCAGCTTGCATTGAATGTCTAAAAGCAAAGTCTACGTCTAAGCCCCATGGTCTTTACACACCATTACCTGTACCTTCTGTTCCTTGGAGTGATATCTCTATGGATTTTATTTTAGGGTTGCTGAGGACGCAAAGAGGTAATGACTCTCTCTTCATTGTCATGGATAGATTTTCTAAGATGTCTCATTTTATCCCATGCAGGAAATCTGATGATGCAAAGCATGTTGCAGACTTATTCTTCAAGGAGATAGTTCGGCTACACGGCATTCCGCGTACCATCGTGTCTGATAGAGACGTGAAGTTTTTGAGTTACCTTTGGAAGACATTGTGATCTCGGTTAGGAATTAAGTTGCTGTTCTCGACCACCAATCATCCACAAACGGATGGTCAGACTGAGGTGACCAACCGCACAGTAGGAAATCTACTGAGGGCACTAATTAAGAATAACTTGAAGAGTTGGGAACAAGTCTTGCCGATTATAGAGTTTGCTTACAATTGCTCTAAGCATTCCTCAACAGGGTTTTCGCCCTTCGAAGTTGCCCACTGCTTCAACTCGCTGATAGTGATAGATTTACTGCCACTGCCCCTGAAGGATCAGACAAGTCTTGATGGAGCACAGAAAGCCGAAGCTGTTAAACGGTTGCATGAGAAGGTTCGTCAGAATATTGAGAAGACGAACACACGTAATGCCAAGGCTGCAAATCAAAGGTGTACGACAGTGAGCTTTGAACCTGGTGATTGGGTTTGGATTCACATGAGAAAGGAGAGATTACCAGCTGCCCGGAGGACTAAGTTACATCCCCGAGGCGATGGGCCCTTTCAAGTTATTGCTAAGATGGGGGATAACGCTTACAAGCTTGACTTACCAGGTGAGTATAGTGTTAGTACATCTTTTAATGTTGCTGACTTGTCTCTGTTTAATTTTAACCAGGATCTTGATTCGAGGTCGAATCCTTTCCAACCGGGAGGGAATGATGAGGCTATCCTTAACCCATCGACAAGTCTAAGTAGAGAGGATCTACAAGTTGAGGCAGAGGACTCAAGAAAGGAAGCAGAGCCTGTTCGTGTGCTACATCGAGGCCCAGCTATGCTCCAGGACCCGAGCCCGTACCAGAGAGATCCATTGGTAGATATCGTTGGGCCAATGACACGTAGAAGGACAAGGAAACTCAAGGCCGACCTTGAGAACCTAGTCCAAGAGTGTTCCTGGCAATCCCAGATGGCATCCGAAGCACAAACCCTTGAAAATAAAGCTCAGAAGAGTTAGAAGGGTAAAATGGTCATTTTACTCACTATTTTCAAAAAAGGGTCTGAATTGAAGAATCATGAAGAAATGAAGAGTTTATAAAATTTGAGTTTCAGAAATGATTCCGGAATACACTTTTCATAGACATAGCCATTGAGTTTTGGGCCGAATCCCCTTGCAACCCACCTTCTTAAATTCGCCCAGCCCAGACCAAGAGAAGTAGAGCAAATTCTGAAATTGGGAAGCCCAATCCGAAATTGTGAAGGGTTTTAATTAAAGAGTTAGTTTGAGTATACAACTTAAGGTAATTCTAGTAGTAGTTTTCGATGAGAGTTCCTTCTTAAACTCTTGTTGTATTTTAATTTTACTTCTTATTTTTAAGATAATTTTTGGCTGAAATTATCCAATAATTCACCAGAATTATTATCTCTTAACAAGCCTAGTTCCTTTAGGTTTGTTTCTTTTCAAGAGATCAATCTCTCGATTGATTTCTACTTCTTAGTTTTGATTCATTTCTACTTCTTATTTAGTATAGAATTTCGGCTAGATTCATCCTTGTGAAATCCGAATCCCTATCATCAACTAAACCTAGTTCTTTTAGGTTTCAGTTTGTAAGGAACCAATCTCTTGATTGAGTTCCAATTTTAATTGCTTTCTACTACTTTGTACTGAAGAATTCGGCTGCCTATTACTATAAATAGGGGTCCTCTTATTTTGAGCTTTCGTAATTTGCATGTTTTGTGAATTGCCATAAGTTTAGAAACTATAGCTTTTTAGGTAATTGCTCTGCCTAGAATGCATGCTTTTGTTTCGACTCTTTTGTTCTTAAACTTGGTTCGATTTACGTGTTAAGAATTAGCTTAGCTTAGTTTTAGTAGACTGCCAAATCCGAGGTAGGGATTCTAGAGGTTAAGAGATGCGTCTCGCAATTTCCAGACTTTCCTTGGCAAGTATTCCGCATCGTGAACTCTGGTCCACATCACTAACTCTCGAATTGGAAAGATTCCTTGATATGGAAGACGACAAGTGGAGGCAAAGGGCAAAGCAACATTGGCACGCATGTGGGGACAGGAGCACTCCCTTCTTCCATGCGTAAGCTAGCAAGCAGAAAGGCGCTAACACAGTCAAGGGCCTTTTGCACACCGTAGGTACGTGGTGCACCTCAGAGACAGTTATGGAAAGGATAGTACTGGTCCATTTTAGCAACATATTCGCAAGCTCCGCCTCGAGCCAGCACGCAGTAGAGCAAGTACTTAGATATGTCCAACCAAGGATCACACCAGAGATGAATGCCACCCTCACCGCCCCTTACACGGAACAAGAAGTTTGGAAAGCCCTCAGTCATATGCACCCGAACAAGGCCTAGGGCCGAGTGCTATGCCACCCCTTTTGTGACACCCCAGATCCACCACCCTGGATACAAGGGATTGACTTCACCAAATGCCTGCCTAGTTCGCACCAAGACTCAGAACTGGCAGAACATGATAATAATTTTTTTCATTTAATATAATAGGGTAGAACTTACACAGAGCTATAAAACATGAGTTATCAGAGTATGAGCCCATCTACACAATCCCGCCTTCTGGCCGTATCCAAAAATTTTCAAACTCCGGGTGATCCTAGTGAACATAATCATCTTCGTACCAAAGATCTGTAATAAAATTTTGAAAACAAAAAATAGGAAAATGGAATGAGCCCTTGCCCAATGAGAATCCACCGTTTTCGCAAACATTTACCAAGTTGAAAATATTACCCATGCATACAATTCAAGCATATCCTAACTTATAGCATTCATGACTCATGCGGGATTCATAAAACATACAGTGAGAATGAATGACAGTTGTTTAAAGTTCTATATGACAAATAAATAAACTAGGCAGTTCATCTCATGGGCATAATCATGTTCATATTCATAATCATCATTAACATTATAATCATAATTATCATTTTATCGTTAGCCAACTCCCAAACGTGCATGTACATATATGGGCCTCAGTGGTCGGTACTGATTTCAAAATTAGGAACGCAGATGATCCAGATGACCAAATCCTATGCTGGCTCGTGGGATCAAATCGCATCAACATAATGGATCTGACAACTCATGTTCATATAATAGATTCAGTGCACAACGAAAGTACTATTGAAGCATAACAAGTACATATCCAGCTGGTAAGTAAACACAACTGAAAGCATTTCAAACATTTTTAGCAGACATTTCAAAACATTTCGCAAGTAAGATTCAGTGCATTTCAATTATTAATTGCATTAAAACGGAATCCATTTTCAGTGATAAACTCACTTCAGTTCGAAGATACATGCTCATGAACTAGCTATCTAACAATCTGCATATATTTCAGGTTCCGGCAATTCAGTACTATTTCTAACTAATATAATTTTGATTTCTAACTTATTACGGAATTTTAACTAATAAGGGCATAAGGGGAATTTACCTAATTTTCCATTTAAACATATATATATATATATAGAAAATAAGTATTCTAAAATTATCTAAACTGAAAATAACTATAAAAACGTAACACTTATAGTTTTAAAGAAAATATAAACATTATGTCGTAAAACTAAAATTTAAAGACTTTCTATGCATTATTTCTACATTATTTTGCAAATTGTCCAAAATGGGACAAAACTCACAAAAATTGTAACTTCAGAAAATACAAGTGTAAAAATCCTTAAAGCACTCGTTAAAATAGTTTTAACAAGAATTTATAAAAGGATTTATAAAGAAATAACTAAAAGAAATCAAAATTGCGGAAAATCAAAATTTCCCCTTTTTGGATTGGTTTTACCTAAGGGTAAATTGGTTAAAACCGGTGCAAAATTCCAGAAAACTCTAGATTAGTTTTTCCCTATTTTTAATCGGCTAAAACCGGTTAAGTATTTGCAAAATAGCCCCTGATAAATTTTCAAATTCTGAAATTGATAAAACCATTTTTCCAATCGGTTTTTCCCTTTTGAAAACGAGTAGAACCAGTTTATTCCGGGCTTGAACTGGTTTTACCCGATTCTGAATCGGTCAAAACCAATTCATGCCTAGATTTGGTCTTCTTCACCTAGCTTCGGGTTTTTCAAAAAAAAAAAGTATCTAAATCCGTTTTTCTTCAATTCTTTTTGCGAAAAGCCATTTCTACCATACTCCTAGAACATGTTTAACATTTCAAAATATTTTTCTAATATTCAAAATTTCAAGAATAAATTAAATTCTAAGAAAACCTTATAAACTCTAAAAATCTAAACTTTTGCATTATAATTGCACTTTCTAACGTAAAATTCTTACCTCTTTCAATTCCTCACGCTCCCTAGCTTCCTTTTCTCATATTAGAATGGAGTTCCTATGTTAAAGATTTGGTCCTTCTTCTTCTTCCTACCTTTTCTTCCTATTTCTAGATTTGGAGGATTTCTTTCCAAGTTTTGGAGATGAAATTGAACAAATGGAGGTTTAGGAAGGAAGGAGGGGGTATTTATAGGCTGTTGGAGCCGTATAGGGCAAAGGCTAGGGGTTAAAATGATCCCTATGCCCGTAGCTTAGGTGGCAAGTATTTATTTCCAATTCTGACAATGAATCAGTTTTACACACACAACACACACACACACACACACACACACACACATATGTATATATATACCGATTGCAATCGGTTTTTCCATATCCTGAATCGGTTATAACCATAGTTTGTAGTACCACAATACGTATCATAGGATCATACGACACTATGATCCCAAAACACCAAATTGATCCTACTTCCAAGTCTATTTGATGCTATAAAAATTTACTAAAATGACTCAAATAAGAGTAGTTTTTAAAATTTATTAGTAGTTTTACACATGCACATTTCGTGTGGGATCTTACGATACTACGATTCGATACTATCGATACCAATCCTAGACCAAAATTGATACTACGGAGGATCGCGATTTTACAAACTATGGTTATAACTGATTCATAAGGCGGTAAGAAATGTTTTATTATTTTACCAATCGATTTTACCGATTTGTTAAAAAGGTCAAAACTGATTTAGTAAATTCTATCCATAATGAATTGGTTTTACCCGATTAGGAATTGGTTTTAAATTCTATCCGGTTGCCAATCGATTTTACCCGATTGGAATTGGGTAAAACCGATTGTCCCAATCTGTTTTCCCGTTTTCCAAACGGTTAAAACCGTTCATAGGCGGTGAGAAACTTCTATTTTTATTGTTTAAAGTGGTGCAATCAGTTTTACCCAATTTGGAATTGGGTAAAACTGATTTGCCAAATTTTTAAAATTATTTTTCATTTATTTTCTAATTTTCTTATCTTCTAATTACTATTTTCAAAAATTCTATAAATCTCTAAATCATAATATTCCTAAACAAATAGGATAACATGAATTTTAGAATCAAAGTTATCAATTAACTCACATAATTAAAGATTTGAAATTAAAATAAATAAATTCTTTTTGAAATAAAAGATCCGAGAACTTTTATAAAATTTTCTTAAAGAAATAATTTTAAACGAAAAATTCTTTTAAAGGAATTCATTATAAATAATCATAAAATATTTATAAATACCTCAACATATTCTCAAGGTGAAATTTAAAATATTAAAATTTTACGGGGTTTCACACCTTTTCTATCAGAGATTCAGGGACATAGTGGGCAAGGACGTCTGTGCCCACGTACTAGGGTTGCTCAATAACGGCTTACCCATAGAAGAGGTCAATTCTACCAATGTCGTCCTCATCCCCAAGATCAAGGACCTAAAACTCGTCGCCCAGTTCAGGTCCATCAGCCTCTGCAACGTCACATACAAACTGATATCAAAATGTCTAGTCAACTGACTCAAGCCAATACTCGATTCTGCAATATCCCTGACACAGAGTGCCTTCATCCCAGGGAGCTCATCACGGACAACATCCTTCTGGCACACGAGCTATACCACCACATCAACACTAAGAGAACGGGCAAGAAGGGAGTGATGTAAATTAAGCTGGACATGAGCAAAGCCTTTGACCGGGTTGAATGGGGCTTCCTTACTCAGGTCCTGCAGAAGATGGGCTTTCAATCGAGCTTTGTCACCTTTATCCAAAGATGCATCACTAGCGTATGCTTCTCGTCCCTGTTGAACGGATACTCATTCGGCCCCCTCACTCCCTCCCGGCGGCTCCGGCAGAGGGACTCCCTCTCCCCATGCTTGTTTATCTTTTACGGGGAAGCCCTCTTGCTGAACCTCCATGACAGCAAACAGAAAGGGAGCATTAGGGGCCTTCGAGTAAGCAGGGAGGCCCCGACAGTGTCCCACATTTTCTTTGCATACGACACACTCCTCACCGGGGTCGCAACAAGACAGGAAGCCACCTCGTTCACAACCATTCTACAGGACTATGAGATGGCCTCAGGGAAATGGATTAACTATGACAAAAGCTCCATTTGCTTTAGCCCGAACACCCCAAGAAGAACCTGGCAGGAAATAATAGCAACCCTCAGGATGGAAGAATTCCAAACCCATGACAAGTACCTGGGACTGCCAAGCATTTTAGGCCGGTCCAAACAAGCAATGCTAAATCATATCAAGGATAGTGTATGGAAAAGAATGGATAACTGGGGCACACGAAACCTCTCCAGCGGGGGCCGGGAGATCCTCATCAAAGCGGTGGTACAAGCAATACCTATGTACACCATGTCAAGCTTCAAGCTCCTGAAGACCCTAACGATGAGCTACCCTTCAGTATAGCAAGATTCTGGTGAGGGGGCTCGAAGGAGAAACACAAGATACACTGGAGGAAATGGTCACAACTCTGCACCTTGAAAGCCACAGGCGGCCTGGGTTCAAGGATCTAAAACTGTTCAACCTAGCCATGCTTGGGAAGCAAGCCTAGAGACTACTGATGGCACCAGAATACACCTGGCTCGCGTACTCATGGCCCGCTATCACCTGAACTAGACCTTCAAAGAGGCCACAGTGAGGAGGCAGCCGTCCTACGCATGGCAGTCAATACTTCAAGGCAGGAGAGTCCTGGAGCTCAGGCTTTACCGAAGAGTTGGGAATGGCCGGGACACACGAATATTCTAGGACCCCTGGACAAGCCAGCCACTGCAACTTAGGGTCCCAACCGGCTCATATCCCCTGACAACAGAAAGCAGGGTCGAGGAGCTAATCAGCCACACTATCGGGGGGTGGAACGAATCCCTCATCCGCCAATCCTTCATGTACGGATGCAGGTGCAGCATCCATCCTAGGGGTACCGTTACCCCACCATTCCACCGAGGACATCTGGGCCTGGAAAGGCATGCAGCATGATAAGTACACGGTGAAACCAGGTTACCTACTGGCACTAACCTCGGTACTATCGCCTGTTGCAGGTCAAATTGCATCAAGTAGCACAGGGCCCTCACCGATTTGGAAGACTATCCGGAGGCTCAACCTCCCTCCTAAGGTGCAGCACTTCCTTTGGCGTGCTTATACCAATACTTTCCCATTCGCAGAGAACTTGAGGAAAATACACCTACCTATCGAGAAGCACTTTCCCCTATGCCAAGCTGACCAATGGATCCATGAACTCTACTCCATATGGTGGCACAGGAACAAGGCGCTACCCCACCACCCTGAGCTTAGACGCCCTAACCCGAATAGCCCTCCAATGGCTTGCCGAGTTCTAGAAAGCACATGCCCAACACCCACTAGGACAGTCCTGTTCCCCGCCACCAGGGGGGCCACCGCCTGGCTCTAACATCTTTTTTGATGCCGCAATCAACACAGAACATAATACATGTTCGGTTGGGGTAGCTTGCTATTCAGACTCAGACGAGTGGCATTTTGGCTTCACAAAGCAAATTCGACATGTCCACTCCGCCCAGATGGGGGGAAGCCCTGGTTGAGTGGAGGCCCTCAGTGAGGCGCTGCGCCGGCGCACCAGGATAGATGGGCCATAGGTGACGCTAAGGTCATCATCAAAGCCGCCAACCAACCCACTGAGGACAGGTCGCCCTTTGGTCTCATAATGCAGGACATCGTCCAATTGAGTGATGTACTAGGGATAGCCCACCTCATATGGGTGAAACGGTAGTATAACCACATCACCCATATGATAGCCCAACATGGCAAAGCCAACAACTCTAGCTATGAACTATGGAACTTAGTTCCAAACTTAGCCCATCATTTCTCTACACCATGAATAAAGTGACAAGCATTTTTACCTCAAAAAAAAAAAAAGAAAAAAAAAAGAGAGAAGTTAAATTGGTTAAAAAGTACTTGTTTGTACAACAATAAATGTTGAATGTATTTAATTGAAATCATCAATTGAATAAGAAATTTTGAGAAAACTTTAAACCAGTTATATTATAAATAAATTTTTTGAAAAAATAAATTTTAAATATTTTTTTAGTGTCTCTTTTTATTTTATCACCTTGCATCTCCAAAATATAAGAAACGAGGCCGTGAGTTTTTTTTTCTTTTTTTTTTTTTGCAAATTGCACTTGTGGTAGAAAATCTCTGGTCTTCTTGGAACTCATTTAACATATGGTTTAGTTTGATCGAGCGTATTGGTTTTAGTCCAAATAATGGACACCTCTGCAACGAGTCATTGGATTAGACATATAATTCAGGTCCTAACAGTTCATGTTTGGTATCATGACTCAAACCAATGCTTGAACCTCATTTTACATTTTATAATAATTTTTCATGGTTCTCAATAAACATTTTTACATTTCAAACACATCTTTTTATATTCCAATGTTGCAACGTTACCAAATCCAATTTACTGGGTAAAAAAGGTTACCAAATCCAAATCTATCTATCTTAAAAACTTAAAAGCTCGTCTCTAACTATGAATTTAAGAGTAAGAAATTTTATTTTAGGGTTAATTTTTGAAAGAATTCAAAAACTTACAAATTCGTGTAAAAAAAAAAAATTATAAATTCAAAAGTCACAATAGATGGTATGCACGTCTTTAATTAAGTTATTTCAAATTATAACAGGTAGACTGTCGTACGTATTCATGACTCATGATATAACTTGAGAGTGCTCCTAATTTAATTTACAGAAAAAGGTGAAAAATGTACATATATAAGGAATAGAAAAACTGTAAAAGTCAATTACTTTTGATATGATTGACTTTTTCAACACGTGTGTGTGTATGGGAAAGAACCAATACCCTAACTGTTGTTGTGATGCATAAATGGTCACCCCAAAGTCGGGAATGCGATTTCTAACTTTGTCAGTTTTACTTATTTAGAATGACGACTGGCATAACTCTACAGGAGGCTCCCTAACCTTGTTCTTCCCCTGCTCACAGCCCCTACCTCCAAGTAATAGATAAATAACAGTGTCGAATTAAAAAAAAAAAAAAACAACAAAAAACAAAAAGTACGAGTGTATATGAGAAAATTTTAATTTAGAGATATTCCTTCTGCAACTTTTTTGGAAAGAGAATATTCCTTATTTATGCAACTTTTATTCTCAAAAAAGAAAAAAAAAATAAAGAAAAGAGTGGCATTTTAAACACAACCTAATACAGATTTATATAAGGTACTCCTTTTCTTTAATAAGTGTCAGAGAAATTTTTTGTTCTTAAATAAGTATTTCTTTACACATTTCAATGTAAAATGTTACAAAACTCTTAATTTTATCCCTAATTTAATTGATCTCATGTAATAATATTAATTACATTGTTTTTACAAATACACATATATTACACAAATTCTCATTTAATTTATAGTTAAACAAGAAAATATAAATGGGAATAAAAAAAATATTACTCACCTCCTTAATTTGTGTGTCGACTCCTAAATGGACACTTATTTAATAATGGGTAAATACACAATTACCCCCCTGTGGTTTCGAAAACTTATGCATCACCCCTTTATGGTTTAAAAAGCTACCAGGCACTCCCCTTAACTTTCGTGAACTATGTAAAGTGGACAAAAATGACCAAAATACCCCACATCTACTTGTAAGCCACAACTAGAATAAGGGCATTTTGGGGGTATTTTGGTCATTGTTGTCCACTTTACATAGTTCACGAAAGTTAAGGGGAGTGCATGGTAGCTTTTTAAACCATAAGGTCGTGATGCATAAGTTTTCGAAACCACAGGGGGGTAATTGTGTATTTACCCTTTAATAATAGAAGGAGTAGTTATTATGAAAACACAAATATATTGGCAAAAATGAACTTAAATCAGAATCATTTTTTCAAATCAACCTTTTTCAAATCATTTGTTGGATTATTTTTCAAAATAATTTTTTTGATACAAAATGAATTAATTTATTTCTCAAATTAATTCTAGATACTGAAAAAAAATAATTTATGACCCAAAAGTGACTAAACCAAAGGTAATTTTTTGACCTGGTAATAATAAGTAAGTAGAAGTAAGGTTAAACGTAGTTTAATTAATTAGTTTGATGAAGTAAACGTTGAAGAGTTCGCACGTGGTTTTACTTTGTGTAACTTAGGGCTGGTCAAAAATCCGCGGGGCGGGTTTTTCCGGTTCGGGTCCGGGTCGAACCCGCGGGCCTGGTTCGGGACGAATGTTTTTTTTTTTTCTTCCTTTGTACACAACTGCGGGTCCGGGTCTGGTTCGGTTCTCCTCCAATTTTGGGTTGTCTAAATTTAAAACCTATAAAAATTATAATGCTCATTGGCATAAGCCAAGGTTTGAACACACAATCTAAGGTTGACAAACCAATCTTAAAGAAAGTTGATTAACCAGTCCAGCAACTCTTTGTTTTGTTATTTTTTCTTCTTATTATTATATTATACAACAAATTAAACTATAAATCATTTAATATTTTTTTAATTATATTAATAATTTTAAATTACATCACACATGTATTTCACAATTAATTTTTTATATAAATGTAAAAAGAATTGATGTAATTTAACTGTGTATATTATTTTTTATATAAATATACAAAATGTAAATACTATATACTATAAATAATATTTTAACAATATATATATATAAGCATAGTATTTAAATTTGAAATAATATATAAATTTACAGAATAAAATATTATTTATTTATTTATATAAAAAATTTTAATTGTGTATTTCACAATTATTATAGAATAAAAATTTTAATTGTGAAATACTGTGTAATTTTAACTGTGTATAAACAGTAAAGAGAAAAATAACACAAAATGTAAATTATACCATTAGTTTGTATAGAGTATAATGTATATTGTTTTAGAAAAAAATTATTATAATATTTGTAGTATAAAGAATTGATATGTAAATAAACATATAATATAATAAAGATAATAAGATAACATAACAAAATAAAAAGTAGAAGGAGTGGCTAATCAGCTTACCTTAAAATTAATTGTTAAACTTAGGTCATGTGTTCTAATCTCACCTTAAGTAAAAATAATATAATTTAAAAATTTTTTCATTTGAGACAAAAAAAAAAAAAAAAAAAAGTCTTGACCTAACCCGGCCCGAGCGGGTCTTGACCCGACCCGACCCGAAACCGATGGGTCGGGTTGGTTCCGGGTCGAGTTAGGTCTGGTCTGAGCTTTTCTCACCCCTAGACTGTAACTATTGTACCAATATTTCAAAAAGGAGGTATCTAGATCGCTTTTGGTGCTCAAAAACTTAAAAGAGAGATTTAAGAGAATTTATTTCGTGTAGCGATTGCACTATTTTGAGTTATATATATCTAGAATATCTATAAATGTAATATTAAATAATCCAACAAAATAGAGGAATAACTTTATTTATTATATTTATATCTCTGTCATACTACATTGAAAGCAGGGTGGAGCCAGGGGGTGGGGCTGGCCTCCTCAAACCCCCTCCCGCATCCTTCTTAAATTAATAGAGTATATTTATTTGTTAAAATTTTGTTTACAGTGTATTTAACTGTCAAAAAAAAAAAGTTTCTTCATATATTAAACCCTTCTGAAATTTTTGAAATGTGATTTTTGGATCCACCACTGATTAAAAATATACTAAAGTTGTATTTTTTTTTGTCTCGTGAGAACGGTAGAAGAGTCCAAATATATATACAATTATTAGTAAGTTTCAAAACTCCAAACAAGATTTTCTTCTTTTATTGGAATTGAGGAAGGACGTATAACTTAATACTCTTCCCCTCTCATTCAAAGAATGTATTTTATAGTATCAAAAACACTAATATAAATTGGAATTTTTAATGAGATAGAGAAAGTAGAGTATATTTTTTAGATTATTGAGAGTGAATCTAAGAGTGCATTATAATTTTATGACTTCCTCTCAATCAACTGATTAAGTAATTTGATTGATAAATTTAAAGGTTAAATCAATTTTGATTAGCAAGACCAACTCTCCAATAAGATTTAAAATCTTTATGTTATGGCTGTTTGGGGATTGATATTGAGATGTAACAACTCATGAAAAAATTGAATTAAGCCTTCAATTATTACTTATAAAAGAGTTGTATTTTGTTATATATGCTTTTCTTACTATTTTAATTCATCATATATTTCCTAAGATGTTGAGCTGATCGGCAGCAGGGGATGGGCGCCCTACTCTCTTACTGGGGATGTTGTTTCAGTTATTCTCGCGGTGTGTGGTGAGTCGTTACTGCTCTCGGTGGCAATGGAGTTGGTGGATCGTGTTGCCTAAGGCATGGATGCGCATGCATGGCATAAGAGGAATGTTTTGGGTAAAGAGAGGTAAAAACACCATTGCACACACTCTTGCAAAATTTGGGACTACGTGCCCTGGTGTTGAATGTGGATGAACATTTTCTCCTTAGTTTGTTTCTCAATCGTTACTAGATGATTTCCAATACAATTAATATATTTATACGCCTTTTCTGTCAGAAAAATTATCTAAGTTTTCTAAGGATTTCTTTTTCACAAGGGGGAACAATAGCCAAGAAATTCATTGAATAGTCAAACTGGACAATCAGATCAATGTATTAATGTTAGAATTATCAATCCAAGAATTACCTTAAGCCATTATTGTTTGAAGTAGATTTAGAATTTTCACTTGAAAGTATTCCTATCCTGCAATCAAAATATATAGAGAAAAGTGTTTCTGACCTTTCACCTATGCGTCAAACTGAAGATATCTAATGTGATGGAATCACAGATGTACACATATATATAGGTAAGACAAGGAGCCTTTCTTGTTAACCGTAATATATTTCTTCCATCAAGAGATAAAACCCACATTAATTGAGCTATTTATTATACTTAATTTATTGTGACAAAGATAACATTTAATTACAAAGATAATAATTGATTAGACTTAATTGTTATCTTAGTAATTAATTTAAAGCACAATAAATTAATTAGTAACTCTTAGTATAAAACTAATAACTAAAAATATGAAGAACTAGTTATTAAAAAGTGGATAAATTAGATATATCAACAGTTAAGAATTTCATAATATGGTCATTTTGTGGACAATTTATCTTTTGGTCAAACACAATGGTTGTGCGTGCCATTTGAGATCATTGGTGACAAAACTGGGAAACACGCATGCTAATTTATAATACTACATAATTTAATTAATTCCTTCAAACAACACAAAAAGATCTCAAACCAGGACAGGTTGAGAAATCAACTTTACCATATTATTTTCTTTATTTTAAATTTACTTTGAGTTTTTAATTTTTCTATTGGAAAAATAAGTGAGGATTTCATCTGCCAATCCAATGTCTGAGGATTTCATCTCCCATTTGAATATAAGTGGAAAATTTTCACCCTCATACAAGTGAAGATTCAATTATTATTATTATTTTTTTCTGAGATAGTGGCATGCATATATTGTAATGAGATTTGTTCAACAGCGATTTTCATAATTTGACCATAACTTTATCTATACAATTTTTTAATGTGTAAATTTAGGATCTAATAAATTAGGTACTCTAGTTGTGTTTCAAATCTAATTAATTTTCGGGCGAATTACATTTCCCCCTGAGGTTTGGTTAAATTACAAAAACACCCTCTTAGTTTGGTTAAATAACAAAAATGGCCCTTGATCGGCAGGTTAGTTACAATTTCTCCTCTGAGGTTTGGGTAAATTACAAAATTACCCTCCTAGTTTGGTTAAATAAAAAAAACCCCCTTGACCAGCAGAAAAATTACATTTTCCCCCTTGAGGTTTGGACAAATTACAAAATGATTCTCTTAATTTAATTATAAAATTGACCAATTTAAAAATTAAAATATGATACAATATATACTTGGGAAGACTAAAGTGCCCTTAAATTAATCTATTTGAAATTTTAAGTTCAAAATGCCATTAACAAAGACACAAATAAGTGTTTAAAATTTATGATTTATTACAGCAAGAGAATTTTTTTTTTCTTTCTATTTCTCAAACAAAAACATCGTTGATGGTTGCCTTTCAATTCTAGGAGAGGTCATAAGTGAATGGCATTTGGTTGATTTTAAACACTCATTTGTGTTTTTGTGAATGACATTTTTATCTTCAAAATTCAAATAGATTAAGTTAGGGGCACTTTAGTCTTCCCAAGTATATAATGTTTATCTCATATTTTAATTTTTAAATGGGTCAATTTTATAATTAAATTAGGAGGATCATTTTGTAATTTATCTAAACCTCAATGGGGAAATGTAATTTTTCTGCTGGTCAAGGGGGGTTTTTGTTATTTAACAAAACTATGAGGGTGATTTTGTAATTTACCCAAACCTTAAGGGGGAAATTGTAACTAACCCGCCGGTCAAAGGGTGTTTTTGTTATTTAACCAAACTAGGAGGGTACTTTTGTAATTTAGCCAAACCTCAGGGGGAAAATATAATTTGCCCTTAATTTTCAGATCAAATTTTTTACTTTTAATTGTACTAATTAAACGTACTGTTTCTTCGAGGAATGAAATTTGCAATATGCTATTTTTAATTTAGAAAAGAAATAAGCAAGAAAGACTATATATACGTTCCGTTTGGACAAGTACTCCAAAAAATATTTTTAGTGTTTTAAAAGTATAAAAAACTACTAAAAAAATTTTTTGAAAATTATTTTTCAAGAAAAGGGTACTTCAAGTACAGTTTTTGAAGTACAAATTAAACATATTTTATATGGGTTTTAAAGTTATTATCAATTACTAAAATTTGTCTCATAACGTTTTTCCCAACTCTTTCCAAAGTATAATTACCATCCACCCCTGCCAACCTTCAACCCGTTCCAGCCCCACCCTCCGACCCCGACCCGCTCAGACCCGACCTTTGCCCCACCTCTGCCCTAATATTTTTTGTTAGTTTCACTTCCACCTGCGCCCTAATATTTTTTTTTTGTTTCACTTTGATATTGTTTTTAACCCATTCAACTTCACCCTATATGAATAACCAAAACACGCGTAAAACCCTTAAATTTACCTAAAAACGATCGACAATTACACAATGAAAGTAGATACAAACTAAAACTAAACTTAAACTCAAATAAATTTGATCATCATTAATCCGTACGTTTTACCATTATAAAAAGGGAAAAAAAAGACTAAGAAAGATTCCTCAATAGTTGTTGTGGAGTAAGTCAGTCAATATTGATGGGTCAATTTGATGTGTATATTATACAGTAGAAAAGATAAAGTGTCAATTTTAACTTATAAAAAAATGGGACCAGTTCAACATGAAGTAGCTATATGCCATTGTGCCATGCATGCTGTATCATTCATCAATGAATCAAAAGCATTAGTTCCAAACTTAATAGTAGATCTAATTATGGCTTTTCTTCCATCATTCCAAACAGCTGCAGCTCTGATCTTCTTTACTCTCACTTTGGCAGCTGTCGTTTATGCTTCTGATCCAAGCCAATTGCAGGATTTCTGTGTTGCCATACAAGATAAAGACCTGCTGGTAATTCATTCATTACTCTCTCCGTTTCAATAGAGGAGTCTCATAAGTAAATTTATTATGGTTTTTATCATTCGAATGTTCTTAATTAACGATTATTATTTGGATGCAGTATTTGTTAATGGAAAGATCTGTAAAAACCCGAACCAGGTCAAACCCGAAGATTTCCTCTTCCAAGGGCTCAACAAACCCGGGAAAATATCAAACCCTTTCAAATCATTTGTCACTCCCGTAAATGTGAACCAAATAGGCGGTCTGAACACCCTCGGAATTTCCATGGCTCGGATTGACTTTGGACATGGCGGTCTGAACCCTCCACACACGCACCCTCGAGCCTCCGAAATCTTGCTTCTTAACCAAGGCACTCTTCTCGTAGGGTTCGTCACTTCCAATCCGGGCATGAACTAGAAGAACAAGCTCTTTTCCAAGGTCTTGTACCCCGGCGACGTCTTCGTTTTCCCGGAGGGTCTCATCCATTTCCAGTTAAACATTGGGAAGACAAATGCTGTTGCTTTCGCTGGTCTCAGCAGCCAGAATCCGGGCGTGATCACCATTGCGAATGCGGTGTTCGGATCGGACCCTCCGATTTCGGTCGATGTGTTGACCAAGGCCTTCCAGGTTGACGCCAATGTCATCAAGTATCTGCAGGCACAGTTCTGGACGGATATCAATTAATGATCAACAAGTTAACAGCTGCCTCAGCTGAAAACTGAGCTCTTCTCAGTTGCATGATTTGATAACGGGACAGCTTATTACGATTTAATATGAAAAAACTTTGCACTTTGCACTTTGCACTTTACCCTTTAACCTTATATAATGTTAATCCCCTGATGTATTACCAGAATTGATGGGAGAAAATAAAGAATTGCATGTGTGTCTTTTTATGTATGCATTGTTATGAATATTTTTACTATGAATGTCTTGTGTGTTTAAAAAATTCGTGTGTATATATAGTGTATGATATATCATTTGTTTAAAGAGTATCCCATTTAAGAAAAAAGAAAAAAGTATCACTTTTTTTTATTTATTTAAAGAGTATCATATTTAAGAAAAAAGAAAAAAGGATTGTTATTATTATTTTTAAAGTATCAACTAGTGTGAATAATATGCTTGTATCGATTTAAATGCTAAAGTTTCGCACAAGTCGAATCATAAGGCAACTTGGCCAGGCCAACTTGGGCCACTGCCCAAGGCCCAGAAGCCTTCAGGGCCCATTTTTGACATTTTTTTATTATTATTATATGAATATATTTTTTAAAATATAATATTTTGGAAATAATTTTTAGTTTAAGACCAATATTATTTGTATTTGGGTTGTAATTTTTTCAATAATTTTCTATATTAATTGTGTTTGAGCTAACAATTCAAGAGTAAATTTCTTCTAAAAACAATAAATTATAACTTTTACAATAGTTTCCAACTCTAGACCCATATTACTTGTTTATATGTAGTAATTTATTTTTTTAATAGTATTCAATTGAGTACTTATATTAATTGTGTCTAAACAAACAATGCACGAATAATTTTGAATTGAGACTCAACATCTTATGTCTAAAACCTCAACAAAATTTAGTAATTTTTTAAATTATAAAATTTACTTAATGTTTAAGTTTTAAGAAAAATGCCTATGATTTGGTCTTTTTTTTTTCTCATTAATTTCTTATTATTTTTGTACTTATTTTAAGAACTATACTTCTCTTTTTCTTTCGCATATTTCCTTTATGTTTTTAGTAATATCAATTTCATTTTTCTCATCTTTTATTTTTTTTCTCTTTCCTTTATATTTTACTTTTATTATTATTACATTAATTATTTTCTCATTTTCATGCATTCTTTTTTCTTTTTTCTATTTCTTTATACTTTCCTTTTTCTTTTGTTTTGGTAGTTATTTCTCCTTACTTTTTCCATTTTCAACTTAATATTACAACTGCCGTGAAGAATATGTGTGCACATATCGATTTTGAAAGCTAAACTTTTATGCATGTCGGATTGTTAGACACGAGACCCTTCCTTGAACAAAACATGTTACTGTGATAATATTACAAAAGATGCTTAGCACTATACATGTGGCATTGGTTTCTTAGATGATGAGTTCCAGTCATAATCCGAATGAAATTGAATTGTGTTGTGTAGGACACGAGGTGTAAGAGTAATAATCATGTGTAGATTATCGAAGCCATGAAATCTATGATGCCCTTTTTCACGTTAATTACATGGCCTGCACTCGGCTTCCTTAAAACGTGACAACTGGGGCTAGCTTGTTTGAGACTTGATGTTGTGCCCATGCAAAGTTCATGTGTTTTGTGTAAACTCATGAAATCCGAATGAAATTGAATTGTGTTGTGTAGGACACGAGGTGTAAGAGTAATAATCATGTGTAGATTATCGAAGCCATGAAATCTATGATGCCCTTTTTCACGTTAATTACATGGCCTGCACTCGGCTTCCTTAAAACGTGACAACTGGGGCTAGCTTGTTTGAGACTTGATGTTGTGCCCATGCAAAGTTCATGTGTTTTGTGTAAACTCATGAAATCACACACCCTTAATAGCCTATTGCATGCATTATAAATTGGTCCAAATATTTTTGATTATCTATTGACGATTTAGACTCGTAAAATTGAATCGAGAGCGTTTATGCTACTGTAGTGTTAGAATTAGATCTTAGAGTCAAGAGAAACAAAATATTCTGTTTTGAAAACAATAATTTTGTGGTCATTACCAAGTCATGTACACAATTTCAGCTCAAAACCAACTATTTTTGCTTCTTTTCAGTTTTGTAAAAGATATATCACTATAAATATTTGGTCATCCAATTAAAATTTTTAGTATATATTATGAGTTTTACTTTAAATTAATAATAATAACTTTTGTTAATAAGCATAATTAATTATACTTTTCCATATTACACATTTTTATAACTTTTGTGTAAATATTACTCCATTTGCTTTAGTGGAAAAGTCATGCATCTTTATATTTTTTATTATTTGATACAAACATGCATTCTAGTTTCTATTCTTATTCTACTAAATTTTAATATTTAAAATTTAATTATTTTCATAATATTTTATTGTTTTTATTTCAATTATATTTGAAAAAAAAAAAGACCCTTAGTGAAAATATGATGAAAATGAGAATCAATAGGAAAAAATTAAATAAAAAAGAATATTGACAATCCCTTATAAGAATAAATAATATAGAGTAACACATGAAAAAAGTAACATCAGATCCTTTGCGGTTGCGTTGGCCCCTGCAGTAAGTATATCGAAGCTCAATCACTAGTTCTCTCTGTTCAAATTCTTCCTTTGCTAATTTTGTTAATTACGTGCACAAATAACACTCTCAATTCTTTTTGTGCAGAATATATAAACTCTAAAATTAGCACAATCAACCCCTACTTGCGAGAGAAATTATCAAACAATTGAACCATTATGTATATAGAGTGTAGTCTTAACCAATAAAATATATTAGTTTTTTGCCACCACGGTCATTAAACTTGGGAATCCCTATATATAATATATAAAAAAACCCTAAAAACTTCTTAATAATGTTTTTTTTTTTTAAGGATTAAAAGATATTTGTAACATTATTGGTTTTGTTCTTTCTAAATTTTCTTATCCAACAGATAATTTTCAATAAATTCAACATTTATTACAACAGAACAATCTTGTTTTTAACAATTTTCACTTATGTGAAATTAAGGTGACAGAAGAAAGAACTATGAATCATCATTTTAACCAAAATCAACGATAAAGACTTTGGAAATGGCATGAATTTAAACCCAAAACGAAATTAAGTGTGCGGGGGTTTCAATACTAGAGAATAAAAAGATAACTGCGTGAGTTTTCAATAATTGTCCTCTGTGCATAGTGTTAGTTCATAGTTTGTTAAAAATCTGATCTAACTTTAGTTTAATTGAAATAGTGTCAATTAATTTCAGCAATCTATAATAGTTGAGAATGGATAATGAATGAGGTAGATATATAGTATACTATATTTGGTTGGTATTTTGTAACCAGCGTATTATTGCTTGAAAGACTTGGACTACGTTTTCCTAAGTCTTAATGCTTTTAGAATTAAATTTGGACATGCATGGCGGATTCTAACCAAGTTATGTTTTACTTAATCAAATATTTAGTTAAGTTTATTTTTGTATCTCGAACAGGGAGAAATTGAGCCTGTAATTGATCAGTACTCAAAAACTACTCATCATTTCAAAACATCACAAGATTCGAATAAACTATAGTCATATATATTAACTATAAAAACAACTAATTATTCCTTGCATTGTCTACTGCAACCTCATCACCCCTAAAGTAGAAGGGTACTCAAAGAATGAGGCCGGGTACTGACCGGAGTGAAAATGTGGTGGCGGAAGCGGTAACCCATAGCCGTCGGGGATAATGTTAGAGAATTCTACTGAATGTTGATACGAGGGAAAATCCGAGGCAATTTCTCCAGTAGGAGCCGAATATTGTTGAGCAATTCATCTCTCCAAAAGGTCCACCCCTCACTGATACAGTTTTGTGGCAATGAATTAAACTCCTTGTAGCATAAGGCCCCTTCATCTTGATTAGAGTCAGAGACCAGTTTAGATCAATGTTTTTATTATTCAAGAACACAAGAGATGAGACCAGTTTATATTAAACTTGTTCGACTGTCGGACAGTGTAACAACGCACATGAGTATAGCCTCTGATGTATCAACATTATGCTCTAACAATACACGCATCGAATTTAGCATCTGATGCTTATGTGCTGATATTATGCAACAATTGTGGGATTTTAGTGCAACAATTATGCGATTTTAGTGCAAAGATTGTGCGACATTAGAGCAAAAATTGTGCCAAAGTCGAGTCCAAATTCACATTGACCTAACAAATGATGATATAGTCAAAAAGAATCCTGCTGGATGTTGAACTGAGGGAAAATCCGGGACAATTTCTCTGGAATGAAAGGCTAATCTAGACATTTAACATGTTGATAATTACTTATTCAGTTGTAGTGGAAGACAATTGTCATCGCTATCTAAATAAATTAAATATTATTAATTTTTTTACTAATATTCTTACTTTTAAAGTTTATATTTGTTGTGAACCACACATAAATATATTGGTAAAGATATAAAAGTTCACTTTATATTAGTGTGTTCGGTATTACAAAATGATTTTTTAAATAAGACGGAGAGAATAGTAAATTTATATTTGTTGTGAACCACACATAAATATATTGGTAAAGATATAAAAGTCCACTTTATATTAGTGTGTTCGGTATTACAAAATGATTTTTTAAATAAGACGGAGAGAATAGTAAGAAATAGTTCCTATCTTAATTCCAATAAAAAGAAGAAATTCTTGTTTGGAGTTTGAAACTTACTAGTAATTATATATTTGGACTCTTCTACCGTTCTCACGAGACAGAAAACATACAACTTTTGTATACTTTCAACGTAGTATGACAGAGATATAAATATAAAAAATAAAGCTATTCCTATATTTTGTTGGATTTCTCAATATTACATATATATATATATTAAACTCAAAATAGTTCAATCGGTATACGAAATAAACTCTCTCAATTAATTCTCAGCGTTTAACTTTTTGAGCACCAAAAGCGACATAGAGTCCTCCTTTTTGAAATATTGGTATAATAACTACACAAAGTAAAACCCAACCTAATTAATTAAACTACGTTGAACCTAACTTCTACTTACTTATTATTACCAGGTCAAAAAATGACCTTTGGTTTTGTCACTTTTGGGTCGTAAATTATTTATTTGTCAGTATCTAGAATTAGTTTGAGAAATGAATTAACCCAACAACTGATTTGAAAAAAGATGCCGTTATTTGCACATAGTATGTGCAAATTATTGTGCATGTAATAGAATCTTTATATGATGTTTTATTTTATTTCCCTTGCGTGTATAATTAATTATTTCTTTAATTATGGGATTAATAGTATTCCTTTTTTCTAGTTATTTCCTTTTTGAATTATGCATGTGATCTGCACCTTTTAGGTGTATTATTTTAGCACTTATTATGGCAGTTTTCACGGGCTTTTGCCCAAGGTTTTAATGTTTTTTTACAGTTTTAAAGATCGAGCCAAATTGCAGAAGAGAAGTAAAAAAAGAGGAATTTTGAAGCATAAAGATCGAGCCCAATTGCAGTTTTAAAGATCGAGCCCAATTCCTTTTTTCTAGTTATTTCCTTTTTGAATTATGCATGTGATCTGCACCTTTTAGGTGTATTATTTTAGCACTTGTTATGGCAGTTCTCAAGGGCTTTTGCCCAAGGTTTTAATATTTTTTTGCAGTTTTAAAGATCGAGCCCAATTGCAGAAGAGAAGTAAAAAAAAGAGGAATTTTGAAGCATAAAGAAGCCCACACAACTTGTGGGCCAAGAAGGAAGAAAAGCCCATGAGGCCGGAGCCAATTTCCAGACAACTCGAAAGAGGAAGTCGGGCGCATGAAGTTGAATCCAATTGATAATTGGCTGCCAAATAAATCCAAGTGGGCAGAATTTAATTCCAATCCAATTATTAATTGGATTGCAATTGGATTCCAATTAATTGTGAATGGGCCGAAACCAATTGGAGTCCAATTATCCAATTGGTTTGCATTGGTTTGAATTGGATTCCAATTAATTGTGAATGGGCCGAAACCAATTGGAGTCCAATTATCCAATTGGTTTGCATTGGTTTGAATTGGTTTGAACTGGATGGCAATCGGATTCCAATTATCCAATTGGATTGGAATTAAATGGATTAAGTGGGCAGCCATGGGCATGAAGATGCTGCGAAGCTTAAAAGGGAAGCAATGAAGTTTTGGGTAATTACCAATCCAAGAAGGAATTAAAGAGAGAAGTTGGGAGTTACCAAATTTGAAGAGACTCCATGTGCTTAATTAATTCTCTTTCCAAGTAGAAGAAGGTTTCCTTATTCCATTAGGAGATTGGTTAATTGCTGATTTGTATCCCTATATATATGGGATTATTCCTGCACTTTTAGATACAAGCTTTTAGAGACAAGTTTTTAGATAGAAGTTTTCCAGATAAGTTTTATAGAGAATAGTTTTTTAGTTTACAAATAATTCTCACGCAAGATACAGTTTCGCGTTAGTATAGTTTTCCTCTGTTCTGTTCTGTTTTACTCTGTTTCAATCACAACTTTGGATTTTCCCGACGGGCAGTCTACCGTTTGGCCAAACCGGCGGTTGTCAGATCGCGACTTCTTAAATTTTAGTACAGTATTCTCTTTTCTCTTTTAGTGTCTTCTTTTATAATTATGTGTTTTTCGTGTTTTATCATGAATAGCTAATTTATTAGTTCGGGTATTAGGTAAGAAGCCATAATCCATGCATGTATGAACCTAGGAATTAATCTAAGGTCTAATGAATTATGTATCTAAATTGCTTGTGTTTATATGTCTAATTACTAAGATTCTATTAAGCCTGATCAACTTAGTTTAATCTGGTAGAGTCAGTGAGTGGCACAACTACCGGCCGAGTAGTACAGGATTAATTGGGTAATAATTTCTAATGCATCGTCAGTAGGAATTATTAGTTTCGGGTTCTTCTAGTTTTTAATGCTTCTATTTGTTAATTAATAAGGTTTGCAGGGACTCGCGGTCTGTTAGTTAACGTAGTTAGAGAATAATTCCTTTGCGGGGACTCGCGGGGGATTATCGAGAATCTATGGGAGAATTGGGATTATTTGCGGGGACTCACGGTAATACTATAACTGAAACGGCATAAGTAATTAGACAAGTTAAGAGGTTTATGATTGAATGCATGAGATTAAGGTGGATTTACATAATACCGGAACTTCCTCTCATTAATTGATTTCTGTTTACGTCTTTTATTTAATTATTAGTTTAATTATTATTTTGCTAAATTTAAGTGACAACTCTAAGGTCTCTTAAGAGACACAAAGGTGACTACTAGTCATAGTTTGGTTTTATTTACATGTTAAATTGGAATTAGAATTAAATTGCCGTCTCTGTGGATCGACCCTGTCTACTACTGTGCTATATTTTCTTAGCATCTTAATTGCAGGTTTTAAGTAGTACTTTTACTGTATTTGGTAGACCCACGACAAGTCCTTTCACCATGATTCTTAATCATTAATTTATTCTTCACTATTTATTTCTTTTTTGAATTATACATGATTAATTTTAATAATTAATCTATTCCTTAATAATTTTTTCTTATTACTCGGAATGTGTGAAAAAAATTTCACACATTCTTCGAAAATAACTCATGTTTGGGTCATTTTACGGGAGCAAAAAAATAAAATTTTAGACAAAATTGAGCGTTTTAGTATTGATTGGTCCCCGGTTTTTTAAAGGCTACAATTTTCTTAAATATTTATTGCCTTTGACACTAATATTATCAAAAGAGAAACTGTAAATATTTTTTTTCATATTACTCAGGACGTGTGAAAAAAATTTCCTTACATACTTCGAGAATAACTCATGTTTTGGTCATTTTACGGGAGTGGAAAAATAAATTTTTGACAAAAATGAGCATTCCGCCTCAATTTAGTACTAATCGGTCCTCCTTTTTGAACGGTATCCCTTTCTTAAATATTGTTTGTCCTTCACTCTAATTTTCCTGAAAAAGAGCTGTAAATATTTTTTTTCTTACTCGGGACGTGTGACAAAATTTTCTAACCTTATTCGAGAATAACTCATGTTTGGTAGTTTTACGGGGGCCGAAAAATAATTTTTGGACAAAACTGAGCGTTGAGCCTCCACTTACTACTTATTTTTCCTCCTTTTTTTCAAATGATGCATGTTGATCATAAGTTAATTTCAGTAGACTTTATTAGTTAATTGGTTCGTGCAAATGTAGATAATTAATAAAAGAAATAACAAATACATAAGAAATAAATTAACAATTTAGAATTAATAATGCATAATGCAAAAAAATAATAATAAAGAATAGATTAATTATTAATATCAACCATGTATAATTCAAAAAGGAAATAAATAATGAAGAATAAATTAATGATTAAGAATCAATCATGCATAATTCAAAAAGGACCTAGAAAAAAAAGGAATACTATTAAGCCCATAATTAAAGAAACAATTAATTATGCACTCAAGGGTAATAAATAAAACATAATATAAAGATTCTATAATATGCATAATAATTTGCACATAATATGTGCAACCAACATTATCCTTTGAAAAAATCACTACTACAAAAAGGGCTTTCAATGGCGGTTTTTAAGGGTTTTTAACGGCGGATTTTGGACTTTTTGAACCGCCATCTATCTGGCAGCCGTAGAAAGTTAGCGGACTTTCTACGGCGGTTTAGTTCTAGACCGCCGTAGAAAGTGGCTTTCTACGGCGGTTTAGTTCTAAACCGCCGTAGAAAGTGGTCTTCCCTACCGCCTTTGAAAGTGGAAACTTTCTACGGCGGTTTAGTTCTAAACCGCCGTAGAAAGTGGTGACTTTCTACGGCGATTTAGTTCTGGACTGCCGTAGAAAGTGGCCACTTTTTCAGACCCAAACCGCGATAGAAAGTGAAAATTAATATGGTTTAAAGCAAAACCTGTTGCTAAAAGTTTAATACAAATATCACCAAGATACAAATTGAAATCGCTATTATATTACAGGGGCATAGCCAAAAATATTTGTACAACTATAATATCAACAAGTTATCATTAGTATCCATCAACTACGGCTAATGCTCCACAATATAACTAGCGCATATTTTTCTCATAGCATCTATATCCCCATTGCTTAATGGAGTGCGGTCGAGCTTGAAGTACTGCAACAGAGTATAAATTCAAAAGTAATTGAGTAGCAAAATGAAATACAGTCAAGTAAGTTATGAGAAATCAAATACCTTTTCGAGTGCCAATGTGTCGGATTTCATTGCGATTTGGGACATGTAGTGCATGACATAGTAGCCACACTCCCAGTTAGACGTTTGCTTTTTATGCTAATGAATATTAGTATACGAGTTAGAAGATCATACAATTTTATACAACACATCGTTGAATAAAAAATTCAATAAGAACCAATTTTGCCTTAACTACTATCCATTCAGGTTGCATATGCACATTTCTGGGCAATCCTAAGAAAGCTTGATAATTAAACATCACCCTATAAAAATGAAAGCGGAATGAAAATAATTAGCAACATATGTATATATGATTGGCATTAGAAATTATATATGCATTCTAACATTAGTTAATATATATAACTCACTCGTCTATAAGTATTACTGCCTCCTCTTTTTGTGGGTTTTGTAAAGAATCAAACCAGTACACAACCTTTTCAATCGGTCTAATGGCTATAAGCATCCAATGTTCACTGCAAACAAAAAATTTAATGACCTCATATCTTTAAATCAGTGTTTCTTAAAAATTAGAGAAACGCTTACAGTGTTTACCCCTAAAGATATGGCACCAGATAAATTTCTTTATTCCGATCCTTCAAGTTTTGTGCAATGTAGTGTACCCTATCTTCATATGTGTTTCCTAGTGCCGTGACATGATCAGCTGAGAGAAACCCTATCCCCTTCCTTTCAACCAAATCATGTAAAGCTCTAGAGAATTTACATTATCATGCATCATTGGTTAGTCTAGGCACATGGAATGCATACTATATATAACAATAATATGAAATAGGTTATAAAATTAAGTGGAAACTCACTTGGTGAACAATTGCATCAAACAGTTTGTGACCATGCTTTCTCTTGACAATAATTCACCGACATCCATTCGATCTATCAAAATAGGATGATCCACACCTATGATATCTCTTGTCATTTGAAACAAGAAGCCATTGAAGTTCGAATCTTTCTCTATTCGGAGTTGTAACTCGTGCAGTGGATCAGATGTCGAAGAGGATGCCATTTCATTTGGAACCGTCGAAGAAGATTTTATATCATCCATAGAATTCAAACGACCTTTTTTCTTTTTTAAACATTTATCCACCTAACAACATTTGAAATAACATTAAATATACAAAATGGTATTAAGTAATTCACAAATAAATGTAAGAATATACCTGTGTTACTGGATCCGGAATAAGTTCAATTAAATGTATAGGCCATTCCACGAAAAAGGATCGGGACATTCCCACAGTTGAAGCCTCTTCCTCAGGAAATGGAAGAGGGGCAAAATCATCATATGAAATTTTAATTGTAACCCTTGCGCAACCTTTCCTTACCTCGCGGCCGTGGTGCTTTCTCTGCTTATAAACATTTCCCTTGGCCACAAGCTTACGTCTCTTACATGTATCCTCAGAGATGAACATATGACATTCATACCCATCCTCAGATAATAGGCAAGTGAATGAACATTACTCAACCATTTCCACTAACTTCAAAAACCAAGTGTAATCATGAAAAACAATATCAAGCTTCTTTAGAAGTGACAATATGAAAGAAATTATACAAAAAAATATGAAAGACATAAATGTACTTTAAGTACCTTGTATTCGCCTAAAGAACTCACATCTTCCAAGTTTGTTGCAATAGGGCTATTCTGAACCTCAGAGGCTTTAATCGGGTCCATAGATGAAACAGGTATCGTATGTAACTCAGGCAAACTTGTAGGGATAAGAGGGGAAAAATTTTGCCTACGAGGTTCTTTAGGATGTAATGTCAGACTCACAGGGGAAACATTGCTACCATGGACCTCAAACATCTCTGGGGTCATTCCGGAGGTTTCTGGGTTCAAGCTCTGAGCTTTGGCACTATTGAGGACAGTGGCTTTTGCTGTATCATAGTCAGTCCCCATCTTACCACATATAAACCCAACCATCATCTTAAGATGTGTTTGACATTCATCGAGTTGGGCAGTGGTTTTCTAAAGCTTTCTTTTAGTTAAATCTAGTTCATCTTTAAGCGACGGGCTTGTTTTCGGGAAAACCTCTGTGATACGTGCCCTGGTAGAATGGCCGCAAACACGACCGAGGTGATCGGTCTTTCCCGTTGCCTTGACAAGAATGTCATTCCTACCCTCTGCAACTTTCTCCCCTTGGGACTCGAGCAAACATAGATTTTCCTAAACGTTTTGCCAAAAATATGAAATGTAAATAGATCAATTATATATAATTTTAATTATATGCATAGCTTAAAGAACTGAAACATAAGAAAATGTATGGTGCAAACTTACAATTTCCCTTCCAACACGACCAGCCTCTGGGTGAAGTATTCGCCTTTTTTGTTTGTGTGAGCCTGTCTCCAAAGTAGATGCCGACCTGGCCCTGCATAAGATTCTTCCCCTTCTTCTTCGGACGGACCGTCCTCTAAAGGTTCTTCCCAGTTGCAATTAAAGCCTCTTCATGCAAATTCTTCTTTAGCAGTCGGTATCCACCTCGAGATAAATTATGGTAAAAAGCATTTAAAGTGGCATTCTTTTGCGCTTTTTCACGAATTGCCTAGAGAAAAATACAATGAAAAGTGATTATCCATAAACTGAGCAATTTCAAATATCCAAAAACAAGAAGGAAATGAATTTCAAAAACCCACCTGCCATTCTTCTATTTCGCGGCTAGCCTTAAACTTAAGCCATGTCTCCCTAGGGAGATATTTATATTCAAGGCATGGGTCCTCACCCTGCAAGTCACCATTTACATATCTACCTAAAAAGGATTTCCAATCTTTCCAACGTTTACCGGCATAAGAAATCCACTTGGTTTCGAGTTCTTCGGTTGATTCAAAAACAAATAATGCCTACAATAAACAATAGAAGTACAAATTTAGATAAATTTGGGTTCATTTGTATGAATGGGTAAACAAACAATGCATTATAATTTTGTAGAATACCTGTATTTCCATCCACACTCTCTTCTTGATCTCGTCGGGAACTTTGGGCCATGATGCATATTCCATAATGTCCACTTTGCTCCGGGCCGTGATTGCTACGAATGTAATCCACTTCGTATGATAATTTTTAGGCTTATTTTTAAAATCAAACGAAATCTCAAGAGTTTTCCCCTTCATACGCATTTCCAAAAGATCGTTGCAATTTGTAGGCCCTCTACCTCTTTTAGCTCTAGTATAAGACCCATCTCCATTGCTCTTTCCCTCATCACTATGGTCCTCATTGCGTTTTCTTTTTCGGGCCATTAGCTTACCTTAAACTTCATGTAAATACAAAGAGAATACAAGATAACATATTTGCATTTAAAGAAAAGCTTTAATTTCAAAACCCACGCGCCATTGAACACTTTAAACCAAAGGAGACAAAAAACAAGAATGCTTGTAATGTTTAAATTTAAAAGGCAATGTACATTTCGCAACTTCACTCCTAAAAAATACTCTCCTCTCCTTCCCTAAAACAAGAGAAGTCCTTTGTGCTTTTGCAATAAAGAAGCTTTACATTGATGCAACCATAGCCTCGCTTTCAATAGATTAGGGGAATTCATAACATTAAACCAAGGGAGGAACACACCTTCCCCTCAACCACAAAGCCTTATCCTCCTTAGCACTAAAGGAGAAACACTAAATCGCAAAAGGTAAAAGATTTAAGGAGAAGTGATATTTCAAACTCTACATTTATGAAAAAAATCCCCCTCACCAAGGAGAATGACTCACAAAGCATATTTCACGCATTTCAAACAAAGATAAGGGAAAGCGAAGAGGAGATAGTGATATTTACAATACACAAGTGCCATTATCCAACTTAAACCAAAGGAGCCCCAAAAAAAGTGGACTTATAAAAGGTACCATTGATAAAGTACTTCACATTTCACAACCAACAAACTAATGAGAAAAATCATGTCTACTAAAGGGAAAAACCAAAATATAGGGAGAAAAGTAAAAGCGTAAAGGAGGTGTACTTCATCCCTAAAAAGTACTCTTCTTCCCTAAAACAAGAGAAGCAACACTCAAAAGATACTTTGTGCTTGTGCAATAAAAATGCTTTAAATTGATGCAAAGATAGCTTTACTTTTAATATATAAGGGGCATTCAAGATATTAAAACAAGGGAGCCCCAAAGAAGGAACCCTATAAAGCTTAAATTCCACACAGTGGACTCAACAACCAAGCATTTTCCTCATTATCACTAAAGGAGGAACACTAAATCGACTAAGAACCGAAAGCAAACACCAATGTTCTCAAATTAATCAAGCAAAACCGAAATCAACATTTGTGTTTCTCATCTTAGTGAAGGAAACCCGAATTGAAAGGGTACTTAATTGAAATCCCAATCAAACACCTAGGTTCTCAACTTATGTGGGACAAAACACAAAATTCAACAACCAAACCAATGCAACCAACAATCGATAAATCCAAAAGCATTCCAATCATTCATCACTAGCATCAAACCCGAAATCAACATTATATTGTGCACAAAAACCCTAGTCCAATCGGAAGTAATTACAAAATGGAAGGTAACATTGCAAAAGCTTTAAAATGCAAGCATAGAAGTTGGATAAACCTTATGTTTGCACTCCTACATCCAAGGCCGAAAATATTGGAGTGGGAAAATGGAAGAAATGTTGGCCGGGGTGAAGCGACACACAAAGATCAGCCCTTGGTCCTCGACGTCTGATCAGCACACCAAGCAGCCGCCGGGAAGTGCGGGAAATGGGCGGAGTTCGACGGGTTGCGCCGGCGATGGGTCCCGGGCGCGAAGAAACCGAACCGGGGCTGGAGAAGGGAGAGGGAAACAGGGAAGAAGCTGGGGAGAAGAAGGGGAAAAGAATAAGGAAAAAGATGTCTAAGTTCAAATATTTTGAACTTAGACCGGCAGGTTGGTTCAACGGCGGTTCAACCGCGAACCGCTGTAGAACCAACTTTCTACGGTCTGCCGCGAACCGCCGTAGAACCAACTTTCTACGGCGGTTTCACAATGAACCGCCGTAGAAAGTTGGTTCTATGGCGGTTCACGGTTGAACCGCCGTTGAATGTTCCCTTCTAAGGCGGTTTTCGTGAACCGGCGTAGAAGAGGAGAAAAAAATTGGAGCCAATTCCCGCGCGGGCATATTTTGATATTAAATTTTTTTTCATTTTCATAAACTAACCCCACAATTTTGTAAATATAATATTATATACCCAATTTACATTGTATTTATTAATTATGTACAAAAGCTCGACTTTTATGAACCATTTAATAATTAAATTTCAAATTTTCCCTTGAACCATTTGCATTTAAATTTCACGTGCTATTACACAATAATTATAGGTAAAAGATCAAAATTAATAAATTTCGTAAATTTACATGTAAGCGTCGATAAAGTAATAAGCTTCATTATCTTCCCTAAATTTTCTACTTTTTTGACTTGGGCGAAGGGGATAAAATAATCAAATCGATACATGCATTAGGTACGTAGTATAAGAAAAATTAATGCTTAAGTGGCCGATAAAAAAAAAAAAAAAGAAATACTTACTGGATTTCATTAGCTTATATATATATGTATATATTTGCAATTACGATAATACTAATCAAATATGTATTGTGAAATACATTAAATTTAGTATGGTGCAAAATATAATGTATTTTATTTACTTGCACCGATTGATCATTATTAAATTGCATATACAATATTACAGGGGAATGTAAGGGAGAAGTAGGGGAACTGTGGGAAAATTAGAGATATTAGACCAAAACCCTAGACCCTAAACCCTAACACCGTAGACCAACAAATTTGAATTTAGACCGGTGATTTATTCTATGACGGTTCAAAAATAAACCGCCGTAGAAAATACTTTCTACGGCGGTTCAAAAATAAACCGTTGTAGAAAGCCACCTTTCTACGGCGGTTTCACAATGAACCGCCGTTTAAAGTTGATTCTACGGCGGTTTTATGTTGAACTGCCATAGAAAAGTAGTTTCAATTGGAGCCAATTCCCGCGCGCGCATAAATTTCTATTTTTATTTTATTTTTTGAACCCTAACCCTAAACCCTAATCCCTATTAATTGTTTTTCCCATTTTCATAAATTAACCTCAAAAATTTTGTAAATATAATAGTACATACCCAATTTACATTATATTTATTAATTACAGAAGCTCGCCTTTTATGAAACCTTTAATAAGTAAATTTCAAATTTTCCCATGCACCAATTTTCCATCGAAAATTTTCATGTACTATTACACAATAATTTTAAGTAAAAGCTCAAAATTAATAAATTTCGTAAAATTACATGTAAGCTGTGATAAAGTAATAAGCTTCATTATCAGTCCTAAAATAATCAAATCGATAAATGCATTAAGTACGTAGTATAAGAAAAATTAATGCTTACGGGCCCAAAAAAAAAAAAAAAAGAAATACTTACTGGATTTCATTAGCTTATATATATATATATATATTTGGAATTAAGGACGATAATATTAATCAAATATGTATAGTGAACTACATTAAATTTAGTATGTTGCAAAATATAATGTATTTTATTTACTTGCAACGGTTGATCATTATGAAATTGCATATCCAATATTACAGGGGAATGCAGGGGAGAAGCAAGGGAACTGTGGGGAAATTATAGATATTAGACCAAAATATTTGAATTTATGCCCGCGCGGGAATTGGCTCCAATTGTTTCCACTTTTCTACGGCGGTTCAAAAACAACCGCCTTAGAAAATACTTTCTACGGCGGTTCAATGAAGAACCACCGTAGAAAAGTGGAAATAATTGAAGCCAATTCCCGCGCGCGCATAAATTTCTCTTTTTATTTCATTTTATGAAGCCTAAACCCTAAACCCTATAAATTTCTATTTTTTTCATGTTCATAAATTAACCCCAAAACTTTGTAAATATAATATTACATACCCAATTTACATTATATTTATTAATTATGTACAGAAGCAAGCCTTGTATGAAACATTTAATAATTAAATTTCAAATTTTCCCATGCAACATTCCACCGAAAAATTTCATGTACTATTACACAATAATTTTAGGTAAAAGCGCAAAATTCAGTTTATGTGTTCTTAAATAATTATCTCTATTTTAATAATTAAAGGCAATCAATAATTGCAATTATGTTAATATAAAACAAAAATAGCTTGAAAGAATTAATACTCTTTACAATTGGATACAAGTACTCATTGTCGTATCCATGTATAGTCTTAATAGCGCTACTGTATATCTCGTACACATGCATGCTAGTTAAGAGGCAAAAAATAGAAATAGGTTGCCGCCGGTACGGAGCGCGCCTCAATATAAAATATATTGAAGAATCTCTCTAAAATAATAAAGATTTATTAATCGATAAACGAATAATTAATTCATTTAGCGGTCAATAACTAACCTCGCTAAATGAATATCTTTTTTGCGATGCATAGAAAAGTAATTTATCAAGAGTTAAATATAAAATCAAAACAAAAATCATTGTACAGCTTCCCCTGTAAATTTTACCAAAAGTACTACTCCTTGCAAAAAAAAAAAAAAAAAACATGAGACATTTATTCATAAATGAAAAACAAGGAAATCAATTTGCCAGAAAATTCGACAGAGTCTCCCGTATAAATGTAACATACTCCCTGTCAAAGATATGCACATAATTAAATACTTCATTAAGATTCCAACTACTTCAAATAATACGGAATTCAGTTTAAAATCAATTCCGACAGAGTCTTCCGTGTAAATTTAACCAAAATACTCTGTCATCCTAACATCAACACAAAAGCTTCACACAATTTCCAACAATAACAAATTCATTTATAAACATTTCGCTATATGAAGTTCCCTGGAAATTTTATCCCTTGCTTGCGCGGCTTCATCGGAGTTGTGACCTGTTTCAATCAGACAGTACGAAGGATAAAAATAAATATTGTTATAAAATTATGTCCACCTCGTTTCATTAAAATCAAATATGCATATATAAATATACACACACACACACACACATACACACACATACACACCCACAGAAACAAAAAAAACAATAATAAATAAATAAACAATATACCTGAAAATGATTTTTAACTTATTCTCTTTCTCTTATGGGACACTTGATCCTCGAACCATAATCCTTCGCTGTGGTCATCAAGAAGTATGTATTTATCAAGTTCCCTATCTTCTTCAACTGCTCTCGATTTAGGTAACCCACTAGAGAAAGGGCCCGCCTCTTAAAGCCCTTCTTCTGTATCAATCTCTTCCACTCCGTGATGTTGTTTACCATGAAGAACAACAGACCAATGTTCGTCACAAGGATCAGTGATATAAAAAACTTGTTTCGCCTGCGATGCAAGTATAAATGGTTCCCCCTTAAAACCCTCTCGATGAGGGTCAATCAAGGTAAAACCCAATGGATCATCAGTTCGAGCCCCATTATTGTTATCAACCCATTTGCATCGAAATACAACTACTTTGAAACAAACATAGTGAAGCTCTCAAATATCTTCGATCACCCCATAATATGCCATGCTTGCATACATTGGATTTTTATCCTTCCTGCTAAAAACATGTAAAGCCTCCGAGATTAATGTAACACCACTGTTTTGTGCCGTGCTCTTCTCATCTTGTCTCTTAGTAGCAAATGAATAGGCTTAAACGCCAACCATTTTAATGTCTCCGAAACGTCTTTGCTCATGACATCATTACCAAACCAATAGACAAATGTCCGAATATGTTCATTGAGCACATTTTGATCCGTGCAAGCAGGATAAGACGTTCTTATTGAACGCATATGGTCTCTCACATAGGGCTCAACTTCTTCAGAATTGCGCAGTATGTAGAGATGCGCCTTCATCAATTCAACATTAGAAGGCGTAAACATTTTTCCTCCCCTTGTGCCCATACCTGTAATCCTCCCATCGTGCCGATTCTTAAATATTCCAATTGATGCTGTCTCAGCCAAGTACTCAGTGCAAAACTCAATTACCTCCTCAGCTATATAACCTTCAACAATACTGGCATCAGGACGATAACGATTCTTAACATACCCCTTAAATAGTTTCATATATCGCTCAAATGGGTACATCCATTGCAAATGAACAGGCCCGCAGATGTTTATCTCCCTAACCAAATGAATCACCAAATGTATCATTATATCAAAGAAGGCGGGTGGAAAATACATTTCTAATTGACAAAGGACAACAATTATTTCATCTTGTAACTGATCAAGTCTTTCACGCGCGATAACCTTGCTACATATAGCATTGAAAAAGAAACAAAGTCTTGTTATACTGGACTTAACATGCTTGGGCAATATCGAGCGAATAGCTACAGGCAACAATTGTTGCATTAAGGCATGCCAATCATGAGACTTCAAACCAACCAGTTTTAAATCTTTCAAGGAAACAAGTCTACTTACATTTGAAGAATATCCGGATGGAACTTTGACGCTACGCAAACTTGAACACAGTTGTTTTTTCTCTTTTTTGGACAAAGTGTGACAGGCAGGAGGTAGATATGTGCGTTGTCCTCGAGCTACCGGTGCTAAATTTGATCTTATGTTCATATCAACCATATCGAGTCTCGCGTTATAACCATCCTTAGTTTTACCAGGTATGTTCAAAAGCGTACCTAACAGGCTTTCACAAATATTTTTCTCAATATGCATAATGTCGAGACAATGTCTGACATCCAAGTTCTCCCAGTATGAAAGTTCAAAAAAGATGGATTTTTTATTCCAACAATATTTATCATTATTGCTGGACTCCGAAGGTTTTCCAAACTCCACATTAATGTCCGTCACTTGAGCTTTCACCTCTGGCCCGCTCAAGGGTTCTGGAGCTTTTCTAAACTCTTGAAATCCATTGAATGCTCTTTTCATACGACGATACGGATGAGTCTCGGGAAGAAATCTACGATGCCCAAGGTATATTGTCTTCCTCCCATGTGCAAGCTGACAAAAATCTGTACTCTGCTCACATATAGGGCATGCTTTATGCCCTTTAACAGAGTACCCAGACAAGTTTCATATGCAGAAAAGTCATTAATGGTACAGAACAACATGGCACGTAATGTGAACATTTCTTCACGGTATGCATCAAACACAAGTGCGCCTTCATCCCATAACTTTTTCAAATCTTCAATAAGAGGAGCAAGATACACATCGATGTCATTTCCTGGTTGCCGTGGGCCTGAAATCATTAGAGACATAAGTATATACTTGCGCTTCATACACAAGTAAGGCGGCAAATTGTAAATAACCAACAACACCGGCCATGAGCTATGTGTGCTACTCAGACTGCCAAACGGGTTCATTCCATCAGTACACAAACCAAGCCTCAAATTTGTAGCTTCTCCCCCAAATGAAGGATACATTGAATCAATTTTTTTTCCACTGATCTGAGTCTGATGTATGCATTATCACCTTGCCATCATCACTGGGAATACACAGATCTGAATGCCATGTTATAAGTTTTGCATCTTTTGCATTAGCGAACAACCGTTTAAATCTCAGTATTATAGGAAGATACCACAGAACCTTAGCCGGCGACCCCTTCTTTTACGCATCAGAACTGTCTTCAACCTCATCACACAGCTGCTTGTTTTTGTATCGTGAAGTTTTACACTTAGGACAAAGCAATAAATCCTTATACTCATTCTTGTAGAGGACGCAATCGTTTGGGCAAGCGTGGATCTTCTTATACTCCATACCCATTGGACACAATATTTTTTTTGCCTCATAAATTCGATCTGAAAGTTCATTATCTTTTGGAAGCATATCTTTCAATACCCTCAATAAGGCTGTAAAACTAGTATCTGACCACCCATTTGTCGCTTTCAAATTAAACAACTTCAAAACACTAGACAAGCATGTAAGTGCAACCGTTGTATAGAGGCTTCTCATTGTCACCCAAAATGGAAGCAAGAACTTCCGGTTTATCAGCTAAATCCTCGGCCACATCCTCAATCATGTCATCTAATCGATCTCTAGTAATCCCATCATCTCCTTTTGTATGAGATTTTCTTTGCTCAGGTAAACTATCAATACTTTCACCATGCCAAATCCACAATTTATAAGAAGGATCAAATCCATTCCGATATAAATGGAATCTTATTGTATCTGAGTTATCAAACCGCGCACCATTTTTACAAGCTTTACATGGACAATGGACGTACTTTGTATTCTTATAAGCCAATTCAATGAAATTCTCAACTTCTTTCGCATAAAAATCAGAGGTCCGATCACCATACAACAAGATATTTCGATCCATGCGTAACTAACTCCTTGAAATAATTACAAAACCAAATAATAATTCAACAAACAATGTAGAAAGTATCAAATTGCATGCTTGTCTTAGCACATGTCATACTAATGTTACTCATATAATCAAAACTAATATAATACCTCAATGAAAAAAATAATGCATAACCAACACATGCGCAATAGACATAATCAAATGAAGAAGAACCCATAAGTTTTTCATTTATGCATTTTATCAAACACATGCAATGCATAAAAAAATAATACACACTCTAAGTAGTGCTAATTATATGAACATCATCCATTAAAAATCAAACACTATAAATCAAATCACATCACCAAGAAACTACATAGTATAACTAAATAGGGTTCCACAATACTAAGGTTCACCATATACATGGATTGCAACTTTAATTTTTAGTACTCTACCATAAATAAAAATAAATTCAATATACACATATCTAAAGTACAAGAATAAGCAATTACTGAGAAATTTTAGAAGTTTCTAACCTTAAGGTGGTAAATTTTAGCTTCAAATGACGATTCTTTACATCAAACGTGCAAAACCGTAGTAGAAATTTGGAGAAGAAGACTTTTGGCCGCAATATGGAGATACACGTTGTTATTTAGGGTTAAATACGTCAATACAACGGCGGTTTTCATATCAACCACCATAGAAAGGGACCTTCTACGGCGGTTTGCTTATAAACCGCCGTAGAAGGTCCCTTTCTACGGTGGTTTGATTATAATCGCCGTTGAATGTCCATTTCTACGTCGGTTATAATAAAACCGCAGTAGAAAGTCCCTTTCTACGGCGGTTTATTTTAAAACCGCCGTAGAAAGTCCGTATTTCTTTTATAACGGCGGTTTTCTCTTTTCCGCCGTTAAACCGCAGCCGTTAAAGCTCTATTTTGTAGTAGTGAATGATTCTAAAATTAACTTCATTTTTTCCAACATATTCGAGTTTCCCTTAATAACTTACGCGATCTGTTATTAAACAAGTGTCCCATTAGGGATCGACACACAGATTAAAGAGGTGAGTAATATTTTTTAAATCCCTATTTATATTTTTCTTGTTTAACTAGAAATTAAATGAGAATTGTGTAATGTATGTGCATTTGGAAAGATAATGTAATTATTATTATTACATGAGATCAATTAAATTATGAATAAAATTGAGAGTTTTGTAACATTTTGAATTAAATGTGTAAAAAAAAAATTACTTATTTTATAACAAAAATATCTCTCTAAAGTGATAATTAGTATTAAAAAAAAAAAAGAAAAAAAAACGGAAGGAATACATTATGTAAATCTATATTAGGTTGTGTTTAAAATGCCTTTTTTTCTTTTGTGAATAAAAGTTTTTTTTTTTTTGAGCATAAAAGTTTTACAAATCAAGTTGCATAAATAAGTAATACTCTTTTCAAAAATGTTGCAGAAGGAATATCCCTAAATTGAACTTTTCTTCAATACACTCGTACTTTTTGTGTTTTTAATTCGGCACTATTACCTATCTATTACATGGGACAGAGGAAGAACGATGTTGGAGAGTCTCTGCAGAGTCCTATCAGTCAGCACTTTGAATAATTAGAACTCGTAGACGTAAGAATCGAATTCCCGACATTTGGGTGGTTCTTTATTCATCACAACTGTTGCGGTATTGATTCGTTGCTATACACTCATACATTGGAGACGTCACTCAGATCAAACTAATTGACTTTTACAGTTTTTTTAACCATTATATACGTACGTTTTTCACTATTTTCTTTTTTTTTTTTTGTAAATCTTCACTTGATAATAATAAAATATATACCCATCTATTAATATTAGGGAGAAACTCCCGTTTATTCGGGAAGACAAGATCTCTCACTATGAAAGAATGGAAAACTCCCATGATGAAAGAAGATAAAAAAAAACTAAAAAAAAAAAACATAAAAGAAATCTATTTTCCGAACGGTTACTGCGTTTAGTATTTTCCGATTTTCTTATTTTTGGCCAGGGGTATTTTTGTCTTTTCACAGGGGAATATTACTGCGTTTAGTAAATCTGTTACTGCTTGTAACATGCCTCTAAAAGTTTTACAAATCAAGTTGCATAAATAAGGAATATTCTCTTTTCAAAAAAGTTGCATAAGGAATATCTCTAAATTGAACTTTCTTCAATACACTCGTACTTTTTGTTTTTAATTCGGCACTATTACCTATCTATTACATGAGACAGGGGAAGAACGATGTTGGAGAGTCTCTGCTGAGTCCTGTCAGTCAGCACTTTGAATAATTAGAACTCGTAGACGTAAGAATCGAATTCCCGACTTTTGGGTGGTTCTTTATTCATCACAATGTTGGGGTATTGATTCGTTGCTATACACTCATACATTGCTCAGATCAAAGTAATTGACTTTTACAGTTTTTTTTAACCATTATATACGTACGTTTTTCACTATTTTTTTTTTCTTTTTTGTAAATTAGGAGCGCACGCTCAATTATATCATGAGTGATGACTACAACAGTCTACCTGTTATAATTTGAAATAACTTAATTAAAGACGTCCATACCATTCCATCCATCTATTGTGACTTTTGAATGTATATATTTTTTTTCTTTTTTTTTTTTACACGAATTTATAAGTTTTTGGATTATTTCAAAAAGTAACCCTAAAATAAAATTTCTTACTCTTTTAAATTTATAGTTAGAGACGAGATTTTAAGTTTTTAAGATAGATTTGGATTTGGTAACCTTTTTTTTTTTTCTAGTAAATTGGATTTGGTAACCTTGCAACATTAATTGAGAACGTAAAAATGCGTATTAGAAAGGAATTTTTTTTTTATTGAAAATATAAAAAAACTTATTGGGAAAGATGAAAATTATTATAAAATGCAAAATGAGGTTCAAATATTAGTTTGAGTCATGTTACCAAACGAACTGTTAGAACTTGAATTACATGTCTAGTATTCCAATGACTCGTTGCGTGTTCATTATTTGGATTAAAACCAATAAGCTCGACCAAACTAAACCATATGTCAAATGGGTTCCAAGAAGACCAGAGATTTGGAAAAAAAAAAAAAAAAAAAAAGCTCTCAGCCCCGGTTCTGAAATTTTGGAGAATTACATTCAACATTTATTGTGGTACAAACAATCTCAAGTACTTTTTTTTTTTTTAATAATAAATTTCATATTTCATTAATCAAGAGAGAATCAGTGATACAACTGGATCTGATAATAATCAGATAAAAACAGTTGAAAATAAACTAAATCAAACCTATGCAGATCTAAACAAGTAGTAATCCGTGTATATATATCTAATAGAACAAAAAATTGCCATTGCGTTGGACAAATCACGTATCGAAGTATGAATTTGATCTCAAATATGTCACTAACCTTCTGATGAAAGCTCCCAATCGATTGAATCTTCACTTGATAATAATAAAATATATACCCATCTATTAATATTAGGGAGAAACTCCCATTTATTCGGGAAGACATCTCTCACTACGAGAGAATGGAAAACTCCTATTATGGAAGAAGGCAAAAATAAACTAAAAAAAAAAAATAACATAAAAGAAATCTATTTCCCCCATCTCCCATATCGATTTTGAAAGGTAAACTTTTACGCATGTCGGATTGTTAGACACGAGACCCTTCCTTGAACAAAACATGTTACTCTGATAATATTACAAAAGATGCTTAGCACTATACATGTGACATTGGTTTCTTAGATGATGAGTTCTAGTCATAATCCGAATGAAATTGAATTGTGTTGTGTAGGACACGAGGTGTAAGAGTAATAATCATGTGTAGATTATCGACTATTTTTGCTTCTTTCAGTTTTGTAAAAAATATATCACTATAAATATTTGGTCATCCAATTAAAATTTATTAGTATATATTATGAGTTTTACTTTATTTTAATAATAATAACTTTTGTTAATAAGCATAATTAATTATACTTTTCCATATTACACATTTTTATAACTTTTGTGTAAATATTACTCCATATTCACGTGCGTGGAGAAATGTTAAGCAGATTTAGATGATGATGCAGTGAAACCTGACGACCCCATGTTGCAGGGCCGGCCCTACCGGTGTCTCACATAAGCCACCGTGTAGAGCCCCCAATTTTATAGGGTCCCCCAGGCCCCATAAATTATTATTATTATTTTATTTATATATATATTATTAATTTATTAAATATATGTATTATAATATTTACTTTAATTACTCTATTAACCGAATGTAAATTTGCCGTCATTCACTTACCTTTATTTTCTGTGAGATTATATATATATATATATATATGTATGTATATTTATATTATTTAGAATTGTATTTGTGACCTAGTTATTATATCTTTTGTTGTTTAAATATTTTAATTTTGAAAGCCTTATTAATGAATACTCACTCCCGGGGTGGAAGCTTTCTAGTTGTGTCGTACCCAAACTCTATTGAGTAAGCATTCTATTAAAAAATCTGATCTCAAAATATACAACATATTAATGGAGTTCAAGATAAACCAGCTAAAATAGTTAGTTTGCCACATCTTATTCTAATTATATCTTTACCTTTTATACGTGGGTTAGTTATAGATTGTAAATTATTATATCAGTAAGGGTAAGAAGAGTAAAAAATTTGTAAGTAGATCCTTGAGAGTGAATCTAAGAGTGCATTATAATTTTATGACTTCCTCTCAATCAACTGATTAAGTAATTTGATTGATAAATTTAAAGGTTAAATCAATTTTGATTAGCAAGACCAACTCTCCAATAAGATTTAAAATCTTTATGTTATGGTTGTTTGGGGATTGATATTGAGATGTAAACTCATGAAAAAATTGAATTAAGCCTTAAATTATTACTTATAAAAGAGTTGTATTTTGTTATATATGATTTTCTTACTACTTTAATTCATCATATATTTCCTAAGATGTTGAGCTGATCGGCAGCAGGGGATGGGCGCCCTACTCTCTTACTGGGGATGTTGTTTCAGTTATTCTCGCGGTGTGTGGTGAGTCGTTACTGCTCTCGATGGCAATGGAGTTGGTGGATCGTGTTACGCAAGGCATGGATGCGCATGGCATAAGAGGAATGTTTTGGGTAAAGAGAGGTAAAAACACCATTGCACACACTCTTGCAAAATTTGGGACTACATGCCCTGGTGTTGAATGTGGATGAGCATTTTCTCCTTACTTTGTTTTTCAATTAATCGTTACTAGATGATTTCCAATACAATTAATATATTTATATGCCTTTTCCGTCATAAAAATTATCTAAGTTTTCTAAGGATTTCTTTTTCACAAGGGGGAACAATAGCCAAGAAATTCATTGAATAGTCAAACTGGACAATCAGATCAATGTATTGTTAGAATTATCAATCCAAGAATTATCTTAAGCCATTACTGTTTGAAGAAGAATTTTCACTTTAAAGTATTCCTATCCTGCAATGAAAATATATAGAGAAAAGTGTTTCTGACCTTTCACCAAAGCGTCAAACTGAAGACGTCTAATGTGATGGAATCACAGACGTACATATATATATATATAGGTAAGACAAGGAGCCTTTCTCGTTAACCATAGTATATTTCTTCCATCAAGAGATAAAACTCACATTAATTGAGCTATTTATTTACTTAATTTATTGTGACAAAGATAACATTTAATTACAAAGATAATAATTGATTAGACTTAATTGTTATCTTAATTAGTAATTAATTTAAAGCACAATAAATTAATTAGTAACTCTTAGTATAAAACTAATAACTAAAAATATGAAGAACTAGTTATTAAAAAGTGGATAAATTAGATATATCAACAGTTAAGAATTTCATAATATGGTCATTTTGTGGACAATTTATCTTTTGGTCAAACACAATGGTTGTGCGTGCCATTTGAGATCATTGGTGACAAAACTGGGAAACACGCATGCTAATTTATAATACTACATAATTTAATTAATTCCTTCAAACAACACAAAAAGATCTCAAACCAGGACAGGTTGAGAAATCAACTTTAACATATTATTTTCTTTATTTTAAATTTACTTTGAGTTTTTAATTTTTCTATTGGAAAAATAAGTGAGGATTTCATCTGCCAATCCAATGTCTGAGGATTTCATTTCCCATTTGAATATAAGTGGAAAATTTTCACCCTCATAAAGTGAAGATTCAATTAATATTATTATTCTTTTCTGAGATAGTGGCATGCATATATTGTAATGAGATTTGTTCAACAGGGATTTTCATAATTTGACCATAATTTTATCTATACAATTTTTTTATGTGTAAATTTAGGATCTAATAAATTAGGTACTCTAGTTGCGTTTCAAATCTAATTATTTTTTGGGCGAATTACATTTTCCCCCCTGAGGTTTGGTTAAATTACAAAAACACCCTCTTAGTTTGGTTAAATAACAAAAATGCCCTTGATCGGCAGGTTAGTTACAATTTCCCCCCTGAGGTTTGGGTAAATTACAAAATTACCCTCCTAGTTTGGTTAAATAACAAAAAAACCCCTTGACCAGCAGAAAAATTACATTTTAGGTTTGTACAAATTACAAAATGATTCTCTTAATTTAATTATAAAATTGACCAATTTAAAAATTAAAATATGACACAAACATTATATACTTGGGAAGACTAAAGTGCCCCTAAATTAATCTATTTGAAATTTTAAGTTCAAAATGCCATTAACAAAGACACAAATAAGTGTTTAAAATTCATGATTTATTACAGCAAGAGAATTTTTTTTTCTTTCTATTTCTCAAACAAAAACATCGTTGATGGTTGCCTTTCAATTCTAGGAGAGGTCATAAGTGAATGGCATTTGGTTGATTTTAAACACTCATTTGTGTTTTTGTGAATGGCATTTTTATTTTCAAAATTCAAATAGATTAAGTTAGGGGCACTTGAGTCTTCCCAAGTATATAATGTTTATCTCATATTTAAATTTTTAAATGAGTCAATTTTATAATTAAATTAGGAGGATAATTTTGTAATTTATCTAAACCACAGGGGGAGAAATGTAATTTTTCTGCTGGTCAAGGGGGGTTTTTGTTATTTAACCAAATTATGAGGGTAATTTTGTAATTTACCCAAACCTTAAGGGGGAAATTGTAACTAACCTGCCGGTCAAAGGGTGTTTTTGTTATTTAACCAAACTAGGAGGGTACTTTTGTAATTTAGCCAAACCTCAGGGGGAAAAATGTAATTTGCCCTTAATTTTCAGATCAAATTTTTTACTTTTAATTGTGCTAATTAAACGTACTGTTTCTTCGAGGAATGAAATTTGCAATATGCTATTTTTAATTTAGAAAAGAAATAAACAAGAAAGACTATATATACGTTCCGTTTGGACAAGTACTCCAAAAAATATTTTTAGTGTTTTAAAAGTATAAAAAATTACTAAAAAATTTTTGAAAATTATTTTTCAAGAAAAGGGTACTTCAAGTACAGTTTTTGAAATATAAATTAAACATATTTTATACGGGTTTTAAAGTTATTATCAATTACTAAAATTTGTCTCATTACGTTTTTCCCCACTCTTTCCAAAGTATAATTACCATCCACCCCTGCCAACCTTCAACCCGCTCCAGCCCCACCCTCCGACCCCGACCCGCTCAGACTCGACCTTTGCCCCACCTCTGCCCTAATGTTTTTTGTTAGTTTCACTTCCACCTCCGCCCTAATAATTTTTTTTAGTTTCACTTTGATATTGTTTTTAACCCATTCAACTTCACCCGGCCTATATGAATAACCAAAACGCGCGTAAAACCCTTAAATTTACCTAAAAACGATCGACAATTGCACAATGAAAGTAGATACAAACTAAAACTAAACTTAAACTCAATTAAATTTGATCATCATTAATCCGTACGTTTTACCATTATAAAAAGGAAAAAAAAAAAAAAAGACTAAGAAAGATTCCTCAATAGTTGTTGTGGAGTAAGTCAGTCAATATTGATGGGTCAATTTGATGTGCATGTATATTATACAGTAGAAAAGATAAAGTGCCAGTTTTAACTTATAAAAAGAATGGGACCAGTTCAACATGAAATAGCTATATATATAGGCCATTGTGCCATGCATGCTGTATCATTCATCACTGAATCAAAAGCATTAGTTCCAAACTTAATAGTAGAGCTAATTATGGCTTTTCTTCCATCATTCCAAACAGCTGCAGCTCTGATCTTCTTCACTCTCACTTTGGCAGCTGTCGTTTATGCTTCTGATCCAAGCCAATTGCAGGATTTCTGTGTTGCCATACAAGATAAAGACGCTGCTGGTAATTCATTCATTACTCTCTCCGTTTCAATAGAGGAGTCTCATAAGTAAATTTATTATGGTTTTTATCATTCGAATGTTCTTAATTAACGATTATTATTTGGATGCAGTATTTGTTAATGGAAAGATCTGCAAAAACCCGAACCAGGTCAAACCCGAAGATTTCCTCTTCCAAGGGCTCAACAAACCCGGGAACATATCAAACCCGCTCAAATCCTTTGTCACTCCCGTAAATGTGAACCAAATAGGCGGTCTGAACACCCTCGGAATTTCCATGGCTCGGATTGACTTTGGACATGGCGGTCTGAACCCTCCACACACGCACCCTCGAGCCTCCGAAATCCTGCTGCTTAACCAAGGTACTCTTCTCGTAGGGTTCGTCACTTCCAATCCGGGCATGAACCAGAAGAACAAGCTCTTTTCCAAGGTCTTGTACCCCGGCGACGTCTTCGTTTTCCCGGAGGGTCTCATCCATTTCCAGTTAAACATTGGGAAGACCAATGCTGTTGCTTTCGCTGGTCTCAGCAGCCAGAATCCGGGCGTGATCACCATTGCGAATGCGGTGTTCGGATCGGACCCTCCGATTTCGGTCGATGTGCTGACCAAGGCCTTCCAGGTTGACGCCAATGTCATCAAGTATCTGCAGGCACAGTTCTGGACGGATATCAATTAATGATCAACAAGTTAACAGCTGCCTCAGCTGAAAACTGAGCTCTTCTCAGTTGCATGATTTGATAACGGGACAGCTTATTACGATTTAATATGAAAAAACTTTGCACTTTGCACTTTACCCTTTAACCTTATATTATGTTAATCCCCTGATGTATTACCAGAATTGATGGGAGAAAATAAAGAATTGCATATGTGTCTTTTTATATATGCATTGTTATGAATATTTTTACTATGAATGTGTTGTGTGTTTAAAAAATTCGTGTGTATATATAGTGTATGATATATCATTTGTTTAAAGAGTATCCCATTTAAGAAAAAAGAAAAAAGTATCACTTTTTTTTTTTTTTTTAAAGAGTATCATATTTAAGAAAAAAGAAAAAAGTATCACTTTTTTTTTATATTTAAAGTGTATCATATTTAAGAAAAAAGAAAAAAGTATCGTTATTATTTTTTTTAAAGTATCAATAGTGTGAATAATATGATTGTATCGATTTAAATGCTAAAGTTTCGCACATGTCGAATCATAATGCAACTTGGCCAGGCCAACTTGGGCCACTGCCCAAGGCCCAGAAGCCTTCAGAGCCCATTGACATTTTTTTATTATTATTATATGAATATATTTTTTAAAATATAATATTTTGGAAATAATTTTTAGTTTAAGACCAATATTATTTGTATTTGGGTTGTAATTTTTGCAATAATTTTCTATATTAATTGTGTTTGAGCTAACAATTCAAGAATAAATCTGTAAATATATAATGGTAAATTTGTTTCTTCTAAAAACAATAAATTATAATTTTTACAATAGTTTCCAACTCAAGACCCATATTACTTGTTTATATGTAGTAATTTATTTTTTTAATAGTATTCAATTGAGTACTTATATTAATTGTGTCTAAACTAACAATGCACGAATAATTTTGAATTGAGACTCCACATCTTATGTCTAAAACCTCAACAAAATTTAGTAATTTTTTAAATTATAAAATTTACTTAATGTTTAAGTTTTAAGAAAAATGTCTATGATTTGGTCTTTTTTTTTCTCATTAATTTCTTATTATTTTTGTACTTATTTTAAGAAGCTATACTTCTCTTTTTCTTTCGCATATTTCCTTTATGTTTTTAGTAATATCAATTTCATTTTTCTCATCTTTTATTTTTTTTTCTCTTTCCTTTATATTTTACTTTTATTATTATTACATTAATTATTTTCTCATTTTCATGCATTCTTTTTTCTTTTTCTATTTCTTTATACTTTCCTTTTTCTTTTGTTTTGGTAGTTATTTCTCCTTACTTTTTCCATTTTCTACTTAATATTACAACTGCCGTGAAGAATATGTGTGTACATATCGATTTTGAAAGCTAAACATTTACGCATGTCGGATTGTTAGACACGAGACCCTTCCTTGAACAAAACATGTTACTCTGATAATATTACAAAAGATGCTTAGCACTATACATGTGACATTGGTTTCTTAGATGATGAGTTCCAGTCATAATCCGAATGAAATTGAATTGTGTTGTGTAGGACACGAGGTGTAAGAGTAATAATCATGTGTAGATTATCGAAGCCATGAAATCTATGATGCCCTTTTTCACGTTAATTACATGGCCTGCACTCGGCTTCCTTAAAACGTGACAAATGGGGCTAGCTGGTTTGAGACTTGATGTTGTGCCCATGCAAAGTTCATGTGTTTTGTGTAAACTCATGAAATCACACACCCTTAATAGCCTATTGCATGCATTATAAATTGGTCCAAATATTTTTGATTATCTATTGACGATTTAGACTCGTAAAATTGAATCGAGAGCATTTATGCTACTGTAGTGTTAGAATTAGATCTTAGAGTCAAGAGAAACAAAATATTCTGTTTTGAAAACAATAATTTTGTGGTCATTACCAAGTCATGTACACAATTTCAGCTCAAAACCAACTATTTTTGCTTCTTTCAGTTTTGTAAAAAATATATCACTATAAATATTTGGTCATCCAATTAAAATTTATTAGTATATATTATGAGTTTTACTTTAAATTAATAATAATAACTTTTGTTAATAAGCATAATTAATTATACTTTTCCATATTACACATTTTTATAACTTTTGTGTAAATATTACTCCATTTGCTTTAGTGGAAAAGTCATGCATCTTTATATTTTTTTATTATTTGATACAAACATGCATTCTAGTTTCTATTCTTATTCTACTAAATTTTAATATTTAAAATTTAATTATTTTCATAATATTTTATTGTTTTTATTTCAATTATATTTGAAAAAAAAATAGACCCTTAGTGAAAATATGATGAAAATGAGAATCAATAGGAAAAAAATTAAATAAAAAAGAATATTGACAATCCCTTATAAGAATAAATAATATAGAGTAACACATGAAAAAAGTAACATCAGATCCTTTGCGGTTGCGTTGGCCCCTGCAGTAAGTATATCGAAGCTCAATCACTGGTTCTCTCTGTTCAAATTCTTCCTTTGCTAATTTTGTTAATTACGTGCACAAATAACACTCTCAATTCTTTTTGTGCAGAATATATAAACTCTAAAATTAGCACAATCAACCCCCACTTGCGAGAGAAATTATCAAACAATTGAACCATTATGTAAATAGAGTGTAGTCTTAACCAATAAAATATATTAGTTTTTTGCCGCCACGGTCATTAAACTTGGGAATAATAAATAAAAAAACCCTAAAAACTTCTTAATATTGTTTTTTTTTTTAAGGATTAAAAGATATTTTGTAACATTATTGGTTTTGTTCTTTCTAAATTTTCTTATCCAACAGATAATTTTCAATACATTCAACATTTATTACAACAGAACAATCTTGTTTTTAACAATTTTCACTTATGTGAAATTAAGGTGACAGAAGAAAGAACTATGAATCATCATTTTAACCAAAATCAACGATAAAGACTTTGGAAATGGCATGAATTTAAACCCAAAACGAAATTAAGTGTGCGGGGGTTTCAATACTAGAGAATAAAAAGATAACTGCGTGAGTTTTCAATAATTGTCCTCTGTGCATAGTGTTAGTTCATAGTTTGTTAAAAATCTGATCTAACTTTAGTTTAATTGAGATAGTGTCAATTAATTTCAGCAATCTATAATAGTTGAAAATGGATAATGAATGAGGTAGATATATAGTATACTATATTTGGTTGGTATTTTGTAACCAGCGTATTATTGCTTGAAAGACTTGGACTACGTTTTCCTAAGTCTTAATGCTTTTAGAATTAAATTTGGACATGCATGGCGGATTCTAACCAAGTTATGTTTTACTTAATCAAATATTTAGTTAAGTTTATTTTTGTATCTCGAACAGGGAGAAATTGAGCCTGTAATTGATCAGTATTCAAAAACTACTCATCATTTCAAAACATCACAAGATTCAAAAAAACTTTAGTCATATATATTAACTATAAAAACAACTAATTATTCCTTGCCTTGTCTACTGCAACCTCATCACCCCTAAAGTAGAAGGGTACTCAAAGAATGAGGCCGGGTACTGACCGGAGTGAAAATGTGGTGGCGGAAGCGGTAACCCATAGCCGTCGGGGATAATGTTAGAGAATTCTACTGAATGTTGATACGAGGGAAAATCCGAGGCAATTTCTCCAGTAGGAGCCGAATATTGTTGAGCAATTCATCTCTCCAAAAGGTCCACCCCTCACTGATACAGTTTTGTGGCAATGAATTAAACTCCCTGTAGCATAAGGCCCCTTCATCTTGATTAGAGTCAGAGACCAGTTTAGATCAATGTTTTTATTATTCAAGAACACAAGAGATGAGACCAGTTTATATTAAACTTGTTCTACTGTCGGACAGTGTAACAACGCGCATGAGTATAGCCTCTGATGTATCAACATTATGCTCTAACAATACACGCATCAAATTTAGCATCTGATGCTTATGTGCTGATATTATGCAACAATTGTGGGATTTTAGTGCAACAATTATGCGATTTTAGTGCAAAGATTGTGCGACATTAGAGCAAAAATTGTGCCAAAGTCGAGTCCAAATTCACATTGACCTAACAAATGATGATATAGTCAAAAAGAATCCTGCTGGATGTTGAACTGAGGGAAAATCCGGGACAATTTCTCTGGAATGAAAGGCTAATCTAGACATTTAACATGTTGATAATTACTTATTCAGTTGTAGTGGAAGACAATTGTCATCGCTATCTAAATAAATTAAATAATATTAATTTTTTCACTAATATTCTTACTATTAAAATTTATATTTGTTGTGAACCACACATAAATATATTGGTAAAAATATAAAAGTCCACTTTATATTAGTGTGTTCGGTATTACAAAATGATTTTTTAAATAAGACGGAGAGAATAGTAAATTTATATTTGTTGTGAACCACACATAAATATATTGGTAAAGATATAAAAGTCCACTTTATATTAGTGTGTTCGGTATTACAAAATGATTTTTAAATAAGACGGAGAGAATAGTAAGAAATAGTTCCTATCTTAATTCCAATAAAAAGAAGAAATTCTTGTTTGGAGTTTGAAACTTACTAGTAATTATATATTTGGACTCTTCTACCGTTCTCACCAGACAGAAAACATACAACTTTTGTATACTTTCAACGTAGTATGACAGAGATATAAATATAAAAAATAAAGCTATTCCTATATTTTGTTGGATTTCTCAATATTACATATATATATATATATATATTAAACTCAAAATAGTTCAATCGGTATACGAAATAAACTCTCTCAATTAATTCTCAGCGTTTAACTTTTTGAGCACCAAAAGCGACATAGAGTCCTCCTTTTTGAAATATTGGTATAATAACTACACAAAGTAAAACCCAACCTAATTAATTAAACTACGTTGAACCTAACTTCTACTTACTTATTATTACCAGGTCAAAAAATGACCTTTGGTTTTGTCACTTTTGGGTCGTAAATTATTTATTTGTCAGTATCTAGAATTAGTTTGAGAAATGAATTAACCCAACAACTGATTTGAAAAAAGATGCCGTTATTTGCACATAGTATGTGCAAATTATTGTGCATGTAATAGAATCTTTATATGATGTTTTATTTTATTTCCCTTGCGTGTATAATTAATTATTTCTTTAATTATGGGATTAATAGTATTCCTTTTTTCTAGTTATTTCCTTTTTGAATTATGCATGTGATCTGCACCTTTTAGGTGTATTATTTTAGCACTTATTATGGCAGTTTTCACGGGATTTTGCCCAAGGTTTTAATGTTTTTTTGCAGTTTTAAAGATCGATCCCAATTACAGAAGAGAAGTAAAAAAAGAGGAATTTTGAAGCATAAAGAAGCCCACACAACTTGTGGGCCAAGAAGGAAGAAAAGCCCATTAGGCCGGAGCCAATTTCCATACAAATCGCAAGAGGAAGTCGGGCGCATGAAGTTGAATCCAATTGATAATTGGCTTCCAAATAAATCCAAGTGGGCATAATTTAATTCCAATCCAATTATTAATTCGATTGCAATTGGATTCGAATTAATTGTGAATGGGCCGAAACCAATTGGAGTCCAATTATCCAATTGGTTTGCATTGGTTTGAATTGGTTTGAATTGGTTTGAACTGGATGGCAATCGGATTCCAATTATCCAATTGGATTGGAATTAAATGGATTAAGTGGGCAGCCATGTGCATGGAAGATGCTGCGAATCTTAAAAGGGAAGCAATGAAGTTTTGGGCAATTACCAATCCAAGAAGGAATTAAAGAGAAAAGTTGGGAGTTACCAAATTCGAAGAGACTCCATGTGCTTAATTAATTCTCTTTCCAATTAGAAGAAGGTTTCCTTATTCCATTAGGAGATTGGTTAATTGCTGATTTGTATCCCTATATATATAGGATTATTCCTGCACTTTTAGATACAAGCTTTTAGAGACAAGTTTTTAGATAGAAGTTTTCTAGATAAGTTTTATAGAGAATAGTTTCTTAGTTTACAAATAATTCTCGCGCAAGATACAGTTTCGCGTTAGTATAGTTTTCCTCTGTTTTTCTCTGTTCTGTTCTGTTTTGCTCTGTTTCGATCGCAACTTTGGATTTTCCCGACGGGCAGTCTACCATTTGGCCAAACCGGCGGTTGTCAGATCGCGACTTCTTAAATTTCAGTACAGTATTCTCTTTTCTCTTTTAATGTCTTCTTTTATAATTATGTGTTTTTCGTGTTTTATCATGAGTAGCTAATTTATTAGTTCAGGTATTCTGTAAGAAGCCATAATCCATGTATGTATGAAACCCATGAATTAATCTAAGGTCTAAAGAATTATGTATCTAAATTGCATGTGTTTATATGTCTAATTACTAAGATTCTATTAAGCCTGATCAACTTAGTTTAATCTGGTAGAGTCAGTGAGTGACACAACTATCGGCCGAGTAGTACAGGATTAATTGGGTAATAATTTCTAATGCATCGTCAGTAGGAATTATTAATTTCGGGTTCTTCTAGTTCTTAATGCTTCTATTTGTTAATTAATAAGGTTTGCGGGGACACGCGGTCTGTTAGTTAACGAAGTTAGAGAATAATTCCTTTGCTGGGACTCGCGGGGGATTATCGAGAATCTATGGGAGAATTGGGATTATTTGCGAGGACTCGCGGTAATACTATAACTGAAACGGCATAAGTAATTAGACAAGTTAAGAGGTTTATGATTGCATGCATGAGATTAAGGTGGATTTACATAATACTGGAACTTGCTCTCATTAATTGATTTCTGTTTACGTCTTTTATTTAATTATTAGTTTAATTATTATTTTGCTAAATTTAAGTGACAACTCTAAGGTCTCTTAAGAGACACAAAGGTGACTACTAGTCATAGTTTGGTTTTATTTGCCTGTTAAATTGGAATTAGAATTAAATTGCCGTATCTGTGGATCGACCCTGTCTACTATTGTGCTATATTTTCTTAGCATCTTAATTACAGGTTTTAAGTAGTACTTTTACTGTATTTGGTAGACCCACGACAAGTTCTATCAAATTGGCGCCGTTGCCGGGGAACGGTTACAATTTTTATTCTTTTTCCTGTTTAATGTGCATTGGTGTTTCCTTGTGTTGTGTATGACCAGATCTTCAGGTGCTGAATTACTTAGTGATTCAGAGATCGAGAAGACCTGCAAACGCTTAGCCAAGGAGACACGGTTAAGAAAACTCGCAGAAACAGAATCTGTCAGTCGACCGTTTGCCCAAACAGCCGGTAGCTCCGAAACAGATTTTCACATCCTGGCTCTGAATTTGATCCAATGGGTGATAGAGAACGTGTAGAGGGCCCAGAAGAAGAGCCCACGCTAAAAGAACTCTGTAGCCATGATACAAATGATAGAGCTTAGCAGTAGTCACTCCAACACTGCCCAACGGATTTCCATTGAAGAGTGGCTGCCTGAATGGCATCCCAAAGTTTCATGGGGGTGCTAGAGATGATCCATACAACTTTCTTGCTGAATATGTGAAGAATTGCAAAGTGGGGCGCTTACCCACAGGTGCCACCCTCGACCAGCTAAAATTGGTGGCCTTTCCATATGTCCTTACAGGTCCAGCAAACAGGTGGTTTTCATCATTGCCACCAAATTCTATCACCACCTGGCAGCAGATGAAAAATCTATTCCTGAAGAAATACTTTCCTCCAACAAAAACCAACTTGGTTATGAAGGAGATCAGCAGCATTCAACAAGATGTAGATGAGTCCCTCAGTAGCTACTGGATGAGATTTAATGAATTGGTGGAGAGCTGCCCAAATCACAAGTATTCAGAGGCTCAATTACTACAATATTTCTACTATGGGATGTGCACCAATGACCGGAACCATATGGATTCATCCAGCAATGGGGCCTTCCAGAACAATACAGTAGCCAAGGCCAGGAAGATGATTGAAGACACCATCGAGTCCAGAAGCCAGTTCGGGGAACCCGTCTGTTTGGCCAAACGGCAGGCTGAAGTCCGGTTTATTGATGATTCAGGGGAGGAAAAATTAAATCAGCTCACTGCCAATGTGGAGAAATTGACTGCACTGGTGGCGAAACTTGCAACCTCGAACAGCAGTAACAAAGAGGAGGTGGTGTGTGCATGTTGTGGCAATCCGGGGCACTTTGCACAGAACTGCAATCTTGCACATGAAGAAACAATTACTCAATCTAATGCTGCAAGGAATTGGCACAATAATTCTAATGGGAATTGGCAGCGGAATGCACCCAGGAAGGATCTATACTCAAATACAATCCAGGATGGAAGGACAATCCGGCGTTTGGTTGGACAAATCCAGAAGAAGGAGTTCAACTTCCCTTCCCCTCAGAAGCAAATCAGCAAGTTCCTGGTCAGATTTTGGGGAATCCCAACCAACAAGCTTCAAATCCAAATATAGGGAGCAATAACCGGAGTAATGGACCACTGTATAGCCCCCGAATCAAAGGAATTTTTTCAATCCGAATCAGAACAATCCAAGAGGGGCAAACCAATAGAAGAAGCCATGGTAGAGCTATTTGCTCAGCAGAAGGAGCAGCGAATAGCCATCGACGGGATTGCCGGAGTATTATCTCAGTTATCTGCTTCCATGCAAGAATTAAGAGGGAACCAAGGCCATTTACCCTCTCAAGTGCAGGTTCCGCATATGGAGAATATTAGTGCAATAAGTCTGAGAATAAAGGAACGAGAACCAGCTGTGCAAAAATTACCACCTGTAGGGGAAGATTTGCCCAAACCAACCATAGTCACTGAACCAGAGTTGCAAAATTCAATATCTAGATTACAGAATCAAGGGGCAACTTATAGGCCACCCCAACAGATGTATTTTCAGAATCAGAATGCTAATCAACAACAAAAGGGTGGTAAATCAATAGAGGATGTGATTGGCGAACTTGTTGGACAACAAAAAGAACAAAGGACCAGTATTGATTGCTTAGCCAACATGATGTCACAGTTAGCCGTTTCTCTCAATGAGATAAAAGGTGACTATGGTAAACTGCTCGCTCAAGTCCAGGTTTTGCCCGGGGAGAATGTAAGTACAATAAAAAGAGCAGAAGTACTGGAACCAGCTATGCAAAAATCGCAGTCAGTAGGGGGCCATTTACCCAAACTGACGGGTGATCCAGAAGCTGAAAAATTAAAGCAACCCGAACCTGAGGAGCCAATCATTATCAGATCTGAATCTGAACCTGAGAAGAGCCCTGCCCTAATTACAGTAAGCAAGGATGTGTATAAACCTATGCCGTCATTCCCAAATAGCTTACAGCCCAAGGCAAGGACCCGATTGACTACTTGGAGGTTTTCGAAAAGATGGAGGTCAACCTTCCATTCCTAAAGGCAATTAAGCTTCCCCCAGTTGGGAAATTTCTGAAGGAATTCGTGGCAGGGAAGCCAAGAGGGGCAAGCAAGGTGGTGTTAGGAGAGAATGTCTCTGCAGTAATTCAGAAAAAGCTTCCTCCCAAATGCAAGGATCAAGGTATGTTCTCTTTACCTTGCATCATTGGAAATAAGAAAATAAAGCATGCTATGTGTGACCTTGGTGCTGCCATTAATGTTATGCCTTTGTCAATTTATGAGACTTTAGCTGGTGTTAAGTTGGTGGATACAAAGATAGTAATACAACTAGCAGATAGATCATGTGTGCACCCTGAAGATGTACTTGAGAATGTTTTGGTGCGTGTGAATTCCTTTGTTTATCCTGCTGACTTTTATGTTATTAAGATGCATAATGATCCTACCAAAGAATCTGCGGGTGTATTGTTGGGTCGCCCATTTTTGAAAACTTCTAAGACAGTGATTGATGTGTATAATGGTTCTATCCGTTTGGATCATTGTGGTCAAAAGCATACTTTTAGTATCGATAATACCATGAATAATCCAGAAGTAGTTACGAATGTGAATAGTGTTGAGTTGAATAACCCTCTTGTCCAAGAATCTCTTGAGACCAATTTTTTGCAGGACAATGAGAAGAAGGTTCTCCCTTATGGATTGATTGATTTCAAGAGCCAAAATAGGAGTGAAGGAAAGGCCCCAACACTTGACTTGGTGGAACCTCCAGATTATCACAAGGATCAGCATTCTACAAAAAGGTGTGTCAAAGCCAAGGTGCGAAAAAGAAGCAATGCAAAGACATGGCTTAGTACACCCACAAAAGTTGATAAAGTGAAGCTACTGGGCGAGGGGTCTGTTTGCCCAAATGGAGCAGTGCAAGCGCAAGGCATGCAGTATTTCAAAGATTCTGGCCAGATCAAAACAGTGGAACAAAATTCACTGTGGAGCTTTCCTAATCATTCACAAGAGCTGAAGTTGCGTCTGGCCAAGACGTTAAAGAAAAGCGCTACTAGGAGGCAACCTAGTTTATTGTAATAGTTTAGTAAAATAGTAAAAAAAAAAAAAAAAAAAAAGTAAAAAATGAAAAAAAAAAAAAAGTTGTTTAGTTGTTTTTTTATTTGTTTTATTAGTCTTTTCACAATTTAATTGATTTTTACAAGGACTAGAGGAGTGAATTTTGAAGCCAGAAGGGCGCATTACAAATTTTGGGGCCAAAATCCCCCATTTAGGAAGTCCAAGGGCCAATGGTGCAATTTTCCGCACCTACAATAGTGATTCGGAAATTTAGGGGTCCAAATATGAAGCTTCACAAAGTTCAGGGACTGGAGCTGCAATTCTTAGGAGCAAGGGCCACTAGTTACAAATTAAGTGGCCAAATTGTGAAGTCATGAAACTACAGGGACCTAATTGCAAGATGGTGGCCAATTTCAATTAACCAATTCACCAATTTCCAGTACTATTTCTCTGACCCAATTACCCAAGCCACCTACCCATTTACCCGCCCCAAATCCCCAATTACCCTAAATCACCCAAAACCTGACCCACGACATTCATCTTCTTCCTTTTACTTTTCCCTAGCCGTCCCCCAAAGAACTTAACACCTTCCCCTCCGTTCGCATCAACCTCGCAGGTAAGTTTTTTTGTTTTCTCATTTTTTGTTTGTCTTGTAGGCTGTTTTGAGTTTTAGTTTTTTCTGTCTGTTTTTCTTTGTCTATTTTTAGCCTTGTATTTTGTTTTTTTTTTTTTTTTTCGCGCTTGAGGACAAGCTTTCTTTAAGTGTGGGGATGTTTGCAGGGCTGATTAATATTTTTCCTAACTGTTGTGTCATTGTGCATCCCCTGTATTTCATTGTGTTTGCTTGGGGACAAGCAATTGTCTAAGTGTGGGGATGTAGGGACATTTGTCCTAAAATTTTTGTTTTTGTCCTGTTTATGAGTCAAGTTGTTGCTGCCTTTAATCTGATTTGGATCTGAAATATGCATGATAGATGAAGTGTGACATGAAGTATGCATGCTGTAGTTTTGAAAAATTAATCTGTGAAGTCCTGAATTAGTTAAATCTGGAAATATGCATGTTTTCCCTTTTCTTAAGCCATTGTACTGAGCCTAAATGCTGAATTGTTCGGGGAGAATAATTTGCTTGCCTGCCAGACTGTCAAGATGGTATGAATAGTATATGGCGAGATGATGGGGAACCTTCTTAAGATTAACCACTTTTGGCTTTGCTTTCTTAACCTACCTTGTTATATCCCTAGACGCCAAGTTGAAGCCTTGTATACAAATATTTTTTTTTTTAGTCAGTAAATAAGCCAAGGCCAATTTTTTTGTGATAAATCCTTTCTTCCCCCCCCAGTGTGTTGAGTTGCTGAATTATGAATGAAGTCAAGTGGTGCAATGTTTAAACAATATGTGTGGATTATTTGGCAATGTATATGTGTGCCCAATGTTAAAAAGCTCATGTAAAGCAGAGACAAAGAAAGAATGAATGAAAATAAAGCAGAGAAAAGTGATAAAAGAAAAAAAAAATGTTGATGTTTTGAATTCTGCAATGTGCTGAAATTGTGATATATGATGAGCTGGGTAGAAATTTAATGTGCTGAATTTGTGAGCCATAATCTGCACAAAGTGCAAGAATACTGAATAAAACATGCGCCAGTTTGCCCAAACCGAAGAGGGCTATGAAGAATTCTAAAGAAAGGTACAACAGCTGAAGTTTAATTTTTGAGAACACTGGGTTTGAATTTTTTGCAGGTGGCCTAGACTCTTAGGATCTGTCCAAAGGTTCGAACCCAAGCCTCACGTTGCGTCCCTTGATTAGAAGGTTGTTTCTTAACTGCTGTGTATCTATTCCTTCTATACTGTGGCGATGTTCGGCTATCAAGCATGTATGATTCTGGCTAGATTAGGATTTACTTTTATCCTAATTTTTTTTCTGAAAAATGTGAGATTGTGTGCATTACTGACTATAGAGTGCTGTTTTGAGAATTATTGCATGTTTTTGGATTTAGTTAATGGAAGGACTGTTTTTGTGAAGTAAATAGAACACATGCATATGAATTGAAGTGCTGATTTTGTGGTGTGAGTAAGTTCCAGAAAAGAGAAAAGGCAGATTTGTGAGTCTTGTTTTGAGTCTTATTTTCGAGACAGTCCAAGGAGTCTTGTGTATCATGTTTTGTTTGTGTTTTGTCTTGTCGGGATCAGTTGTGAAAAAAAAGTATGAGTAAATTTCTGAATTGATGGGTATGCTCTAGTTCTTCACTTCACGCTTGAGGACAAGCGTCATTCAAGTGTGGGGATATTTGATCTGCACCTTTTAGGTGTATTGTTTTAGCACTTGTTATGGCAGTTCTCACAGGCTTTTGCCCAAGGTTTTAATGTTTTTTTGCAGTTTTAAAGATTCAGCCCAATTGCAGAAGAGAAGTAAAAAAAGAGGAATTTTGAAGCATAAAGAAGCCCACACAACTTGTGGGCCAAGAAGGAAGAAAAGCCCATGAGGCCGGAGCCAATTTCCAGACAACTCGAAAGAGGAAGTCGGGCGCATGAAGTTGAATCCAATTGATAATTGGCTTCCAAATAAATCCAAGTGGGCAGAATTTAATTCCAATCCAATTATTAATTCGATTGCAATTGGATTCCAATTAATTGTGAATGGGCCGAAACCAATTGGAGTCAAATTATCCAATTGGTTTGCATTGGTTTCAATTGGTTTGAACTGGATGGCAATCGGATTCCAATTATCCAATTGGATTGGAATTAAATGGATTAAGTGGGCAGCCATGGGCATGGAAGATGCTGCGAATCTTAAAAGGGAAGCAATGAAGTTTTGGGTAATTACCAATCCAAGAAGGAATTAAAGAGAGAAGTTGGGAGTTACCAAATTTGAAGAGACTCCATGTGCTTAATTAATTCTCTTTCCAAGTAGAAGAAGGTTTCCTTATTCCATTAGGAGATTGGTTAATTGCTGATTTGTATCCCTATATATATGGGATTATTCCTGCACTTTTAGATACAAGCTTTTAGAGACAAGTTTTTAGATAGAAGTTTTGTAGATAAGTTTTATAGAGAATAGTTTCTTAGTTTACAAATAATTCTCGCGCAAGATACAGTTTCGCGTTAGTATAGTTTTCCTCTGTTTTTCTCTGTTCTGTTCTGTTTTGCTCTGTTTCGATCGCAACTTTGGATTTTCTCGACTGGCAGTCTACCGTTTGGCCAAACCGGCGGTTGTCAGATCGCGACTTCTTAAATTTTAGTACAGTATTCTCTTTTCTCTTTTAGTGTCTTCTTTTATAATTATGTGTTTTTCGTGTAAGAGACATTTGAGTTGTCACTTTTCTATAAAACTAAGAATAAAACTTGCGAACAACTAGATTAATTCAAGTAGAGAAATATTCCAGTATTATGTAATCCACCTTAGTCTCATGCATAATACCGGAATTTGAGAATTACCTACTCATGATTTCGGACATAAAACATAAAATTATTGTAAAAGCCATAAGAACAAAGCAGTAATAAAAGGGGATAAAGAGATACTTATATTAAATCATTGGTCAAAACCACCTTCTGTTAGGGCAAATTGAAGCCTTCACGAGATCAATCCAGAATAGCAAGAAAACGAACAAAAACTACTATATATGAACCTAGAATTCTAAAACGTAAAACTAGCTAGAAAAATGATAATAAGAAGCGATTAAAACTAGATGGAAAAACTATCTGATAAGAAGCGATTAAAACTAACTACTCAGCCCTTTCTCTCTGCACCAACTCCACCCATATATATAGGGTGTAGAATTGGTGTTACAAAAGGAAACTAACCGATCTTCTCTTCCATGTAGGAAATCGCTCTTAATAGGAAATCGGAATTGGAATAGGAAACAGAGTCATTACTTGAATATGAAGTAATCTTCAATTAGGTAACTCCTTGATTCTTTTCCTTCTTAAACTCGATCAACATTAACCAAAAGCAGAATAGGAAATTACTTCCTTCTTTTACAGCTCCTTCCAAATCCTTTCTTCTACAGGAATCAACAATTTAGGTAACTCAATAGATCTTTCCTTCACCAATTTGATCAGGCCCATTACGATTGCAAATTCCACAGATCCAGGGCCCACAATATCCACCCAGCAAGTCTTAAGTGCTACAGATCGCACTCCCACTACCCCAAAAATCCTTAAAGGAGGCGGGTATCGCGACCCTGCACCCGCCTCCAATTAATACTCCCCCAGTGCAAAATTTAATTTCCCTTGCTTCAATAGGATTCGAACTTGCGCCTGCAGAAGCACTTGATTCTTGCACACTAAACTTACCACTAGGCTACATATATTCATGTATTTAAAGTTAAAATGAAAAGTATATATTTATATATTTTCTTCTAAAACTTGTGGTTTGTATTACCTACTATTTTATTGCTTTGCTCGAACCTCGACAAATTTTCAATTTTTTTTTTAAAGTTTCAACAGTTCAAAACAATAATGAATTTTCGGAACATTATTGTGCACCCGCTCCCTTTGGTGTTTTGCACCTACCTCCAATAGACATATTATTGGAGGCGCGCTACAAAACACCAAAAGACCTGCCTCCAATAATCCAGTGGAACCCGCCTCGAATCCACCTATTGGAGGCGGGTTTTTTGAAATTCGGCTCTAAATGGGCGCCTTCAATGACCGTTTCTTTAGTAGTGTCCCCTATTTCTCTCTTACGACTTCCATTGCGACCTTTCACTTGGGGTGAATGGTTCCTCTGTTTTAGCTCTCTTTTTGCACTCTTTCTACTCTAACGGCCCTATCTCCAAAACCTTTATTTCTTTATATAAAACTGGACATATACCTGTAAGAATTGCCAAGAAAAGACACTAGAATTAAAAAACTAAAATGTGCGGATCAGTGCTCCTCGGTGAAGACTAACCGCGACCCACGTCATTTTCTCCAGAATCTTGACATGGGCCGAGCTTACTTTTCCGAATTTCCAATTTGGCATTGTGGAATTCTCGAACACCGGTTATATAAAATCAAGAATAAAGAAGCATCTTTTTGTCGACACTTTCTCTAGCCTCTCTCTCTTTTTAATGCGGTAGTTAGGCAAGGTGATGAGAAAGGGTAATATGTGAATGTGAGTGAGTCTCCCCCCTTCTTGTTTAACGGGTCAGCCAAAGTGAAAAAAAAATCACAAGATGGAATGAGTCTTCCCCTTCTATTTATTCGTTTTTTTTTTCCCCCATTTTTCTCTTTGCTTTGTTGTTTTATTTCATTACCGTTAGTGGTCCATTCTTCACTTGCAAAGTTATATACTTGTTGGAATTTTTTATGTCTTTCAAAAATGCAAGGATTAGGAAAGAAATAGAATCAATGTATTGTTTATGCTATTTTACGATGTGTATTATTGTACTGTTTTAAGAGGGGCATTGTACTGAAATTGTTACTGTTTAAAGATGTGTATTGTGCCCACTTTGTCAAGGAGAGGAGAGAGAGAAAAACTTAAGGCAACTTGAATAATTTGTAAAGAAACGCTGACGTGAAATTTCGAGCAGATGTGATTGTGGTGTTTTAAAATGTGTAGCTGTTCTTAAATGGGCATTGTGCTAAAATTGTTAAGACAGAAGGAGAGAGAAATATTTTAAGGGCATTTAAGTAATCGGGGACAAGTGCTCTAACATGAAATTTCACTTACGCGCCATCGGTTCGGACCAATTCGGGCTTTTTAGCAAATTCTTATGATATTTGGGCCCCACTTTTTATTCTAAGAGAATAGACAGGAAAAACAGGGGTAGAGCAGACAAAAGATCTCGTATCTTAAAAGTGTGTCCTAGTATAATGTTAACTCTTAGATATTCTTTCTACCCTACTTCTGTCCATCCTCTCAAAAGAGATCCTTTGGCCTCATGATGTGACGTGAGAACAAATATGTGACATGGTAGTTGTTATAGAAAAATTTCCCCTATGGAAAAACTCCTATAAGCTCTAAACTCTTGCCTTCAGAATTCGGCCGAACACTCAAAGTAACCGAGATTCCCATAACCCGGCTAAACGACAAGCAAAGCGGAAGCAATTGAAAACAAGCACAAAGGCACACACGAGCAACACTTAGCCAAAATTGGGCCAACCTTGTTATATACAATTCCCCAAGAATTTATATACAAGGTCCTAACTCTAAACAACGGGCAACGCTCACACAAAGAAGGTACAAGCCTAACTTACCGTAAGACTTTCTCTCACTACACTCGAGTTTCTCTCTCTAGAACACTCAAGCTAGCTACTCGATTCTAAGTTCAACTCTGGGTACCTTCCACAGGTGGCCCCAACGCCTATTTATAAGCCAAGGTCTTGGATGACAACCCCATCCAAGTCGATTCTAGAGAATTCCAGCACCAAGCCTTGCCAGCATCTTCTAGCTGCGCCTAGAAGCTTCCACGCACAAGGTCACCCATCTTCTAGAATTCTCCTGCCAATTCTAGAGCATTCCGGTTCCTTCTCACGCCATCACGCCCCTTCGTGGCTCTTCTCGTATATGCTAGACATTTCTTGACGATTCTAGGCACTTCTAGAATCTTCCAGCGCACATCAGATCAGCCCTGTGCAGATCTCCGCCATGCGATGCCCCATACGAATCGTACGCACTCGACGTCCCCATAACGTCGAGCATTTCCTAGAGCATTCTCCAATGCTCTAGGACTTTCCCAAGCCATCTATCACCATCTAGGCCCATCTGGACCTTTGCAGAGAGTTCTTCCTTAGTTCTGGACAAAGGGAAAACTCCCAAGTGACTGCCCAAGATATCAAGGTGTAAGAAGAACCCAGAATTTCCCAAAACCTTCTAGATCCTTCTCCGAACCTCTTCTAAAAGTCTTTCCCCATGAAAGACTATTCCGTTTTGAAGCCCCATGCCCCAAAACTCCCTTGGCTCCCATAGCCAAAAGATTTCTCGCAACTTGGCGTGCACCCATTGTACGCCTGCCACAGCACCATGCTAGCGCCACAAAACCTCGGCATTGGCCCTCTTGGCCCGGTTTTAGCCTAGGGGAAAATTCCGTAATAGTAGTCCATAGACATAAGTACAGTTGAAACAAAGTTCGGAGGACAAAAATTCAAAAGTAGATTTTTCTAAAATTAAGAAACTAGAGAAAAAGAGGGACAAAGAAGAGGTCAACCACAAAGCACACGTCTTGAATTGGTCTCCATATGAGAATTAATTAAGTAGAGCCAGACAGCCAGTGAGGCACTCCTTTTTTTTAAAAGCTTCATCATTTTCTCAAGAAATTACTCCCAAGTAAATGAAAGTCGTTGATCGCCATGGATGTGAGCAAGTTCTCACTCTTAATTTCCCTCCTCCTCTTCTTCTTCATTCCCTCTACATTCTCACTCGAGTTTAATCTATCCGCTATTAACCAAAAAGACAGTGAAAGCATAAATATCACAACAAACGGAATTCAGATCACTCCAAACGACCTGAGCCAAAAATCTGGTCGAGCTACTTATGTTAAACCACTGCATGTTTGGGACAAGTCCTCTGGTATGCTCACAAACTTCTCTACAACTTTCACCTTTGTTATATATTCGGACAACCTTACTCACTATGCGTATGGGGATGGATTGGCCTTCTTCCTAACTCCGGTGGGCTCAAATGTAGATGTTTCAGAAAGAAGAGGGGTTTACTTGCTCTTACAAACAATACCGCTACTTTGACTAGTGCAAGTGCATCATTAGTACGAGATCCAGATGCTATTGTTGCAGTTGAGTTTGATACCTTCAAAAATATTTATGATCCACAAGATTTTGTTGAACATGTAGGGATCGATATCAATTCGGTTCGATCTGTTACTACGATACCGTGGAGGAATAATTTTACACAAGAGAGTGTGAACCAAGCTCGGATAACTTATGATTCTATTGCTAAGACTAACGGTGGTGTTCACTGGTTTTGTGGGTGATGAAAATTTAACGAACAGCCTTGGGATTACTTGCCTGAGTGGGTGATTTTTGGCTTCTCAGCTGCAACAGGACGACTCTTTGAGAAACATAATGTCCAAAGTTGGACATTTTACTCAGACGACTTACCAGAGAGCACTTCTGAACCACCAGCTACGGTCACGACCACAAGAAAGAAACTGAAGACTGGAAGTGTGGTTGGAATAGTAGCTGCTTGTCTCTCATCATCAGTGCTCATTTCATTAGCTCTATTTGGAATATGGAAATGGAAGCAGAGGAACAAGAAAGACGATGGAACTGCCATTGAGCTTCAGTTCCATATCACCATGGATAACGAATTCGAAAAGGGTTCCGGAGCAAAGAAGTTTTCCCATGGCATATTGACCGCGGGAACTAAGAACTTCTCATAAGAAGAAAAGCTTGGGGAGGGTGGGTTCGGCAGCGTGTACAGAGGTTTCTTGAAGGAAACCAACTCTTTCGTCGCCATAAAAAGAGTTTCGAGGAGTTCCAAACAGGGACTAAAGGAGTACGCATCAGAAGTGAAAATCATCAGTCAATTAAGGCACAGAAACCTCGTACAACTCATTGGTTGGTGCCATGTAAAAGAACTCCTGCTTGTTTATGAATTCATGCCAAATGGCAGCTTAGATTCTCATCTATTCAAACAGAGATCATTGCTCTCTTGGGAAGCTAGGTATAACATTGCGCGAGGCTTAGCCTCTGCTTTGCTTTATCTACACGAAGAATGGGAACAGTGTGTAGTCCACAGGGATATCAAATCAAGCAACATCATGTTGGATTCCAGTTTCAACGCAAAGCTCGGCGATTTCAGCCTAGCGAGACTCGTGGATCATCTAAAAGGGTCCCAAACTACAGTTCTTGCCGGAACTGTGGGATACATGGCTCCTGAATGTGTCGTTACAGGCAGGGCAAGCAAGGATTCTGACGTGTACAGTTTCGGAATAGTCGCCCTGGAAATAGCGTGCGGAAGGAAGCCAATTGATGCGGCGTCACCCACTGAAGATCAGATGGTGTTGCTACGGTGGATCTGGGAGCTCCATGGAAGTGGGAAGCTGCTCGAAGGAGCATATCGGAAACTTGGTTCTAATTTTGTTGAGGAAGAAATGGTTAATTTGATGATGGTTGGTCTCTGGTGTGCTCATCCTGACGTCGGAAGCCGGCCGTAGATCAGGCGGGTCATTCAAGTTCTGAATTTCGGAGCTAATTTGCCGGATCTTCCCCAAAAGATGCCAGTTCCGATGTATGCAACGCCGACGATTTTTCACAACGATGATGACAATGATGATGATTGTGTTGCACTTCAGTCATCAAACTATAGTAGCAACATGGGGTCATCAGGGTTCACTGCATCATCATCTAAATCTGCTTAATTTTTCTCCACGCACATGAATACTTCTTGTTTTTACCATCAAGATATGAACCGGGCCTCTATGGTATAGATTTGTCTTGCCATGCGTGTTTTTCGAAAGAAAAAGAAAAAATTAATGCTCCAATTTTGTTGTCATACAAAGATGCTATACCTAAATGTAATAAACTTATTTTCCATGTCATCGATCTGTTTCTTGATATGTGCTTCAAACAAATATATATGGATAATGGATGCCTTGTTCATCAGTATTCACTATTCAGGCCGTATTCATTTTAGGAGAGTGAAAAATTATTTTCAGTGAAAAAATTTATCAAATTATTTTCTCCCATTTGATTGCTATGTCAATCACATTAATTAAAAAAATTCACTCTGAATTTTTTATAAATGTGCCATCACTCTTCCTTACATGACAACCGTTTCTCATGTCAATAATGTGCGAAATAGTTTAATATTTTATTCCAATTTTTCCTTGAGCATATGACGATGGTGGATGGCTGTTTGGATGAAAAAGTGGAAGAAAATTGATGAGAGATAAAAAAAAAGTATACTAACAAAATATGCAGACTCTTTTTCCCATTTGAAATAGGGGGAAAAAAATCATTGAGCAATTCAAATGGTGGTTTTTTTCATATATATATATATATATATAGTCAAAGTAAACCCCAACAGTCAAGACTTGGCGCTTTTCCTGAATTGGGCAATACGCAAATTAAAAAAATGTATAAAATAATGATATATATATATATATATATATATTGTAGGATATAAAAATATCGTTAGCGCATAAAGTGATTAACGCACATTGAAATAATCAAAACAAACAATGCAACAAACACAATTTAACGTGGTTCGATCTTTAGACCTACATTCACAAAATCCACTAAACCAATCAAATGCGGGGCAAGCCGAAAATCTTTGCCTACACACCTATTAAATCAATAACCCAATATCTCACAACCCGGAAGTCATTTATATAGACCTATAGTTACTCGAATTCTTTTCAAAATTAGTTTCCCAAAACAAACCAAATTTAAATTGGAAACAAAGTAAACAAATTCAAACTCTCAGCTTAACTGAAAATAATACCCCATAAGTCATTTATATAGACCTATAATTACCCGAATTCTTTTCAAAATTAGTTTCCCAAAACAAACCAAATTTAAATTGGAAACAAAGTAAACAAGTAACTATCAAATTCTATCAAAACTAGAATTTCCTAATCAAGCTTAATTTAATTTTTCCAACACAGCCTCCCTTAAATTAAGCTTTGGCCACACGTAGGTCCAATGCCATCTCGAGCTTTAATCGCCAATCAAATCTCCAATGCAGTCACGAATAATAATTCTTTGTATTCAGCGAATCTTCATCACCTTCCTTGCTAAATAAAACTCTGTCTGACACAATCAACCCATTATATCACTCCTTGCGGCAAGATCGAACTTCTCACACAACCGAACTTCCAAACATGATCACAAATCAAACACTGAATTTGGAGCCATGCACAAAAATTACTTCGCCAAAATCCCAAATTAATTTTTTTTCTCTCAAGGTCGGACCCCACAACATGATCAAAGCAAGTGAATCAAATTGTTCATCCGGCGGCAGCAGACACAGAGCAACCCAAATTCTCTCCTCTTTCCTGTTTTTTCTTTTTCTTTCTTTTATTTATTTATTTATTTGTTTTTAAAAACCAATTCACGAAAACTTTTCCTGCACCAAACACAGTTCATACTCCAATTAATCTCCTCAATCAACGACCTTCTTCCTCATGACCAAATTTTAGTGGAAAATGTTAACTGATGAAGATTGAGCAATTGTTTCTTTCTCATTTGACTTCTCTCACGTAGAGGAACTTATATAGAATTACAAGGAATTACGGTGATGCATATTTTCACATCATCTTAGTCTTATCTCTATCTGTAGCTTATCCTAATCTATTCCCCATTCACACGCTAACACCCCCCCTCACGTTGGTGTAAAGATGTCTTCTAAGCCCAACTTGTCTAATGTTTTTCGAAATACATCCATAGGGACTGCGTGTGTTAAAACATCTGCCAATTGCTCACTCGATCGAACAAAGGGAATGTCCACCAACTTCTGGTTCAGCTTCTCTTTGATGAAGTGTCTGTCCACTTCCACGTGTTTGGTTCGATCGTGTTGCACTGGATTGTTGGCGATTTCCCGAGCTGCATAATTGTCACAGTACAACAACATTGGCTCTTCAGGTTTGATGCCAATCTCAATGAGCAGTAACCGAATCCACAAAAGTTCTGCTATTCCATAAACCATGCCTCTATACTCTGCTTCTGCCGAGGATCTGGCTGTTACATCTTGTTTCTTGCTTCTCCATGTAACAAGATTTCCAGCAACAAATGTGAAGTACCCAGACGTTGACCTACGGTCTGTGATGTTCCTAACCCAATCTGGATCTGTGTACCTCGTTACTTTCATATGCTGATGCCTTCTAAAGGCTAACCCTTTTCCAGGTGTCCCTTTGAGATAACTTAAAATCCTCATAGCAGCAGCCATGTGATCCTCACTTGGTTGATGCATAAACTGACTCACCACACTTACAGCATAGGCAATGTCGGGTCGAGTGTGCGATAGATAGATTAACCTACCCACCAATCGCTGGTATCGGTCCTTGTTTGCTGGAATTTGATCAGGATAAACGCCAAGATGATGATTTTGACCTATTGGGGTCGGCACAGGCTTACAATCTAGCATACCGGTTTCAGACAACAGATCAAGTGTATACTTCCTTTGTGACAAGTATATTCCGTCCTTTGACCTAGCAACTTCGATCCCCAAGAAATACTTCAAACCTCCCAAGTCTTTCATTTCAAACTCAGGAGATAGATATTCTTTCAACTTCTCAGTTTCTTCCACATCACTGCCTGTTACAATTATATCATCCACATAGATGATTAGAAGAGTTACCTTTTCATCATCGCGTTTGATGAACAAGGTATGGTCTGAATTTGCTTGGTGATATCCATTTCTTTTCATCGCCTCTGTGAATCTTCCAAACCATGCCCTGGGTGATTGTTTCAACCCATACAGAGCCTTTCGCAATTTACACACTTTGTTCCTCGGCTGTGAAGCGTCAATACTCATGTACACTTCCTCTTCCAAGTCTCCATGTAAGAATGCATTTTTAACATCAAATTGCTTTAGTGGCCAATTAAAATTTGCCGCTAAGGATAGTAAAATCCTAACTGTGTTCATTTTCGCAACCGGGGAAAAAGTCTCTAGATAATCAACACCATACCACTGTGAGTATCCTTTTGCTACTAACCTGGCTTTGTATCAATCTATAGTTCCATCTGCTTTGTGTTTGAGCGTGAATATCCATTTACACCCTACTGGCTTCTTTCCTGGTGGAAGTGACACAATGCTCTAAGTTCTATTTTTCTGCAATGCATTTATCTCAACTTGCATGGCTTCTGCCCATCTTGGATCGTTTTAAGCGTCATCAACCTTTATAGGTATTTTAATGCTCTCCATCTGTTTCACAAAAGCTTGTTGATGTGACGACAACCTATGGGTGGAGACGTAGTTGGAGATAGCAAATCGTGCTTTTCCATCTGGAGAGTACCTGTCAGGTGGTTTCCCACGATTCTCTCTGGGAGGCAATAAGTAAGGCGGGTTAGGTAATACAGAGTATGTAGGGTTTTCATAATTACTTACCTCAGGAGTATCCGGGGACTCTGGGACGTGTACCGGAGTAGGGGAAAGGGTGTCTTCACTTTGATTGATGGAGCCATCAAGAGTATCTTGTTCTGTTACTTGACACGCATCTCTCCCTGAGCTACAAGTTTCCACAGGCTGTGGGGGAACAAATTCCATGGGTTGTGGTAGATTAACCCAACTATAGTTCTCATCAGTTATCTCCCCCTGAGAACGATAGGTGGGTTGATTCGTAGGGAAAAAATATTCGGACTCAGAGAAGGTGACATCCATGCTAACATACATATGTCGAGAGGGGGGGTGATAACACCGATACCCCTTGCGATGATGATGGAATCCAAGGAAGACACATTTGATGGCACAAGGGTCTAGTTTGGTGCGTTGGGTTTTAGGGAGATGAATATAGGCCACACACCCAAAGACTAGAGGTTCCATTTGTGAGGCAGTAGGGAGGGAAACATGCCTGGGAAGGGCTGTGAGGGGGGTTTCGTATGTGAGGACTCGAGATGGCATCCTATTCATGAGGTAAACTGCATACGTAACCGTATCTGCCCAATAATTCTGAGGGGTATTAGCTCCAATAAGGATTGCCCTGGTGGTTTCAAGGATATGTCTGTTCTTACGTTCGGCAACACCATTTTGTTGTGGCGTGTGGGGACAAGTTGTTTCATGGAAGATACCTTTGCTCTGGAAAAAAATGGACAGTTGAAGGTTGAGGTACTCGCCACCATTATCGGAGCGGACTACTTTGATGGGAAAAGAATATTGGGTGTGAACCATGTTATAAAAGGCTGGAAAGAGTTTGCCAACATCACTTTTATTTTTCAATGTATACAACCAGGTCATACGGGTGCAATCATCCACAAATGTAACAAACCAACGAATTCCAGTTAGAGAGGAAACTGGAGCTGGTCCCCATACATCCAAGTGGATTAACTCAAAGGGTATTGTTCTTTTATTCAAACTTGGAGGATATGATGTACAGTGGCTCTTGGCCAAAGTACACACTTTACAAGTAAAAGAAGGCACTGAGATATCACTAAATAGAGATGGGAACACTTTCCTCAAATACCCAAAGGATGCATGACCAAGTCGACGATGCCACATCCAGAGTTTCTTTCGACTCCCCTCATTCTGACTTCGAACTTGATTAACCCGACCAGTTGCCACATCGTCCACATAGTACATCCCTTTTCTCCTAGTACCACGCCCAATGATCGCTTGAGTCCGGATATCCTGAAGTAAACAAAAAGCTGAAAACATCAGTACCACACAATCTAATTGTTCAGTGACTTGACTGACTGATAACAAGTTATTGGATAATGCAGGAACAAGCAAACAATTATGCAGCGGAAGAGTAGGAGTAAGGGACAGTGATCCGATGCCCACAACGGAGGTGGTCTCGCCATTAGCTGTCATAACTTTATTTTTTGGGGGAACAATTATGGAGTGAAACAAGGATCTGTCATTAGTCATATGATCAGTAGCTCCAGAGTCGATAATCCAATCGGCATCTGAAACACAGGATGCAGATAAAACCATGTTTGTGTTACCTGAATCATCCACGGATAAACGATTGTTTAGAGAGAGCACTTCACTTAATTCGGTAGGGTCTTCTTTGCTTGCTGCAATGGCCGCTATACCGGCTTCAACACTTGCTGTTTTAGTCTGAGACGGACGTTTGTTGGTTCTCCCTTTTGTCTGCTTTCATTTCTCAAGAAACCAATCCAGGAAACCATGGATTTCAAAGCAAGTCTCCTTGGTATGGCGTTTTCCATTGCAATGGCTGTACAACAACTTGTCTTTTTCAGCATTCTCCATGGCTCAAAGAGCACTGTAAGGAGTGGTCTTAGACACCATGGCCATTGGTGGAACATCGGCCTCCTCCTTCTTCCCGAGCATGGTCAATTGTCGTTGTGCCTCTCTTCGAATCAGACTAAAGCATTCTTCCATGCCAGGAACAGGTTTCATGTGGAGGATATCATTTCTGACCGAATCAAGAGATTCATCTAATCCTGCAAGAAAATCAAACATGCGATCTTTTTGGATTTCTTCCCGCCGGGTATGTAGATCTATGGAGCATTTCATGCGAACGGGACGACGCCTATCAATTTCTTGCCACAGTCGATTGAGTTCTGGGTAATACAAGTGTACAGATTGACCAGCTTGCTTGGTCTTTGTGGATTGGCACCGCAACTCATAGTACCGAGATTCGTCTGCACCGTCGTAGAACATGAGAGAGACACTCTCCCATATGTCTGCTGCTGTTGGGAGATTAATGAAATAACCCAAAAGATGGGATTCCATTGTCTTTAACAGCCAGCCACGCACAATTGCATCTTCTGTACTCCATTTTTCATAGCCTGGATCTTCCTCGTCCACCTTTGAAGTCTGCCCATTTAAATATCCAAGTTTGTTCAATCCGGCTGCATGAACTTCTATCATACGAAACCAGATTGAGAAGTTTGAGTCATTTAATTTAAACCCAAGGGATAAATTGTGGGAGGAAGATGAGTCGAGTGGGAATGAATTTTTGTCAGTCACAGAGGTGGATGGTTTTTTATCCGCCATGTTGAACCTCTGTTTCTGTAACGGAGGGGAAGGTTAATTCGGGGTTGCAATAATCATGGATGGCTCTGATACCATGTTAACTGATGAAGATTGAGCAATTGTTTCTTTCTCATTTGACTTCTCTCACGTAGAGGAACTTATATAGAATTACAAGGAATTACGGTGATGCATATCTTCACATTTAGATAATTGCATCTTAGTCTTATCTCTATCTGTAGCTTATCCTAATCTATTCCCCATTCACACGCTAACAGAAAACCTCTGAATTCATTAAATTCGCAGCTGAAACAAGTTAACCCAAAACTGGAATCACCAAAGCTGAAACAAGTTAACCCAATTCTGGATCTGATACCGGCTGTAGGATATAAAAATATCCTTAGCGCCTAAAGAGATTAACGCACAGTGGAATAATGAAAACAAACAATGAAACAAACACAATTTAACGTGGTTCAATATTTAGACATACATCCACAAAATCCACTAAACCAATCAAAGGTGGGGTAAGCGGAAAGTCTTTGCCTACACACCTATTACATCAATAACCCAACATCTCACAACAACCCCGAAGACAGAGAGCCGCTATCTGTCAAAAATCTCCCGAAGACAGAGCCGAAAGGCTCTGACCTTTCAAACTCTCATCTCAACTGAAAATAATAACGCATAGGTCCTTTATATAGACCTATAATTACCCGAATCCTTTTCAAAATTAGTTTTCTAAAACAAACCAAATCTAAATTGGAAACAAACTAAACAAGTAATTATCAAATCCTACCAAAACTAGAATTTCCTAATTAATTTTGATTTAACTTTTCCAACATATAAGCTGCAGATAAGGAAGTTCATAATGTATGGCCAGAGTGCTTTTCCTGATTTGGGCAATACACTAAAAATTGTTGAATATTGCCGTAATACATACGATACAAATGAGGAAGCAACTAATTAATGCCGTATTTATCACGTCATACCTCCTGTTATGCTAGCAATTAAGCAAGAAAATTCGACATTTTCTCTACACATGAAGCTGCCATGATTCCCTATCCAACACTAGTGTTCCCTGTATTTTCGACATTTTCTCTACACATGAAGCTGCCATGATTCCCTATCCAACACTAGTGTTCCCTGTATTTCTTTCTATTGCTGTTTTTCTGCTTCTATCCTCTTCAACAACCTTGTTATTGTTAGCTATGTAATATGTTAAGTTAGTGAGGGTATTTCAGTCATTTTGTATTGTTTGTATAAATAATCTATTTGCCCAAATTGTATGACAAGGGTTTTCAGATTCTTCTTTTCTTCATCCTCTTCTCTTCTCAAATCCTAACAATTCTAACATGGTATCAGAGCTTGCACACTTCACCAGGGCGATGTGAAACACCTGGTGAGGGAGACATATAAACTTCCTCTTGAAGATCACCATTAAGAAAGGCATTTTTGACATCTATTTGAGATATGGCCCATTGACGAACAGAAGCAACAGAAATGAGAGTGCGGATGGTGGTTATTTTTGCAACAGGAGCAAATGTTTCCTCGTAATCCATACCATATTGCTGAGAAAAGCCCTTAGCCACCAAACGAGCTTTATGTCGCTCAACAGATCCATCAGACTTTGTTTTGATCTTATACACCCAACGAGAACCAATAGCACTTTTTCCCAGAGGTAGAGAGACAATATCCCAAGTATTTGTCTTTGACAAAGTGGAAAGTTCCTCTGTCATAGATGTTTGCCAGAGAGGATCAAGTACAGCCTCACGATAGGAAGAAGGCTTAGACAATTTGTGAATAGATGTTAGGAATGAAGCAAAACCATTCGAATAGTTAGAGTAGACAAAGTCGGGCAATTTAGTAGACTTACGATTGCGTTGAGGGAAACGAGGTAGAGGATCTGCGGGCTTAGGAGAATTAGAGGGGACAATAGAAGTAGGAGAGGCAATGTCAGAAGAGGTACCTGAATCATTTGACATAGTGCCAGAATTACGCAGCTCAGAAATCACAGGAGAGGGAACAATATCCAAATCTTCTTCCTGAAATGGATCAATACGAATGATGTCTGACCTTTTAAGACTGTGAGAATCAGGAGGAATTGAGTAATAGGGGATATGCTCAAGAAACACAACATGACGTGAAACATAAAGTTTTTTTGGTAAGAGGATCGTAGCAGCGATATCCTTTTTGACTTTCACCATAACCAAGGAAAACACAAATGGAAGAACGAGCAGTCAATTTACTGCACTCCACATGAGGATGAAGAACAAAGTAGGCAGAACCAAAAACCCTCAAGGCAGAATAATCTGGAGCATAACCATGCAATTTCTGAAAAGGAGACAAACCTGAAGTTATTGCTAATGGAATTCTGTTGATGACGTAATTAGCAGTGAAGATAGCTTCTCCCCAAAACTCACTAGGAAGAGAGCCGGACAAAAGAAGTGAATGAGCTGTTTCAACACTGTGGTGGTGTTTTCGTTTAGCAACACCATTTTGCGCAGGAGTATCAGTACAAGATGACTGATGACAAGTTCCATCGGAAGCGAGTAGTTCACAAAACTTGTTGGAAGTATATTCTCCACCCAAATCAAATCGAAAGCATTTGATAACAGCATTATGTTGAGTTTTACAAAGGCACGAAACGTTTGATAGATGGCAAAGAACTCAGAGCGATGTTCCATAAGATAAACCCAACAATAACGAGTGTAGTCATCGCTAAAGGAGACATAATATTTAGAACCACCTTTAGTAGGAACAGGTGACAGACCCCATACATCAGAATGAATTAAGTCAAAAGGTGCTGATGAGATAGAAACATTTAGCAAGTTTACAACCACAACAGTAAGAAATATTATCAATTTTCAACTGGCCTAAGGACCTCGTAGATGCTAAGTATTTCAAACGAGAGGCAGAAACATGTCCAAGTCGTGAGTGCACTTATAAAATTTGGAAGATGATGTACTCAAGCGAAAGGAAGACAAGTCAACACTAGATGCTGTAACATGTGATGTATTCAATTCATCCAAAAGATAAAGTCCTCCCTGCCTACGACCGATTCCATGTAGCTTCCCACATTGCGAATCTTATTCATAACAAGCAGTAGAAGAAAACCATACCAAAAAACCAGAGTCGTACAGACGGCCAACAGAAGCAAGGTTCAAGGTAAGATTAGGAATGTAATAAACATTAGACAACAATATATGAGAGTTACGAAAAGACCCAATGCCTTGGGTCGACATAGGGGTGCCATCGGCAGTGGTAACAGAGATAGAAGAAGTAGAACACAAATTTACAAATGAGCTAGCATCAGAAGACATATGATGAGAGGCTCCAGAGTCTAGAATCCATGTACTTAAGGGTATAGTTGTAGAATTAGAGGCAAACACTCCTTGATTCAAAGAAGCAGTCATAGCAGATGGCTGAGAGGCCACAAACTTATGAAATTGCTCAGTAAGTAGATGTAGAGAATTATCATTGTCACTAACCATTGCAGCAGATTCCAACATACCAATTCGACAAACAAAACGAAACCCGAAGTACTCAAACACCTCTCACAAATTGCCAGCCAAGAATTCACAACTTCAGCACAAAGGACAACAAATACTAACAACCATATCCAACACGAGCAAAAATTCTCATTCAGAACAAATACTAAAGAATACTCCTAGTTACAGAAATCAGCAACTAAACTTCAATAGACACAGCTATTAATTTCACAGTAGAACAAACGAAATTCCAGAACACAGCAGCCCAATTTCATAGCACAAAGCTATCAATTTCCAGCACAAAAGATACTCAATTTTTGAAGAGGGAATAGTCCTCAAAGGTCATCCAACAACACCCCAAAGCAGCAATGAATTCTAGGAACTCCATTCGAATCATTCAGTTCAGAAAACAAAGTAGCTTTCAGTCCGGAGTGCACAAAAAAAAAAAAAGTTTTCAGAACACAAAGTACAAATTCAGCCCTTAATTTCCAGAAGCAAACAGTAAACAGAAATTCAGCAGCCAAAATTCCGAATCATACCCGAAAACTCTGAAATTTTCCAGCACATATTATTACTTTCCAGCAGTAGAAAAATAATACCCGAATCAAGTCTAGCAATTTATTTTCAACAAAAGCAAAATTCCAGCAGTTTGAACTCCAATTTACTCAAATAAACAGAGATAGTATACAAACTCAATCCAAAAGAAGTCCCAAAGTCGCGTCCCGTCGGAAACCTCCATGACTGACATCCAACACACCACCGACTCGCCGCAAAAGACGCAGACCTAAAGCTCTTGCTGCGACAGATTGTGCCCGAACCAAAAGATGTGACCGTTACTGCCCAAACCAAAATCGCGGTCAAAGCTGTGGTAGTTGTTCTTCGTATTCTTCACTAGCTTCGTGGCACTCAGTTTCAAAGCCTTTTGTTCCCTTCATCTTCCTCCTTGGAGTTGTGTGCTTACTCAGATGCTGATTGGGCTGGAAATTGTACTGATCGTAAATCCACCACAGGTTTTTGTATTTTTCTTGGAGACTCTCTCATCTCTTGGAAAAGTGAAAAACAAGACGTTGTTTTTCGTTCCTCCGCTGAAGCTGAGTATCATGCTATGGCTACTATAGTTGCTGAGATTGTTTGGTTGCACTGGTTACTCGCTGATATGGGTGTATCTCTTTCTGGTCCCACACCTATGCATTGTGATAACAAAAGTGCCATTGAGATTGCACACAATTTCGTCTTTCATGAGCGCACTAAACATATTGAGATTGATTGTCATTTCACTCGTCATTACTTTCAGCATGGTACCATTAGCCTACCATTTGTATCTTCTTCCATGTAGCTTGCTGATCTCTTTACCAAATCTCATCCGTCACCGCGTTTTCATTTTCTAACTAGCAAACTCTCGTTGATCACTCTTGATTCATCATGAGTTTGAGGGGGAATGTTAGCTATGTAATATGTTAAGTTAGTGAGGGTATTTCAGTTATTTTGTATTGTTTGTATAAATACTCTATTTGCCCAAATTGTATGACAAGGGTTTTCAGATTCTTCATTTCTTCATCTTCTCTTCTCAAATCCTAACAATTCTAACAGTTATATGTTTGTGCCAGTTCGAATTCTGCGAAGCTTTCCACTACATGGATCAACCAGCTTTCCTCAAATATTGATGTCCAAGCTTTCCACTACACGTTGACACCAATTCTAATGAGAGAAACCGATGTATTGGTCTTTGTCTGCGGCTTCTATTGTAATAATTTAACGGATTCTAAAGACTGCGTATTGGGAATCCTCATTTCCAAAGAGATATTAACCATTGATCTCATTCAGTCGCCATAGTAAGTATGATCCGCTAATAGGAATAACCTTGTTCAAATGAACGCAACGTTGCTACTTAGCAAAGATGGAGATTTGATCTTGAAAAACTCAGATGGCACGCTCGTATGGTCTAGCGACACAGGAGGAAAGTCGGTCGTGGGCATGAACTTAACAGAAAATGGAAATCTTGTGCTCTTGGGCCGAAACAGCCCATCTGCCATTTGGCAATCATTAAATTATCCTACTGATTCTTTACTTCTTAGATAGAGATTGATGAGAGGACAGAGGTGACATCCAGTGTTTCGGCGCAAAATTAGAGTACCGAAGGTTTGTTTTATCTTTCTGTTGAAAATTCAGGGTTGGTTGCTTATATAAACTCCGATCCACCTCAAAGATATTATTTCTCTCCCTTTGATGTTAGTCTTTCATTTCTTGAATTCACCAATGGAACGTTCCATATCTACGCCTTTTCATTGGAAGCTCGATTCATGAAGTTGGAGCTAGATGGGCACTTAAAGGTATTTCTGTGGGGTGAATATGATTGGATAGAGGATGCCAATTTTCTCAGTTCTAGAGCTTCTGATTACCCTATGGTGTGTGGAAAGTATGGCGTGTGTTCGGATTGTCAATGTAGTCGTCTTGAATTGACAAGCGGACTGTCAATGTAGATTACCCCATGGTGTGTGGAAAGTATGGCCTGTGTTCGGACTGTCAATGTAGTTCTTGGATGTCCTCTGCTCATACCGATGTTTTACCATCATTCCCAACACCATAGTCTTTTAGAGCTGAGCAACGCGTATTACTATACATTTAGTTCATATGAAGAGGATTCGTTGGTGGAAGACTGCAAAATTGGTTGCCTAAACAACTGCTCCTGCAAAGCTGCTCTTTTTGTTAAAGCTTCTTGGGGTAGTTACTTAAGAAAAGGGGGTTGTTTATTGCTGAATGAGGTTTTTCTATTGCAAGCAATGAAAATCAATTTGAATCAGCCTATAACACAACTCTGTATATTAAGGTGCAATATCCTGATCAAGGTAAGACCTCAAGGTGTAGAACAATTATAATTGCATCTATATTTGGGGTGCTCTCTGTGCTTGGCTCTTGCCTTATTTTTTTTCAGGAAACGAAACAAGCAGTGGAATGAAACTGAAGAGGATTTTCTAAACCATGTACTGGGAATGCCTACAAGATACTCTTATGAGAACTTGAAAGCTGCCACTGAAGATTTTAGTAAGAAACTTGGGGAAGGAGAGTTTGGATCTATTTATGAGGGGTTACTGATCGATGGAACAAAAATAGTTGTCAAGTGTCTTGATGGTTTAGGCAAAGTGAAGGATTCGTTTCTTGTGGGAGTTTGGATTTTGTGTTGAGAAATCGCACCGGCTTCTTGTTTATGAGTACATGGCCAATAGATCGCTGAATGGATGGATCTTTCCTAGAAAAGAAAATTTGTCTTCCATGGAATTCTAGGAGAAAATAATCTCTGACATAGCCAAGGGATTAGCCTACCTTCAGGAAGATTGCAGTTAGAAAATAATTCACTTGGATATCAAACCTCAAAATATCCTCGTGGATCATAACTTCAACACAAAAATATCCAATTTTGGACTGTGTACGTACTAATTGAAAAGGATCAAAGCCAAGTTGTCACAAAGATGAGAGGAACCCCAAGATACATGGCTCCAGAATTAATCTTTGAGTTCTGTCATCACAGAAAAGGTGGACGTACATTTACAGCTTTGGCATAGTGATGCTAGAAACCATTTGTGGCCAAAAAAATCTAGACATGTCAAAGACTGAGGAAGAGAAGCACTTGCTGAGTGTGTTCAAGAGAAAAGTTGAAGAAGGAAAACTTGAGGAATTGGTGGATTCAGAAAGTGAGGACATGTTGAACCACATTAAGGAAGTAGTGGAATGATGCGGATCGCGGCATGGTGTTTACCAGGGGATTTCACCAGAGGGCCTTCAATGTCGTTAGTAGTTAAGGTGCTAGAAGGCTCAGTAGCGGCTGAAACCAATCTTGATTATGATTTCCTGAATCCGACAATCGTTACAAAAAGCGCAGCTGGTGATCACACTCTTCCCTGGCCTAGAACTCCTCATGAAGCTACAAAGTTGCTGCCTTCAGATTTGTCAGGACCAAGATAGATCAAAATCACTTATCTCTGTTGAGATTATTTTACTCATGAGATTAATGAATTGTTTTTCATACAAGGACTGGTTTTTATCTTTGTCCAAACTCATGAGAAAACCTTGAATTCCCTAGTACCAAAATTTAACTAATTAAGCCCATTTTTCTCCTTCTATTTTTATTTGAGAAACAACTATGTATTGCAACTGAAATGTTGTCTTCAGCTTTCTGTTAATTCAGTTTCAAATTTCTCTTTTTGATGGTTATAATTAGTAGGATTAGGGTGTAATCGGATCAAATGATGAAGAATATATAGTACATATTACGTAATTTTGCATAATTAATCAATTTAAGAATCTAAGAGTTTGCATAAATTGCCATCCCTTTTCTATTTTCGTAGTATGTATTGAAGGATATCAATGGAGTGTTGCTGATGGGTGTAACTGTAAATGTTGTTGCTCATTATTGAGGGATGTTTGCATTGTTTTGAGGGCATAATCTACACTAGTTATGGTGTTCTTGCCAGGATTTGGGCATTATCGAGAAGCTGAATGATTGAGACAAGAGGATGACAAGTTGCTGGAAATTCAGGCGAAATTCCAAAGGAAAATGTAACGACCCTACTCTGTTGTGCTATGTACATGTTTTGGGTTATTTTAAATTATTTTTTGGTAGTCAAAAGGACACTATCAGTGACTAAAAAACAGTGATCACCGGTTCATAACATATCCCTGTATCCTCATATCATGCGCACCTCCACTGTATCTAGGCCAAGGGTTCTCTAGTACAGGATTAGAGGGTATCTCACTGGATTGGGGCCCACACCCCACCTACAACCCCCCTGGATTGTGCTGCCCAAACCAGTGGGACACCTCTAGTCCTGAACCAGAGGATCCGTTCCCTTATATCTACTCAGGGGTAAAAAGAATTAATAGTAAATGGGAACATGAAATGAGAACACGAGATGTATTATCTCTTTTTTTTTTTTCCTTATTGGTTTAGGTTCAATTAATAATTCAACAATATTTCCACTCCATCGCAGTCCAGAATGAAGATTTTTTGGGTTTTGTTTGCATTGTATACATAAATGGCTGATTGGTGAAAGGGCAGTTGAGTCTCTTGATGAGAATGCAACACTAGTATTTAAATCGATAGCGAAAACTACCGTTAATGTTCAGATAGATCAATCACAACATATAGGACCACTTTGTAAATATACAGAATAATTAGCAGCCAAGTCAACACACAAGCCGTAGCAATCCATTCGTGCACTTGAGTTGCAGCTGATCCAAGCTCAGTAGATGAGCTGTCCATCTTGCAAGTTGATCACATGTGCATTAGTTGACAGCTGTAGATTAATTGTAAATAAAGGGGAAAAGCAGTTAGGTGCACATTAGTGAAGTTTTAGCTAATGTGTGCAGTAGGAACATGAATGCATAGCTGGTGTAGGATTAGTTCTATATATATGCTGTAAAGTGAAGTCGTTAATAATTAATACATCCTTTTCTCAATTGTGCATCATACTTTTCTCTCTAGAGAATTCTCTCGGTCTTTTCTGCTCTACATTGTTCTGCCCCCACTTTGCTTCTTGATTTGATTTGCTACTACTGTCGGGATCATTTTACATGGTGTTAGAGCACCTGGTTTCATACAATCCAACCTCTAACCTTACAGTGCAGATCAGAAACAAGGAATCTCAAGGTTTTTAGCAACAGCTATGGCAGACAATTATGAAGAAACTGGAGGATCAAATTCCAACAACACCAGGAGAAATACTGAAGGCATTGAAGAAAATCTCAATACTGCAATGCTCCTGCATGGATCAGACCACACTGGCCTGATACTTGTCACAGTTCCTTTGAAAGAGAAGAACTATGTGATATAGAGCAAGGCTATGAAGATGTCTTTGGGAGCAAAGGAAAAACTAGACTTCATCGATGGTAGATTCAAGGAGCCTTCCTTCAATTCCCCCATTTACGATGTTTGGAAATGCACAGACTGTATGGTTTCCTCTTGGATTGTCAACACAATCTCCAAAAACATTGTAGAAGGCTTCATGTTTGCTGGTAATTCTAGAAAACTATGGCTAGAGCTCAAGCAGATGTATGGAGGTACTAATGGACCACTTATCTATCAACTACAGAGAGATATAGCATATATGACTCAGGGATCAGAATCTGTAGTCACTTATTTCTCTAAATTGAAGCGATTTTGGGATGAAATTGATGAACTAAAACCTCTTCCTGTCTATGAATGCATTCCTGGTTACAATTGTAAGCAAAATCAGGAAGTGTATGACATGGTTTCTTATAATCGACTGATGCAGTTTTTGCTTGGATTGAATGATGTGTTTGATGGCACAAAGAGTCAAATTCTGATCATGGAGCCTACTCCAGACATTGGAAAAGCATATTTTATGATCCAGTCAGTTGAAAGGAAATCTAGTTTGAATTGCAATTACATGTCCCATAATGAGAGCAGTGCTCTATTATCCAATGTAATTGAGAACAATGCCTTAATGGTGAAAACATATCAAGGAAGATCTGCTGCTAAGAAGAAGGACACACAGGGCAAGAAGCTGAATCAGAAGTGTGAATACTGCAACATGGAAGGTCATTTGAAGGAGTCCTGTTTCAAGGTTATTGGATACCCTGAGTGGTGGAAAGGTGCAAGAGGAAAGAATCCACAGCAAAGTATGGTTAACGCAGTGGAAACACCTCTGAACATGATTGAAATGCAGAATCCAAACCTCGGTCTTCTTCTGAATAATATGAACATGATGCAGTAGGAATTGAGCAAACTGATTATGGCATAGAACAGTGTTGCAGGCATTGGAACTTTTTCTGAGAACAGACTTGTTAATTTTGCTCATTTGGAAGAGTTTGCAGGTATGAGTACTTCCTATCACTCTGTCCTTGCTAATCATATAGGTTTAGATTCATGGATTGTTGATACAGGTGCCTCTAATCATATATGCATCAATTTCTTAGCATTCACAAATCCTAAACCTGTTTCTGTTTTTACTCCTGTGATATTGCCTAATGGATCTACCAAAGCTGTCACACACACTGATTCTGTCACCTTAAAATCTGGCATTACTTTAGTAGATTGCCTACACATTTTGCATCATCTTTCTTTTTCTTGCTAATTTTTGCCTACTGTAGGACCAAATTAGTTATAATTAATATTCTTGGAGTAGGAAAGGTGATAAAAGGCCTGTACATACTTGAGCCATTTTCTTTTGATCCTGGTACCATTCATAACTATGGATCCTCTGTTGCAGCTCATCTGCATGTTCTGCAACCCTCCAGTCAAATTCCAACCACTTCAGCCCTACTGTGGCATTCTAGATTAGGCCATCCATCTCATGATGTGCTTAGAAAACTTCAGTTGCTAGATTCCTCTATAGATGATCAAGTTTCTCCTTGTGATGTATGTCCTTTAGCAAAGCAACATAGAATTCCATTCCCCGTAAAGTCCAGCCATACATCTGAATGTTTTCAAATTCTGCATGTTGATGTATGGGGACCTTATTCTGTTCCTTCAATAAATGGATCCAAATATTTTGTTACTTTGGTTGATGACTTTAGTAGAGTGACATGGACTTATTTTGTTCAACATAAGCACATGACTCACACTGTTCTGATTCATTCTGTAAGCTTGTCCAAAACTAGTTCAATTTGACTGTAAAAACAATTAGAACTAATAATGGTGGAGAATTCATCAGTCATCAATGTCAAACCCTTTTCTCAAACCTTGGCATTCAACATCAAAAAACTTGTGTCTATACCCCCAACATAATGGAATTGTTGAAAGAAAGCATAAACACCTCTTGCAAATAGCTAGAGCCATTATGTTTCAATCCCACATTCCTAAGAAATTTTGGGCAGAATCTATACTCACTGCCACCTATCTCATTAACAAACTGCCTACTGCAGTTCTGAACTGGAAGTCACCATATGAAGTCCTACACAAACAGCCTCCTCCCCTCACACATTTAAGAACCTTTGGATGTTTGTGTTATGCTTCCAAAACTCTTCCGTATAAGGATAAGTTTAGTCCTAGAGCCATAAAATCTATTTTTTTAGGCTATCCTCCAGGGCAAAAGGGTTATAAACTCTATAGTCTCACTGATCATAAAATTTTCATTTCTAGAGATACCAAGTTTTATGAACAGGTATTCCCATATCAAGCTTCCTCAAACTCTCAGCCTCACTATACAGTTCCAATGCCTAATGTCCATCATCTGGATACATTTCTTGTAGGATCACCCTCTAATCCTCTTTCTCATGATCCTGTTTCTAATATCTATGAGGTTTCATTGGACTCTCCAGCATCTGAGTAAAATTCCATCCCTACTCCATCACCTGATCCACCTCCTTCACCTACTCTCAGGATCAGTACTAGGATTCGTAGAACACCTACCTAGCTGCAGGATTTTGTTTCCACCCATCATATCACTCATGCTCATTCTTTAGTTTCTCCTTATGTTCAGAATCCACCCACATTTCCTTTTTCTTCATCCACTCCATTATCCTCATCATATACTGCATTTTTGGCTAATATATCAACAATGCATAAACCTCACTCATATGCTCAAGCAAAGGATAATCCTAAGTGGATAGAGGCCATGAATCAGGAAATTTTGGCACTGGAGAAAAATGACACTTGGGTGCTCACTGAATTACCTTCTGGAAAAAGGGCAATAGGTTGCAAGTGGGTATATAAGATCAAGAGGCATCCAGATGGTCAAGTTGATAGACTGAAAGCAAGATTAGTGGCTAAAGGTTATAATCAAATTGAGGGAGAAGACTATTTTGAGATTTTTTCTCCTGTTGTGAGGACAGTCACAGTCCGAATACTAATCGCTATAGCTGCTTCAAAGTCTTTGCCCCTTCATCAGTTGGATATTAACAATGCCTTTCTATATGGCCATTTGGATGAAGAAGTGTATATGATGCCCCCTCCAGGGTACAAATCCACTTCAGGGAATTTTGTTTGCAAATTGCAAAAGTCCTTATATGGTCTGAAATAGGCTTCTAGACAGTGGAATCATGAGCTCACTGAGCATCTACACAAGTATGGCTTTCAGTAGTGTGAACATGACCACTGCCTTTTTATCCTGCATAAATGGGACACTTTTTTGGCCTTATTAGTCTATGTTGATGACTTGTTATTAACTGGTTTTTCTGAAAGTGAAATTATTGCTGTCAAAAAGTTCTTACATCATGCTTTTACCATTAAAGATCTTGGTTATGCTAGATATTTTTTGGAGATTGAAATTGCCCGATCTGAGTCTGGGATGTTTCTTAATCAAAGGAAATATGCTTTGGATATACTCAGTGATGTTGGCTTTCTTGAAGCTGCAGCTGTTTCAACCCCTATGATCAAAGGGCTGTCTCTGCATGATGACTTTCTCCTCCTTTCTTTGAACCAGACAAGTACAGAAGATTAATAGGGTGCCTCCTTTATCTTGGTTTCACTAGACTAGATCTTGCTTTTGCAACTGAGTAGCTCAGCCAATTTGTCAATGATCCTAGACAAATCCATTGGGAAGCTGCTCTTCACATCTTGAGATATCTCAAAGGCTGTCCTTCTCAGGGTTTGTTCTTCCCATCTCAACCTGTAGTCTCTCTCAAGGTTTATTGTGATGCAGACTGGGCTACTTGTAAGAAAACTAGACGATCAACCACAGGGTTCTGCATCTTCCTTGGTAGTTCATTGATCTCTTGGAAGACAAAAAACATGTCATGAAGAGGATTGCTGGAAAATGTTTGAGCTAAATAAAATATACCAAGTTCAGTGTCAAGTTTAATTAACGCCAGGGTAAAAGGCACTAATTATGTTACCGCAAAAACTTGGGTGAAGTGGGTTTATACATGTGAAGTCGCTTCATCTACTCGTTTTTTTTTTTAATGAATTTCGAGTATTATTTTCCTATTAAATGAAAAGCTGTTAGCTCTTAATATGGGGAATCAATGTATGATCTTTTTAGACTAGTAGTTTCATTATTTATTTTATTTTTTCTCTTTTATTAATTTCTTGGTGTTATTGCTTAATTGAGAGTACAAGTGCTACTCTTCAAGTGCACTTGTACTTTTTATGAGCATTTTTTATTTATCTTTTGGTTTGCTTTTTTCCGGCTGTGGGTTTCTTATTCTACTAATCTATTCGGGTTCATGTTCGACACAATAAAATTCTACCACATGTATAGCTCTAAATCCATACCATCTGCCCAAAACCTATTATGATCAACTAAGTAATTATATTAGGCTAATTCAATATTGTAGGCCCAAAACTAATATGAACCTAGCGCGATCAAGTCATCTAAAGTATCTTAATTCGCTACCTATATTTCCATGATAATAATTGGGTATTGGGTCTTTGAAATTAGATGACACACATTTCAATCCCACTAATTTGGTATATATATATATATATAATCAAATTAAAAAAAAAACTCAAATTTTATCGGTAGTAATTTATTTGAGAAAAGCAATCAAGTCCATTTATCAAACACATAATACAAAGATAAAAATCAAATAGAAATATCAATATTAAGACAAACTTATAACATGATACAAAAAGTTATGACATAATAATAGCAATCAAAACATGCCCATAACCATAGTTTAAGAAATTAGGCCTAAAATATGATGGAAAGAGAGCATTTATAGAGGAGAGACATGGAGGGAACAAAAAGTAAAAGAGGCTCTTGAGTAAATATCCTAAAATAAAAATACATTTTGCTCCTTAGAATTGGGATGGAACAATCAATGAAAATGAAAATTAGATACAAATACCTCTCATTTCTCCCCCATCCTCCATTTTCTCTGCCGTCTCTCCGCTTCTCAATTTTCCATTCTCCCTCATCCTCCATTAATGGAGGATGGGGGAGCTCTTTTTTCCCCTATCTAATAAGTCTCTCCCTGTTGAGAGTTTTCTTATCTCTCCTCGTCGAGAGTTTTCTGTTTTTCATTTTAATAGAGTTTTGTCTGCTCTGTTTTTGGAGTTGTGTTCTTCACTTATTTTTGAAATTTTTAACTTCAGATCTGTGGGATGGAGTTGTTGATGAAGAAGATGGTGAAAATAAAGCCGACAGATGTTGGCTTCGTCAGTTGTTCATCAGGGATCCCATAGATCACTTATGTCATGGGTCAATTTTAGAGCTATATCATAACTCAGTAGCAGTCCTGTACCACCGGTTAGATGATCTGCTCAGCTATTTGCAATTTTGCTGCTCTGTGCTTAGCTATAGGCTAGATTTGCAGTTTGTAGATTTGTTTTTCAGATCTACTTTGATTCTAGATGGTAGATCTGATTTTCAGATCTACTTTACTTCTAGATTGTATTGCTTGGCTCATGGCCTACTGTCAAATCGCTGCTGGACGATATTTCCAGCCCGTTAATTTAAGGATTTTATTTTTGTTTCAAAAAAAAAAATTCAATGAAAATGAAGTTCCTTTTTAATGTAGATGAAGTTTTATTCAGTTATCTTGTGTTTTCACTTATATATAATTGTAAATATTTCTTCTTTTTCGTAAATCAAGTACTTTCAGTTTACACTGGTCTCTCCTCTCCTCATCTCACATTATTCAGAATTGGCAGTCCTTTTTATCTAAAGGATTGAACATTTAAGGAGAGCAATGAAAGAGCCTAAGAATATCGAGAAAGAGATAATCTGTTATATGACTATGAGCCTCCGGCGAGAGATGATCACCATCCCATTGTATGTATTGAGCGGGATTAGGACAAACAGGAACCCCTGGAGATCCACAGATTATGTTCTTGTCATAGTTATACGCTCCCCGAATCCACAACAAGCTTTCAACGATGATGTTCCATCAAAACCTTTGCAAATTCATCCAAAAAAAAAAAAGAAGAAGAATTCATCAGCTCTGGATTAAATTATGGGGTGGAGAGATTGAGTAACAATCAGTACTTACCGAGGGCGGGTGCATTGCGAAGAAGATAATAGAAGGCGTTGTAGTAATCGGTGTAGATGATCCTTGTGCCGGGGAACCGAAAGGTAAGGGAAATGAAGGATTTTCTAAGGAGAAAATTGAAGTAGGTGAAGAGATTGTTTAAAGTAATGGAGCAACCTTGGTGGTCCTTGTCTTTAGGGTCATTGGGGAGTAAAACCAAATTGGGAGAGAGGCACCCCAAAGGAAAAGTTCCTTGAACTATGATATTGTTTGCTCCTAGCTCTGTTAACACCTGCACGAGAATGGTTATGTGAAGGGACAGTAATTTTACCTATAATAACCGTGTTCTTTTTTGCATTTTCTTTTTTTTTTTGATTTGTCAACTTTCAATTCTACTCTGTCCCTTTTATTTTATGAATATACTTTTTATCAATTTTTTGGACAATTCCACCATCGTAAATTCTTGTTGCTATCAATAAAAATAGGGGTAAAATTGTCCAAAAATGGACAAAAGAATAAATTTTGAAAGTAGAAAGGACAAATTACAAAAGTGATAATAATTCACGGGGACAAAGTATAGTTAAACTTATGAAATATTATTTGTGACTGCCAAAAATGGGATGATCAAATAAAATGTATTTTAGGGAATTATTGTTAAATTGACACTAGTAAATTAAGAAGCTTAGGTATCTACTCGGGGAAGAGTTGAGGTGATGGTTAATGGACTTGTTTTAGAATGATGATTTCAGAACTTCGAATCTCGTGGTTGCAAGAATTTAAAGGACTTGTTTTAGAATGATGATTTCAGAACTTAGAATCTCGTGGTTGCAAGAATTTAAAGGAAAAAAAAAAAAAAACACCTTAGTTACATACTCCGGTGGCATTGGCAACTGCTCGAGAGATAAATGGTACATATTCCCTGATTTCCTGAATGGTTTTGTTCTTACTCAAGCCACGCTCAATGTCGTTGTTTCCGATATCGCCCCGCACAATAACAGCCTTATCAAGCCTATTTGCACATTCTAATCAATAGGATGAATTAATTAATTAGCTAATTTATTATACTAATTAATTAAATGTAGAGAAAAATTATTCAAAAAAAAAAAAAAAAGAAGCCCCTTTATTTTGATAGAATGATTGGATAAAATAAAACTTTATACAAACCAGGTGGTGAGGAACAAATGGAGTTGAGGTAGTGCTGGAACCGATCTGAGCATTGAGGGGAGTAGTGTCGAGATTCGGAACGGTAACGCCCCTCGTTGACAAGAAAGAAATGTCCAGAGCGGTTGCACCGGCCACGCACCATTCTCAGCGGCGGAGACAAGGGGGGGCGAGGGGGTGCCGCCGCCCCCCTTGGTCCGGGAGCAAAGGGTAGTATTATTACTACTCTTCAGCTCCGCCCCCGGCAGCCCCGCCAACGCCATTAGTCTTCTGCTCGAAGAAGAAGACAGCTGAAGAAGATGAAGTCTTCAGCTTTTGTTATTTTGTTATTTTTTTTTAATGCCCCTTAGTAAAACGACGTCGTTTTACTAAGGGGGAAAAAGCAAAAAAAACATTAACATTAAGGCCCTTCCCATTTTGAATTTTGCAAATTAATCCCTCCCTCCCCATTTTGAACCTACGGTTCAATTTCCCTCAAATCCCAATTCATATCTTTGTTTGCTGAAAACAGAGCAGCAGTCAAGCACAGCGGGCCGCACCGCGCAATTCCTCCGCCGCCGTCCGTCCCGTCCGGCGTCTGCAGGCTGCCTCTTTCTCCGGTTCTCCCTCCCTTTGGCCTTTATAGCTTCAGCTTCATAGATTGTATGTTTGTAAGTTTTAATTTTTTTTTTAATTCTAATTTTTGTGTAGTTTTTTTATTGTTAGTAGTTTAATTTTATAATTTATTATATATGGGATAAATGATTATATACTATAGCAATGTTGTTTTAAATTTTAGAATTTTTAATAATTTAGAATTTAATATTCATATATAGAAGTGTGCAAACTGATGATGAGTGTTCTATGCTTGAAAATTTGGGAGATCTTGCAAAAAAAATGGTTGAAAGTGGCAGGAGTGTCTTTTTTCCATTAGTGTATCGTCTGATCAAGTTAGCGTTGGTTTTACCTATTGCAACTGCCTCTGTTGAAAGGGTTTTCTCTTCGATGAAACTTATCAAGACAGAATTGCGGAATAGAATGCGGAATAGAATAGGAGATGAGTGGATGAATGATTGTTTGATATCATATATTGAGAAGGAGATTTTTGTCCAGATTGAAAATGAAGTAATTTTGCAACATTATCAATCTATTAGGGAACGCAGAGCACAATTATCTCGTATTACTGATGCGTCCGGTTGTGGTGGTTCGGGCTTCAAGAATTAGTTGTTTTACTAGTATTTCTTTGTTTTTAAATTTCTCATTAAGGTTTTAATTTTTGGACATATATCGTTATGTTTATTTTGATACTTTACTGGTATGTATTTTATTTAATTACCTGCGAAAAAAATTCCTATTACTTACGCTCGCCCCCCCGGGAATTTAGCTCTGCATTCACCGCTGACCATTCTTGAAGGACGCGTTCCGGTCAAGATATGGATTCAGCAACGGAAGGCCGAGTTTGGTAGCTGCATGCATCCATCATTTAAGATACCAAAAAATCTCATTTCAAAAGAAAAAAAAAAGTATTGGTTCTAATAATATTAAAAATACTTGAGATAATTACCCATGTGGTCTATAATCAACTGGCCATCGGAGTAGCGACCGGAGGGATTTTCGGGAAATGTTTCGCCATAAGGAGGACGGGCAGCAGCGATGGTCGGCCCTACACCGGGTATTCGTATCAAATTACCAGTGTCCGAGGTTGAATCCCCAATCTGGTAAATGGTATGAAAAGGGCATTTTTCTTGGTTTGTTAAGGTAATATAGTTAAGAATTATGATGATGAAGGGAGGAAGAGCCATGGTGTTATGTGTTAATTAAGCCTAGCTGGTTTGTTGGACCTTGGATATGCATATATAGCCTTATAGATAGGCATAAACAAGGAAGGTTTTAATTTACTGCGGCTGGAAAATCTTGTGATGTATAAATATAGTCTGGCTAGGTACTCAGGGCTGCCCATTTTTGTCTGTCAAAAAACGGCACTTTAATTATTACGACAAATTATGAAATCAATAATGTTGGGCATATTAACAATGCTTTTTCTGGAAAAATTGTTCAGTGCAACTGTTGCATGCTTAAAAATAGTACACCTAGCCAATCATAAAATTTAAATCTAAATTCATTTCTGGTCCTTGCATATTCATCACTCTCTCAATAAAATAATATTTATCCCCTAAATATATTTGAATGCACCATCCTACATAGTGTAACGAATTTCTGACATAATTCATGCAAAATGGAGAGCCTAATTCGAGAAATTAAAAGGTTTAATTTACTATAATATAAGTTCCAAAATTAATTTAATAGGTTATTGGGGAGGAAAAAGACTGAATTAAGAAGGGTCGTCTGCCTTCTGCACCTGCACTTGGGAGTCGCCAAGATTCGATCCATGCCTCTCTCTCACAGCCCAAAACTTTATATACCTTGAGAGGTCAACTAGACCTAATAATTTGGACTTTTTAGCTACAATTTCTTTGTAACAGTTTAGATTTTTTCTGAATAAAAAAAAATAGACAATTAATATGAAAAGAAAAGGAAAAAACATATTATGGTTTACAAATTGTACATGTTTTGCCGACAGTATTATACATGTGATGTGATTGATCAAAGCATAATCCAAATCGATTTGCATGAGTTGTGTAGAGAGCCATGAAATCTTTGATGTCCTTTTCACGATAATTACACCTGCACATGGCTTCTTTCTTTGCTGTACGTGAAAATTCACGTGACAAAAGAAGCTGTGATTGTAATAATAGTTTGCAAAATTTTGATACGGGTCGTATAATTTTACGATTCCAAAATACCAAATCGATCACCCCCAATAACCCCCATCAAAGGAGGCGGGTGCGGGTTCCTCCAATTAGAGGCTCCCTCCTTTTCCCCTTAGAACCCGCCACCACTATCCAATTTTGCAGTCACTACTGGAAAAAGGCATAGTGGAGGCAGGTTTTTTGGCTCAATGGAGGCGGGTTTCGCCGCCCGGCACCCGCCTCCATTGCCAGCGCCTCCATTGTGAGGATCCGCCTCTATTTGTTTCATTGGAGGCGGGTGCCCATTGAGACATTACGAAAACAACTAAGGAGGCAGGTTCCAATCGCACCCTCCTCTATAGTTGTATTATTTTACAACAACATTGGAGGCGGGTTCCATGTTGCACCCGTCTCCAATTAACATGCAAAATGAGAAGTTTTGGAGGCGGGTGCTTGTTTCACCCGCCTCCAAAACAAATCCAACACGCGAAAATCTAATTTCTATTTTTCAATTTATGGCTCAAGTAGGAATTGAACTCGCGTCTATGGGAGCACTTGTGCACTTAACTTTTGCACACTAAATTTACCACCAAGCTACATATACGCATGTATTTAAAGTTAAAATCAAAAGTATACATTTATATATTCCCTTCTAAAATTTGTGGGTTTTATTACCTACTAAGTTATCGCATTACTCAAACTTCGGCAAACTTTCAATTTTTTTTTTAACTTTCAATAGTTGAAAACGAAGGAGAATTTTTGGAACAGTATTGGAGGCGGGTGCAACATGACAAAGGCCTCCAATTAACACCTCCAATTAACATAACTTCAATTAACATGTTAATTGTGCACCCGCCTCCAATTAACATGACAAACATTTTGAAGGTGGTGCTACATGCACCGGCCTCCAAAAAGGGACCACCATTGGAGGCGGATTTCGTTCCACTCACAACTAATGTATTGGAGGCGGGTTTTGCTAGAACCCCGCCTCCATTATGAGATCTTTTTGGAGGAGGGTTCCAATGAAACCCGCCTCCATTGTGATATGTGAAATTACTCACATCCTTTGGAGGCTGGTGCTCGGCAACCCGCCCCGAATGGCTATATTGGAGGCGGTTGCGCCTCCATTAACCATTTATGTGGTAGTGAGTAGTGTCAGTCGACATATAAATTTTCTTCCGACTGGGGAGAAAGAAAACTGCGAAAATATTTTGGAAATTATATTTTAAACCCCCACAAAATTGTAGAATTGTAAAATACCCTCAAATTACCATTGACTTCGGTTTGACTACGTAAACCCTGCTATAGTAGGTACTGGTACTAAAAATGTAACAAAGTATAAACATAAAGCACAAGTTTGGAACTGAGTTAACTTTTAGTATCAAAGTTGCAAATAGCCCAAACTTTTAGTACTAAAAATGTCATTCTTCCTATGTATATATATTTTGGGTAATAGCCGATTAAGTAGCTGGGAGCATAGGGCCATTTATTAAAAATTAGCCAGCCAAATAGCTAATAAGGTTCCAAGGGGGACATAATGCATGAGTCTTACCTCAGAAATACAAAAAAAAATGCAGGAATGCAAATGCAACCCTATACAAGTTTGAAAGGGGCTAGCCCAGCGTGTAGGGAAACTCCCTAGCATTTAGAACTACCAAACTTCTAACTCTCCCAGGGAGAGTGGAGTGAACATAAAACTCAGTGCATTTGTATAGACTCGCAGAATGGGCCAGGGCGTCTGCAACTGCGTTACCCTCCCGATAAATATATGTAATGGACACATAACAGTGTTGTAGGTCAGAAATGCCCTTCAGAGTCGTCGCGGCCCTCCAAGGACCCCTATTCTCCTTAACCGCTGCTTCCAAGACCATGGAATCCGTCTCCACCTGTACCTGAAATATACCCAATCCATCACATATAGTGAGCCCTATCAGTAGAGCCCTAACTTCTGCCTCAAAGCTCGTCAAAACCCTGACCGAAGCTCCAATTGTGAACACCACTCTCCACTCCGAATTACGTAAGACCGCCCCCTCCCCTGAGGGTCCTGGATTCCCTCTGGAAGAGCCATCAAAATTCAACTTGAAATGGCCTAGGGAGGGTATACCTCACCATACTACTCTCCTATCTTCTTTTTTTTTTTCGATAAGCCCACCTGTGTACTATGTTCTTTTCCAGGAAGGTAGCAGTAGAGCAATACAGTGCAGTCTTGATGGCCATTAATTCCAAGAGAGACCTAAGGATGTCTTTCAAAAGGGCAGACGACCCGACTACCTACCCCTCATGCACTATCTTACAGTTAGCCCGCCAGATCTCCATATAGACCGCTATAGGAACTATAGGCATGAACTCCTAAGGCAGTCGAGCCACCTCAAAATCGTCATATAGCCAATAGAAATCCAGTATGTCCCATAAGTCCCTTACTGCCAAAGTGGTCACTTGCATGTGTCTGGCGACCTGATCCCAGATCGTGCGCGCCAAAGGGCAAGCATTAAACCTGTGAAAGAGAGTACTCTCCTAGGGACAAAAGGGGCACTTAGATGCGAACTGGAGGCCCAAGCATCTCATAGCATCATCTATAGGCAACAGCCCGTTCAACAGTCGCCACATGCAAACTGATTGCTTCAGTGGTAGAGGCCTGAGCCATAGGTCAGAAAACTCCACAACCCCTTTCTTCTGAGTCGTTTGGTAAGCTGACTTAACAATGAAAGTACCCGATACCTCTGGCTCCCAAATCATTATGTCTGGTGTACCATCAGAAGATAGATCCAAATCCTGAATGGTGTCCCATATGTCATTTGAAAAAAGCGCCTGTAAATCCTTGTGCAACAGATCTCTCATGTACCAGTACTATCTAATCGCCAAAGAAGGGTTATCAATATCTCCCAGTTGTACAAAATCCGCAAGGTGGCCCACCCATGTCAAATTCATAGTCCAAAAATGAGCGGACCCCCCACCAGCAGCCTCGTGTGCTCCGCCATGACAGGCCCCTCATCATCCATCCTCCTCCAAACCTGCGAGGTCCTACCAGATTTGGGCAATGCCTTCATATATGACATCCAGAGGACCTTCGAGTTGTGAAACTTCCACCAGAGCTCACAAGAGAAAGCCGTGATAACATCAGCTACCCCTCAAACCCCTAAACCATTCTTTGAGACAGGATATGTTACCCTATTCCAAGCCCTTCACTCCGAGTCGCACGTCATTTTAACTGAAATAACTTCCTGCACAATTCATGCACCCAAAAAGAAATTGGAGAAAGTCACTTCAATCTTTGCCCCAATGCCCTTCGGAGGTTTAAAAGCAGTCCAATAATGTAGTGGCATTGTGGACAGGACATGCCGAATCAACATCAACGTACCATACTTTATCCATATTTTGTAGTACTCCTACAATAAATTTCAACGAACCACATACTAATTGACCCCAGAAAAAAAAGAAGAAAGAAAAAGAAAACCATTGATTGAAAAAATGTAGAAAATATTACTATTATTTTGCCCCTTATTAATTGCTTTTAACTTTAGTTGGAGTAAGAAGTTAAAATACCTTTAAATTGTTTTCTAAATATATTACAGGTAAAAGCCCCAGGTTTATACACTGAACCAATCTAACTAGAAAGTAGAAATTAGGCACTACCTCAAAATATGCAGTATTTAATGGTAGGGGTAATCACTGTTTCACAACCGTTGGTTAGGGTTCCCGGTTCAAAGATAGATGGAACCAAAACTAAAATTTTTATAGGATGACTCTATTAGTTTTGGTTTTAGATAGTTAAATTCTAATTTCGATTCGATTACGGTTACGATATGGATGATTTCAATTTTAATATTAATAGTACTGACTTAAATAGATCATTAAAAGATTATATTCACAATATAAAAATGTAATATTTGAAATATCTTTTATATAGATTTAATTACAAAAGAAGTTTAAAGAGAAAATAATATTCATGTTCACATGATTCTCATTTTAAAAATAAATTACACTAATAATAATTCTTTGAATCAGTAAATAAATTGATACATATAGTGAAAATATCATAAATACAAAATAAAAACATATATTAAATATTTAAAATAAGAATATATAGATATATATTATAATTATAAATAAATAAATATATTTGAATGGTTTCGAATTGCTGGTCCCAGTTCCGGTTCTTAAAAATTACAAATCGTAACTGAACCATGAGACACAATTTTAATTAGGATTTCAAGAACTATCCCCCATAGTTAGGAGTTTGCAACCAGAATCATTGGTTTGGTTCCCCTTGAATCCGTTCTAACCAAAACCATATTCATCCCATATAAAAAATCCTAAATGACCCGGCCCATTTGTAATTTTGTAGAAACCTATGCCTAAAACCCTTCAACTTTAACAATACTGAGGGTCAGTTTCGTCAACAAAAAAATGCCGAGGGTAGTTTGTAACCAAGGCCAAGTTTAAGGTGATTTATTTATTTATTATTGTTATTGGCAAAAACTTACACGAGTCGTACAGTCTCATGCAAAGTTTTCGCACGTGCATGAGTTGATTGATTGATTGATTTATTTACCAAACATGTGATAGTTTAGTTTTAAAAAAAGTATCCGTCACCACAAATTGAATCTTTTGCATAGGGTTTCTGAATTTTGAAGCCGGTGCTAGAATTGTGCAATGGCAAAGATCTCACGTCTTAACACAGAATTTTTGGTGTAAACTTTACACTAATTTTTATGAAATTAAAATAAATTGGCATTAGATTACAATTCATCTCACTAATAAGTTGTAGAATTTAGAGTAGGGAGTTTTCTTTTTTCTCTAGGGTTGTCTTTCGAAAATCCTTGGAGCTTTTCTTTCTTGTTTGTCAAGTCACCGCCGCCTCTTCCAAAGGGCTGGCTTTTTCTATCAAAAATCTGTCCGCAGCATCGACGCTCACGGGATTTCTCTCTCGGATCTCGTTTCTCGTTCCATATCATGGATGCTGAGTTGTTGTCGCTTTCGGAAACCTTCTCCCTCACGGAGGAGGAGCAGGTGGTCTTGGATGTGGATTCTCTCCCGACGTCTACGGGCCAACCGATGATGGCGCTGGTGGGTCGTTTGCTTGCACCCCGGTGTATCCCTCATGCTCAAATCGCAGGACTGTTCAGGAAGGTTTGGAATCTAAAGCATGGCGTCCGATGCTATCAGATTGCAGATAACACTATGTGTTTTGAGTTTGGTAACGTGTTGGAGATGGCCTGGGTTTGTGATGGAGGTTCTTGGATCTTCGACCGATGGTTGCTGTCGCTGAAAAACTATCAACCGGACATGGTGGGATCGGATCTTTGGTTCGAAACGTGTCCGTTCTGGGTGCATATTCATGGCCTCCCTTTTGGGCTCCTTACTCCTGAATTTTCACCGACCGCGGGGGCTATGATCGGTAAGTTTCTGGATGTTGATACGAACTTTAATAATTGATGCACATGTATGTTTATGCATGTTCGTGTGGAATTGAACCTTACTTTGGCTCTCAATAGAGTGATCCCCGTGACCTACCTTGGGAAGGTCCATACTTGTCTTCTTCGCTATGAGAAGTTGCCCGATGTTTGCTATATCTATGGGATGTTGGGCCACGCGATGGCTGGCTATCAAAAACTGGAATCAGGACATCTCGACTGGACGATGAAGCTTGGTTATGGGGCGGGGCTCCGTTCCTCGACGAATGTGAGCCCTCACGATCCTCCACGTGCTGCTCGGCTATCCTCATCTACACCGCCTGCTGCTCGTTAGGGCCCAAGAGTGAACAAAAGACCCCTAACCCGAAACCTAGAGGAGGGACAGTCCAGGAGGAGTCATCGGATAAGCAACTTGTGGCGGCTGTGCATGGTAGGCTGAGGGGGAGTTCTCCGACTGCTGGGGCTGGATCCCAAGCCCTTGTACCAGTGAGGAAGGTATTTGATCGATTGGAGCTTGTCACGAATTGGTGCCCGGAGCATCGACAAAAGAGTGGCGTTCGGGGCACTATCGGGATCAGCAACACTGTACCGCTGGGATTTTCGACTCTCCTGGCGCAGAACCAAGGTATCAAAAGCAGCACTGCTGGGTGGTTGACAGAGACCTCTTCCCCACCGCGCTCGTCGACTGTTAGGACGGATTTGGATTTGGAGAAATAACTGTGACTGAACGAAATTCTGAGCCTAGAACCCGTGCCGCAACAGATTGATATGGATGTTGTATTGCGAAAGGTTCCAGTCCGGTTGGATTCTAAGGCACGCATGATAGCTATAAAATTAAGGGACCTCCCGAAGCCAATTGTTGGGAATCAAGTTCCGCTGTCGACAAAACCGAAGGGAGCTAAAAGGAAATTGATTCTTTTTGATGCAGATAAATTGGACTCAGAATGGATTTCAGTTGAAGTGCACTCAAAGAAAGGAAAATGTGTGGATTCGAGTGGGCCCATGCATGGCTTTGGAGTTGGTTTTCATGACTTGCAATTTTACACAGGAGCTAGCTTGGACCAGAAACAACGTGGCACTAAAACTAGCAAAGGGACAGCAGTGGTGACTGTGGTAAACAGTGAATGCAGCAGCAACAGTGAAGGGGCCAGGACTGACCATGTAGCTCAGTCCGCCCCATCGCTATGAGTATCTTATGTTGGAACTATCGGGGATTACGCAATCCTACGACAGTTCGTGAGTTGGGCGGGCTTATCCGTTTGACTAAGCCTGATTTAATTTTTCTGTCTGAAACAAAGTCTTGTTAGTTATTTTGTGATGAAATAAAGTCAAAGTTTCGTTATTTTGGTGTGTTAGTACCATCGTGGAGGCGTTCAGGGGGTCTTATACTCCTTTAGAAGCATTGTGGGTTAGTACACATGGGGTATAGATCCATCATTATACATGGTGTTAGAATCTGAAGGCTCCTGGAACACAGAGGGGGAGGCTAAACAGGGCTTTATGGAACACCAGGATGCATGACGCATTCCCCTACAGTAGGGTCTATCACTGCACGACATTTTACTCTGATCATATGGCCCTTCATATTCAGCTATGGAAGGCACCGAGACCTCTGCGACAACAATCTCGAGTTTGGCCTACTCGGTTTGAAAATATTTGGGTGAAGCGGAAGGATTGTGAGAGAATGGTTCGGGACAGTTGGGACAAGGACTTGGGCTCTCCCCCGGCTAAGTTGGATTAATGTTTGATTAGTTTGGTGAATTGGGGAAAATTTGAGACGGAACAGATTGAGCTTATAAGGAAGCATATTCTGGAGTTAGAGAGGGGGGAGATCACGGCGGAGGTTCAGTCATAGTTAGCTCGACTACGACACCAGCTTGACACTTTACTAAATCAAGAGGATATCTGGTGGAAGCAACGGGCAAAGCAGCACTGGTATAAGGAGGGGGATTGGAACACATCATATTTCCATAGGTATGCATCTCGGCGACGAGGGGTGAACATGATTCGTGGGTTGGATGATGCGTCTGGTGTCATGCAGGAGGATCCAAAAGCCGTCGAAGGCCTGATCTATGAACATTTTCGGGCAATCTTTGCCTCCTCCACCCCGTCAGGGGAGGATATTGTGAGGGCACTAGCTCGCTTACAGCCTCGGGTTTCACAGACAGCACAGGACAGGTTGAGCCAGCCATACACAACGCAAGAGGTGGTCAGAGCACTCAAATCCATGTATCCGTATAAGTCACCCAGACCGAATGGAATGAGCCCTGTGTTTTTTAAACGATTCTGGCATATTATAGGCCCGTGTGTGCAGGAATTCATTATGGAGATACAAAACTCGGGTGCTATACCCTAGGGCATCAACTACACGCACATTGTTTTGATTCCAAAGGTGGCCTCTCCAACCAAGGTGGGGGAATTTAGGCCCATAAGTTTGTGCAATGTGGTCTACCGTATCACGCCAAAGGTGGTGGCATTGCGGATTCGGGAGATGCTACCGGTGGTTATTAGCAAGACGCAGGCGGCATTTGTGGTTGGCCGTCAGATTACGGATAATGTGCTGCTGGCTTACGAGACCCACCATTACATGAAAGTGCAGGGGAAGATGGGCAGGAAGTTGATGTCTCTTAAGTTAGACATGAGCAAGGCATTTGATAGAGTGGAGTAGCGGTTTGTCTGTCCTCTTCTAGAGAGGTTTGGTTTTTCGAAATGGTTGGTGGACTTGATCCGTATATGTTTGTCGTCAGTACAATTCTCTTTCTTGCTGAATGGTCAATGCTTTGGAAAATTGGTGCCGGAATGTGGAATTAGGCAAGGAGATCCCCTATCCCCTTACCTTTTCATTATTTGTAGTGAGGTTTTCTCCTCTATGTTTCATGACCTTCAGTGCAGTGGTAAGCTGTAAGGCATTGGGGTTGCGCGCAAGGCAACACGAATTTCACATTTGTTCTTTGCAGATGATACATTGCTTTTTGGACAAGCTACAGTGAAGGAGGCGGAGTACATGTAGACAGCCATCATGGCGTATAGCAGGATATCAGGGCAGCACATCAATTTTGATAAATCTGCCATCTATTTCAGTGCGGCAACACTAAAGGCCACACGGCTGGTGATCTGTGCTCTGTTGCGGATGGGAGAGGTGGCTCAGCACGAGAAGTATTTGGGGCTTCCCTGTGTGGTGGGCCGGGATAAAGCAGGGGTCTTTCGGTCAATTAAAGATAGAGTGGCGAAGCGGTTAGAAGGTTGGAAGGCGAATTCCCTGAGTCGCCCGGGGAAGGAGGTACTTATAAAATCTGTGGTGCAGGCAATCCCGACCTATGCGATGTCTTGCTTCCATATCCCAGATGGGGTGTTGAGGGATATCCAATCCATGACAGCGAGACTCTTTTAGGGTAGATCTGCCACGGGGAGGGGGGGAGGAGGTTTGCATTGGGTTCCATGGGAAAAGATGTGGTGAGGAAAGCGCGACGGAGGTCTTGGGTTTCGACAGATGAAAGGATTCAATCTAGCTATGTTGAGCAAGCAAGCGTGGGGACTGCTTACACGGCCCCATTCACTCCTGAGTAGAGTATTGAAAACCAAGTACTATGCTGGAGAGAGCTTTCTTGAGGCAGGGATTGGCACCCGACCCTCTTTTACCTGGCGCAGTATACTTGAGGGCAGAGAGGTATTGAAACTGGGAATCAGGAGGATGATAGGAAATGGACAGAGCACTTGGACTTGGTAGGATCTATGGATTCCTGGGCAGGGCATGACTGCACCACGATATGTACCTGCAGGAGTGGCCCCACCGAGACGGGTTGCAGAGCTAATTGATGTGGCCGCGGGGCAGTGAAAGGCAGAGTTAATTCATGCATTGTTCACATCGGACATTGCTGGTACCATTTGTAATATCCCGCTACGAGACTTGGGGAGACATGACCGTTGGATTTGGCACCCGGACAAGCGTGGGCGCCACAGTGTCAGAAGCGCCTATCATTTTTTAGTATCTCTAGAGCCAGTTGATGAAATAGGGGATCCTCCCCAAGAGGACGGGGACCCACTCTGGCGCCACCTCTGGAGTATAAATGCCCCACCTCGAGTGTTACAGTTTTTGTGGCGGTTCAGCATGGCTACACTTCCTACTCAAGATGCTTTGCAGCGACGACATGTGGTCACTGGCCCCATCTGTGTGCCACCTGTGTTACGCAGCCAGTGATACACTGAGCCACCTATTCTTCGAATGCTCTTTTTCTACTACGGTCTGGGAACTTGCAGGATGTTGAGATATTATTGAGGCCGCCGGCAGGAGAATGGTCATCTCTGGCTGAGAGAGCTGCTATTGCACAGTTCAGGGGGGTGTGTGCATATCTAGCAGTAGCGCTGGATCTTATATGGTTTCAACATAATAAAAGGGTACATGGAGAGCCCGGCCAGGAACCCCTAGGGGTTATGCAGTCAGCAGTGATAGCTGTATGGAACTATCAAACCGCGAGGGCCTGTCCAGAGAGGGAGGATGCCTCCTTGGCATTCTCAATCTTGCTTACCAAGGCTCCGCGAGGTATCCGAGTATTTTTTTTGATGCAGCCTATCACCCCCAAACATGCAGGGCGGTTGTGGGAGTCTTTGGATGTGGTGAGGATGGGAATTGGTTGGGAGGTATGGCTCGGTGGATCACAGGGGTATACTCTGCGGAGGAGGCTGAGGTGATGGCTTGTCTAGCAGCACTTGAGGTGGTTGAACGATACGGGTGGCCCCAGTGTTCCCTTGTGGGCGATGCAGCGACGGTAGTACTAGCGGTAAAGGGGGAAGCATACGTGGAGGTTGGTGCCAAAGGAATGATACAGGGGATTATAGAACGGATGCATCGGCTAGGCATCCGGGGCATCTACTGGGTAGAAAGAAGTAGGAACATCATATCACACTTATTGGCTAAGCAGGGAGCTACGGGCTCTCAGCTAGAATGCTGGTGGCTAGTGCCGCCTTCTTTTGTATCTCAAATGTTGCTGGACGATTTCCAGCGCCATTATAATACCGTAATTCCGTTTCAAAAAAAAAATTGTTACAAAATTGGAGTAAAATTTTAGGAAAATTTCGGTTAAGAGTAGTATAACTTTCAAAATTAAAAAGTAAGGTGTATTTTTGCATAATATATAATAAAGGCAGTAATTTATTAATCAATAATTAAAAGGTATAAACATATTTTTATGGACATAAAAACCCTCAAATTTATTATGGAAAAAGAAAGGGAAAATTTCTGTTAAGGGCATTGGAACAAACATAATTATTATATAGGGTGTAACTTTTTCCTTTATTATTAGGGGCATTAAAATATTTTTAGTAAATCCACAATTAACAAAGGCCTCTTTCATCCCTATCTCGTTTAAATAAGCAAGACATCTAAGCAAACATGATGTGTCTCTCTTATCTAACCACTGAATACGTTTATCTGAAAAAAAATTCAATTGGAGTTTGTCAAACACCTGGACTGAAACCAACACATTATCCATTGAACAAATCTGCTACAAAAACTGAAAAATTAGCCATCAAGAAATGTAACAACAGTCGTAGACAAAGTTTGTCACCGCAACGAAGATTTCAAAGAGAGATAAATTGAATTCTCCATCAGCGGCTTTGGCTTGTAAATGCAATGATAAAAGGAAAAAAGTGTATATGCTTATGAGAGTATGAGGGCTTCATAGGAAGAGTTATTCAAGAGCCCGTTGTGCCAGTGTTGCTGAGAATGGATTGAAGTAAAAAAATTACATAGTTGAACAAAAGCAGAGATGGAATCAATTGTAAAAGCATTTGAAGAGAAAGTCTTTGACGATTGTTCAGAAACTTGCAGGCTGGAAGCTAGCAAGCATGTGCAAAATTGGGGACGGATATAAAATGGATGATTAGTTAAGTAGACCCTTATCGATTAATATAAAATGGAATTGTAATTTGTCCAATTAATTAATCATCTGTTAACCCTTATTGAGGTCTAGAAAACGAGAGAGTGGAAGCATCTATTTTCAATGGCTTCCCAGCCAGGTGGCGAAAAGGTTTACCCTTAGAGGTCCTGATGAATATAAAATAGAAAGGGAGAGGCAGCAAAAAATAGCAGAGGAAGAAGACGAAAGCTCATTCGTATGTATTTATTTTAATTTATTTTTACTGTTTAATGATAAGGGATATAGTTGTCTAATATAACTACAAAATGTATTAAAGTATTTTAATACCCTTAATAATAAATAGGAAAAAGTTGCGCCCTTTATAATAATTATGTTTTTTCAAACGCTCTTTATAGAAATTTTCCCATTTTATAGAAAATTCTATGTTCTCTGGAAAAAGAAAAAAAAAATTGCGATGTGCATGATGATTTAAGATTGGATCAAAAGGAAATCTTACTTTGATTATAGAGGTCAAGAAAAATAATAACAATCTTTTTTCCATAATAAATTTGAGGGGTTTTTATGTCCATACAAATATATTTATACCTTTTAATTATTGATTAATAAATTATTACCTTTAGATATTATGCAAAAATTACACCCTATTTTTTAATTTTGAAAGTTATACTGCCCTTTAACCAAAATTTTCCTAAAATTTTAATAATAAATAATTTAAAAAAAGGTATCCACCATAAATATATATATATATATATATAATAACTAATATATACGCAATTACACATGAAGAAATTGCGGAAAAGATTAAAGCTAGTCTGGGTTCCATTCATTAAACGAACATTTCAAACAATAAAAAATTTCATGCAAAGAAAAATATAATACTATATAATTAAATATTACTTTATATCCATTGATCACAATGAGTATTTGCATCAAACATGTATTATTACATAACAAAAAATACTGGAAATCATATTATTACATATCAAAGCAAACAAATTCTTCAAACTATATTTGTAGATCGACCTTCATCTTCCTCCGCATCAACAATAGCCTTTGCGTTGATTTCAAACCGCTTCCATATTTTATTTCGTCCTCCTTTAAATCATTTAAAGGCAACGGCTTTAGATTGCTCTCAAAGTTTCCATATATATTTTACTGAACTTGAACACAATTCTCCACATATGCATCCACCCACCAAAACTGGAAATGGTCAGATGACTAAAAAATGGAAGAAAAAGGGTCAATCTCCAAATGAAAACAAATTATGTGGTTCCACCCACTGGATTCCCTTTCTTGGCCATTAACTTGGCAAATAGCAAGGAACTCTAGAGAGTTTAAGATATGTGAGGATTCTAAACTATATTTCTCTAAATTTTCAATCAACACCAACCGCCAATCAGTCCAACGACAGCAAAAACTAATAAGATTGAATTTTGTGAGCATATAAAGGATATAAAAATCAGACTCTTGAGTCCTTAAGTTTATCATTTCAAAGTTTCACCAAATTTTTGAATACAATGATAGTACAAAATGTACTCTAACCTAGAAAATGTGTCAAAAAATCTTCATAAAAAACTCTCAAACAGCAACCAAAAAAAAAAATCAAATTATTTTGGAAAAAAAAAATCAAGTCTACTCACATTGCAGGGCAGAGTACTCACACTATAGGCAATATATAGTCTGTTTACAGGCTTTTTTTGAAAAAAAATTATAAAATTGTCGCACTTAAATCTCTTTGCATGTATTCACATAAACAAGTCTTTCTTCATCTAAAAAAAATAAATAAAACAGAGTAAAACATAGTGAAAAAAGAGAAAGTAAAAGAATAACAAAAACAATTAACCAGAACCGTACCACACATAATTTTTTATGAGTTCATCAAATCAGAAGCAAAAAAAACCATTGCAAATAACCGAACCCCGCCGCCACAGCAGTCACCACAACCACATGTGCTCCGGTCATAAATTTGCACGAATAAACAAAAAGAAAAAGATTATTACAGAAAAGAAACAATTTGAAAATGTGGCTGTAATAGCATTAGATGTAGATCTTGTTTCTGAAGAACCGCAAATGTGGTGTCTTTTCCAAATATTCATTTGAATCAAAACTTCCAAAATCATAAAAAAAATTAAAATTAGATTTTTAAAGAAATAAACGAAACTAATACATAATTTCATGAACTTTTGAAACATATATAATGAATAAGATTAAAAGTTTCACCTTATATTCTCCATGGATGCACGCTGTTTTCCTTATATTCGAATGTGATAGATAGGGGATTTTCCAGGTTGTTTCATTTAGTTTTTCGCTAGGTCATTCTGCACTTATGCATATCTTGGGGTAACTGTCATTACATCCCCTCCACTTTTACTTTTTTAAAATTTTTAATAATGGGTCCTCAAACCTCTTATTCACTTAATCGGCAATAAATAAATAAGTTAAAAGTTTCACCTTTATTTCGCTTCTTCATGATTTGATGATGAACGTACGGTTGCTCCTCCGCGATGGCGATGATGATGGCGGAAGAAAGTGGTGAAGGAATTAGGGTATACTAACGTTGATTTTTGTTCTTTTTATTTGTAGTCATATTTTTGTAAACTTTACACTGTATCATAGAAAACATTTGTGTAAATTCAGATTTACACTAGGTATCAGGAACCAGATGTAAGAGGTCCATCATTTACACTGTACTTTCAAAATTCGGTGTAAGTGGCGTCATTAACATCGAGTTTCCAGAAAATCGATGCTCATGATCTGTGCTTTTATTATTCGAACCGGAATTTGAGATATATACACCGTGTTAGTACACAGTGCTAATTATCCATTTTGTGATAGTGATTGTGTATTTCTATAAAGTATTGTGTATGATTTATAGTATTTAATGTGTCAAAGTTCTTGCCCGGTTCTGAACATGCACAGGGATTCAAACTTTTCGCGTCCCAAAAAAAAATTGTATTTCAAATAATATCTATATATCTATATCTATATATATATATATATAAATATATATATATATATACTACTCATGCTGCTGCGTGTTTGTGATATTTTTTAAGAGTGCGTGATGTAATTAACCCAGTTATTTTTAAAATACTACTCATGCTGCTGCGTGTTTGTGATATTTTTTAATACTACATCAATAGATTCAACCTTATTTGTGAATTGCATAACTAGTCACGTAACTTTACAGAAATTGCAAACATGATCACGCAACTTTCAAAAGCTAATTTTTAGTCACGCAACTTTCAAAAATGTTCAAAAAATGTTATTCTGTTAGGGCAGCCATTAACTTTGTAACGGAAGCTAATTTTTGAGGGCAAAATTATCCAATTTAATTTTCATTTGTCCTATCTTTCAATCATTTTACTTTTATTAGCAAATAGACCCTTAATCTTTCTTCTTTTTTTTTTTAATATTCGAACAAAAATAAATTTGACTGCATAATAAAAAAATTATTATAAAATTTAAATTATTTCTTTAAAAATTAAAAATAAAAGATGAAATATTAAACTATCTTAAATTATAAATATCATAATAGGAACCCAACTTATTTTGTAATTTGGACGGCAACAAATTTAAATTATTTTTGTAAAAATTAAATATGAAAAATAAAATATTAAACTATCTTAAATTAAAAATACTATAATTTAAAACAAAAATATTCATATCAAATTTTAAATATATAATAATATTAAGAATAATTACTATTTTAGTAATATTATTATGTAGTAAAATTTATTTTTAGTCGACTATGTAAAAAAAATGAAAGATTAGGGGTTTGTTCGCTAATTAAAGTAAAATAATTGAAAGATAAGACAAAGAAAAAGGAAATTTGACGATTTTGCTCTCAAAAATTAGCTTCCGTTAGAGAGTTAATGGCTACCCCTAATGGAATGACCTTTTTGCACGTTTTTAAGAGTTGCGTGACTAAAAATTAGCTTTTAAAAGTTGTGTAATCATTTTTGCACTTTTGCAAAGTTGCGTGATGAGTTATCTACTTCACTCTGTCTTTAATAGTACACATTATTTTACTCAGCTGCCCTACACTTGATTATTTATATTTTTTTCTCTAAAAATCTCATTCCATTCGGTTTACTTCTTCTCAACATCCAAGCCAATGTCTCATCTCCTGTTTCCAATATGATACCTTGGTAGATCAACGGTGCATCACTATGGGTTTTTTTTTCTTCCTTATTTATTTGTCATTGTGACAATATGATATAATTAGGCTATACTGATATAAACTGTGTCAGATATATGTAAATAAAATAGTTTTATTTCTTTTATTTATTACGGGTAAGCTAGTCTCTCGTTCTATTGTATATATACTTTCCTTTGTCCATTTGTGGGTTGTATTCTTCATTGTTCATTGCTCTATTGAATTTTAAGTTGTTTCACTCTCTCTCTCTGTTTGTTCTTTTTCTCACTCATGACAAATCCTAATAATATAAACACTAAACCCTTGCGAAAACAACAACATTGGACCAGTAATACTCTTCAAAAAATATCATATAACTGTGAAGAAGAAATTAACGCGCATGCGCATGGGAAATAAAATAAATAACTAAGACCACTTTCATAACAATTCATATATATATAGACACACAAGCAATTCTTTATTTTCTCCCATCAATTCCTGTAATACATCAGGGGATTAACATATATAATTTAATCGTATAAAGTGCAAAGTGCAAAGCCTTTTCATACTAAATTGTAATAAGCTGTCCCTTTATTAAATCATGCAACTAAGAAGAGCTCAGCGTTGAGGAGCAGCTGCTGTTAACTTGTTGATCATTAATTGATATCCGTCCAGAACTGTGACTGCAGATACTTGATGACATTGGCGTCAACCTGGAAGGCCTTCGTCAGCACATCAACTGAAATCGGAGGTTCCGACCCGAACACGGCATTGGCAACGGTGATCACGCCCGGATTCTGGCTGCTGAGACCGGCAAAAGCAACAGCATTGGTCTTCCCAATGTTTAATTGGAAATGGATGAAACCCTCCGGGAAAACAAAGACGTCGCCCGGGAACAAAACCTTGGAAAAGAGCTTGTTCTTCTGGTTCATGCCCGGATTGGAAGTGACGAACCCAACGAGAAGAGTGCCTTCGTTAAGAAGCAGGATTTCGGAGGCTCGAGGGTGCGTGTGTGGAGGGTTCAGACCGCCTTGTCCAAAGTCAATCCGAGCCAAGGAAATTCCGAGGGTGTTCAGACCGCCTATTTGGTTCACATTTACGGGAGTGACAAAGGATTTGAGCGGGTTTGATATGTTCCCGAGTTTGTTGAGCCCTTGGAAGAGGAAATCTTCGGGTTTGACCTGGTTCGGGTTTTTGCAGATCTTTCCATTAACAAATACTGCATTCAAACAATAGTGGTTAAGAACATTAGAATGATGAAAATCATAATAAATTTACTTTCTATTGAAACGGAGAGAGTAATGAATGAATTACCAGCGGCGTCTTTATCTTGTATGGCAACACAGAAATCCTGCAATTGGCTTGGATCAGAAGCATAAACGACAGCTGCCAAAGTGAGAGTGAAGAAGATCAGAGCTGCAGCTGTTTGGAATTTGAATGATGGAAGAAAAGCCATAATTAATTAGCTCAACTATTGGGGATTATTAAGCTTGGAGGAACTTAATGCTTTTGATTCAATTCAGTGGTTAATGCATATGGACCGATATATATATATATATATATATATATAGCCATTTCATATTGAATTGGTCCTTTTTTTTCCTAAGCTAAAATTGCCGCTTTATCTTTTCTACAATATCTATACACATCAAATTGACCAATTAATATTGACTGACTTACTCCACAACAACTACTTAGGAAACTTTCTTAGTCTTTTTATTTATTTTATTTTTTTACCTTAATGTTTTCTAATGGCAGAACGTTCGGATTGAAGATAGTCAAATTTAAGTTTAGTTTTAGTTTAATCTGTATCTACTTTCATTTGTGCCAAGTATTGATTTTAGGTGAATTTATGGATTTTTTTTTTTTACGTGTGTTTTGAATAACCATTGGGTGCCTGGTGGAGTTGAATAGGTTAAAAAGGAAATGAAAATGAAATGACAAAAAGTATTAAGGATAAATGAAATCATTGCTCTCAATTCTCTATTCTTTAACTTGAAAAAGAAAAAAATTTAAATTTCTTCTCCCCTCTTAATTTTTCTTTTTAATTGGTTTTTATTCAAAATTATACTAAATCTAGTAAAATATGCATGTCCATCTGATGAAATTTGAAAATAAAAGGGTGATTGCTAACTTAATGTCAATTCTTATGGGTGAAGGGAAATTAAATCTCGGTTTTCTATGAGTTCGATCCTACTTATCATTGTATTAGTCTCTAGTTAGTGAAATGTTTACATTTATGAACATGTTTGATTATAATATTAATTATATAATATAAATATAATTAGTGTATAACTATTTAATAAAAATAATTGAATCCTTTCTGTACATAATCTGAATATGTTAGATTGAATTGGAGATTGATACGATATACTAAATTAACTATATATTGCCATTTTATGCAAGCTTGGACTTGCCTTAGTTAATGAAAAACAGCCAAGATTTTTGTCATAAGTGATAGATAAATAAATAGAGTTTTAATATTCAAAACTTGGCTCGACTCGCCTCAATACTACCTAGCAGAAATGACAAGTTAAACAAGATTTTGTTTTTTTTCCCATTAGACGTGAACAAGTTTTTTTTTTTTTTTAGTCCATATAGTTTCTTAGAACATATACGCATATGCGCATGTATCAAAATTCAACCATTTTCAAATCTTTTGTTGGGTTAATTCAACTTAATTTTGGATACCAAATGAATTAATTTATTTCCCAAACTAATTCTAGACACTGACAAATAAATTTTTGGACCTGGTAATAATAAGTAAGTAGATGTTAGGTTAAACATAGTTTATATAATTTGTTTGGTAAAGTAAACAATCAAGAGTTCTCACGTGGGTTCCTTTGGTTGACAAATTTAAGGTTTACATGATCAACTTTGACTAGCAAGATCAAGTCTCCACTCCTACAAAACGGAGAGATAATCACGGTTATTTTAGGCTATTGAACGCGGTTATACGCAATTTGGAACTGCAGCGAATGCATGCAAAAGGTTGAAATATTGGGGCAGCTGGAAAAAGCGCAGCGAAAATTGAGAAAAAGCCGTTGCTTTAATACATAACTGCGGCCAAAAGTGGCAGAATATTGGAGGCGTTATTTAACATACCCGCCTCCTTTTCTTAGTTTTTGGAGGCGGTTATTTAAAATATCCACCTCATTTTCTCAGTTTTTAAAGGCGGTTATTTAAAATAACCACGTCCATTTTGCAGTGTTTGGAGGTAAAAGACACAACTACTGGAAGCGGCTATTAAAACAAAATAGCATCCTTTTATCAAAAATGGATGCAGTTATTATCATCAAGCGCTGTTAATTGTCCGAAATGATGCAGATTTTTGGAAGCTATTCTTAATAATAACCGCGGCTAATATATATATATTATTAATAATTAATAATTATAAAATTCACAATTTACTAAATACCAATCCACTACGTACATTAAAAATTTAAAATATTAATCAACTCCAATTATAAATTACCAATGGTAGGAAGAATAAACAATAGTACAATAAACAACAAATACTAAAATATACAATATTGAAATTACATACATAAATATTGATGTCCATACAATCCGATTACAAAAAGTGTTAGGTTTCGTTTGATAATCATGATTCAGCACTTAAAATTATTGATTAAGAGCTTATTTCATTAAGTGTATTTAATAACTGTTAGTCATTAGTCTTAATGAATTAAGTGATTCTGGAGATAAGTACTTAATAATTAAGTGCGTTTGATAACAAAAATTTGAATAACTTAATTAATTAAGTGGGTCTGAAAAGCAAGTATAATTTCAGGCTAAAACAAAAATTGATGAGTGAATCACTTATCACTGAATCTGAATTCAATAAATATTTTCTCTTTCAATTTTCTCATTTTTGGTACCATTATTCAATTTTATTTCATGTTTTTAATATTTTAAAATTTTATCAATTCAAAAAAATAAAAATAAAATAATTTTATAACTATAAAAAAAATTAAAAATATATATTATCATCTATTTTATAACTTGATTAATAATATAAGTAAATTCAATATTAAAAATAAAATAATTTTTATTATTTTTAATAAATTAATAAGATTCAGACTTCAAATTTCAGATTTCAGACTTCAATCATAATATTTTAAATCTTAAATTTTAAATTTTATCAAATAGAGTAATTTAATAAATTCAAATTTCTGACTTCAGACATAAGTTTACAGACATAAATTTTATCAAACGAAGCTTTAGTCTCATGAACTAGTATGTAGCTTGCTATTGTCCCATATTATTAAGGTCTTGCTTAGTCAAACACGAAGTATTCTGTTTGAAACACTATTAAGAAAGAACAATAAAACATGATTAAAAAATGATTCGATCGAGTATATGTTTTAAAAAATAAATAATAACTACGGATGAAATTAGAAATATAATTCACTACTACCTCTTTCAAATTTATCTTAGGTGTTATTTGTAGTGTAACAAACTTCTTCATGGAGTGCATGACATTATAGCACACTCTCAATCATCGAAAGTTTGGGCGGGCCATGTATACGAAAGTTTCAATTGTAAACTCAATGAATAATAATAGCAAACAAATTTGAATTTACTCGAAAAACACTATATGTATATAGCATAATTCATTTGATCTTGACACTTCTCGCCTTAGCCCTGCTCCGCTCGATTAACATGATATATTTTAAATGTTATTGAAACCAAGAAATGATATTAATTAATAATAAAATAAAGATTTAGTAATAAGAACAAAAAAGCACCATAACAATGACTTTAATATCTAAAATATATGTGAGTGAGAAAATTACTCGATCTGTCACAAAAAAAAATTTAAATATTGTGAAGGATTTCTAAAAAATGAATCAAACCAATAGACTTTCCACAGGCCTGGTGGGAAGGCCAGTAGAGTTCAGTGTACCCTATAAAACAACGAATTTATCGCTTAAATATAAGTCTTGAATGTGAGTTCAATAATGAGGAATCCCAGAAGCTAAAATAACATGGAAATGAAGAAGCAGAGGTTCAAGAATTGTTTAGCAGAAAACCTGCAACGCCCCCCATGGAAATGAAGAAGCAGATACTAAATCATAAAAAAGAAGTGTATGAAGAGCTCCAGGGGAAATTTATTAATTTAAGGCTGTTTATGAGCCAAGTTTTGATGCAGACAATTCCAGTGATCTGCAATGGAAAATGTTAGTAAGCAAAACAAGTAGGCCGCAAATCAGAAAATTGGAAGAGAAGGGAAATCTTGCCAAATTTGCAGATAAATCTAGTCAACAAGAAACCATAAAGAATATTTCTCAAGAATCAGAACAATCAACGGACTCAGGGAGTGATGACTCAGAGTAATAAAAGGCCCAATTGCATAAAACAGCAACCATAGTCAACCAGCCAGCCATTCTCAACCTCTCAAACTCTAAACTAGTCGTAGTATGTAATCAATTTGAAGATCGGGATCTTTTAACACCAGATCTCAGACAACCGATTTTTAAGATCATTAGCATCACATATCACTAGCACCGGAATAAAAAAAGTACAAACCCGGTCAGAGCCGGCCCTGAGGGCACTCCACATGCACTACGGCTCAGAGCCCAAAAAATTGGAGGCCAACGATATTTTATTAGTAATTATATATATATATATATATATTAAAATCCACCTAATTATTTAATATTATATACAATAGGGAAAAAATTATAGTCCCTTCAAGGTAACATTCAACCATTAGATTTGGCTTTTACAATTGAGTATTGTTGGGTAGGTAATCCGTCACCGGGTTGATTTCGTTTGCCTACCCTGCACCAGGTTGAAATGTACTCAACCCGGAAAACTACACTTAGTATTAGAAGTAAACAAAAAGTTATTCTCATTGAATGGTAGTAATACACATGGCAGTTTATGAGTGGTGTAAAATGGTAATGATGAATAGGAAAGTGGAACAAAGCATCTAGGGACACGTGGCGGCTTATAATTAGTTAAGAACCACAAGTAGGGGATCAATATCCTATCAAGGACTACAAGTAGGGGACCAATATCATCTTGAGGACCACAAGTGGGGGACCAAGATCAACTCGGATTGATACGTGACCAACAAGCAAAACAACTCGGTATACGTTTCCACCGCCTCAAACAACCCGGCCGTCACTTCCCCTTTGCTATAAATAGAATAGTACATCTTGATGAAAGGTTAGATCCTTTTTGGTACTTGAAAGCCTTAATTCTTAATATTTTGGGTGTTAGTTTAACTTGATCGTCGGAGTGCAATCTGGGAGAAAGTCCCAAAAGCAGGTACCAAGAAGGACAGAGTCCGTGTGCAACTGGATGGAGAATTTGAGTTGTAACAATTGGCGCCGTCTGTGGGTCGATTATTAACACTTCAGTCGATAATCGATTCATTACAAGTCTAATTCGAAGGAAGGATGCAGGACGGACACACAGCTTCGGCCTCAACACCAGTAGTGGCAGAAGAAATAGAGCGGTGGAAGGTTATCAATGACATCATAGAAAATTATTCTATGTATCGGCAATTACGGCTGGAGCAAGAGCAAAGAGCACAGGAAGCAGAGCGTGCCAGGACCATTGCGAGGAAACGAACAGTAGGGAATCGGCGTCCAAGCAGACCAGGGAGATTTTATTGAGATTTCAAAGAAGCAACAATCGGAGCAAGCTCTGCAAACTTCGGTTTCAGTACGGAGGTCGTACTCTCATTCACGCCGTAGATGTTCTACTTCGCCTCGGCCACCACGGAGACACCACAAGGAGAGGACGCATGGGTCATCCCGTCGTGACCGAAAAAGAAGGAGGAGACATGACACACCATATTACAGTTACTCATCACCCGAGCAACCCCGGAGAAGACTGGTTATGCCCCCCCCCCCCTCCCAAAATCAGCTTCAGGGTCAGCTTCACCCGATCCAAGGGCAACCCGATCCGGCCAGTCAGGAATATTAGAGTATGGCTACCCCCTTTAGCTGGGAGATTGAATCGGAGCCATTTTCGAGACACTTTAAGGGTTGGCCCCCAATGGAGATGTATGATGGTTTGGACGACCCGAAACAACATTTGTCATATTGTGACTCCACCATGAGAGCGTGAAGGTTGTCTGACGCCAACAAATGTATTACTTTTCCCATGACATTTAAAGGGGCAGCCCCGTATTAGTACACATTGCTGCCAAAGAACTCAATATTTTCATGGGCAAAGTTTGTAAGGCTGTTCTTGTCCAACTTCATGGGAAGCTCGTTCATTGAAAAAGCTCCGTCTCAACTCATGGACGTGATGCAGAAGCTGGGTGAAAACATGCAAGATTACATGACAAGGTTTAACCAGAAAACAGTGGGAGTTATGAACAAATTAGATTCTTTAATGGTGACATCTTTCATTCACAGAGTTCGAAGTGGAGACGTGAACAAAAAAGTAGTCGCTAAGCCGCCAAGGAGTTATGCTGAGTTGATGGCTATGGCCAGAGAATGTGTTCGAGTTGAACAATCTGAACTGGTAAAATAGGTACGGGAAAGAGAAAGTGTGGAGCAACAACCCATATGCACAAGTGATGACCACAGAATTTGGAGCCTCGGATGCCTTGTCGGTAGACTCAACACCCATCAAATGGTGCACTTTCCATGAGTCTGCAACCCATAACACATCAGAATGCAAAAACTTCGCGGGTCTACCTCCAGGAGAGTTGCCACAGCATAAATGGTGTGCCTTTCACGAGGCATATGGACATAGCACAGAGCAATGTAGGCTGGGAAATCAGAATCAAGAATGAAGATGGTCAACTCGAGGTAGAAACCGAGGGCGTTTTAACAATTGGAGGGGTGGTGGCAGAGGCCAACAATAACTCGATCCGACTTCAACACAACCCGCCCCAGTAACTGTCCAACCTGTTGTAAACCAAAGAGCGCCAGCGGCCGTTCAGAATGTGCAAGTTGCTCTTCCACTCCCTCCTCCGGAACCCGCAGAGATAGCAGAGTTGGGAGTGGCAGGAACCATCCATGTCATCTCCGGTGGCCCTGCATATGGCGATTCTACCAACCAAAGGAAAATTTTCATGAGGGACCACCTGCAGGAAAGTCATAAAAGAAAAAGGTTGGGGTAAACTCTTCCAATTACTTTCTCATATGAGGATTTACCAATGCAGGGTTGTGCTGATGATCCAGTAGTCATCGTAGCATTCGTAGCAAATTTCAGAGTTCTTCGAGTCCTAGTTGATACGGGAAGTTTAGTGAACATCATGTCCAAACAGGTATTCGAAATGTGTTTGTATAAAGTAACAGCTCTTGAGAAAGTTAGAACCCCGCTGGTAGGGTTTAACAACCAATCTGTCACCCCTTTGGGCAAAATCACCATCCCAGTGACTTTGAACGAAGGTCAGAACAGAGGCGCCAAAAGTTATGATCGTGGAAGATGCTTCATCAGACAACATGTTCCTGGGTCGACCTGGAATAAACCAGTTTCAAGCGGTATATTCAACCCTGCACCAAGCTTTGAAATTTCCAACCCCAACCGGGGTGGCCACCGTGAGAGGAGATGTGAAACAGGGCAGAGAGTGTGACATGGCCACGATTAAACAAATATATACCAGTACCGAAGTGTTGAAGGTGGCCGACTTCGAGCCACCCGTTGGAGAGTACCCTGCGGCCATGGAACCAGGCTCCCCAGGAAAAGAAGTTAGCTTGAAAGAAGGAAAAACAGTGTGGATTGGACATGACTTACCCGAGGAGCTGGAAGGAGAGTTGCTAAAAATCCTGATCGAATTTTCGGATGTGTTTGCGTGGACCTCAGAAGACATGCCTGGGATTTCCCGAGATGTAATTGAACACAAGTTGAATGTCAACCCCACGGCTCGACCAGTGAAGCAGAAGCGGATAAATTTTGCACTAGAAAGAGCTGCGGCAATGGAAAAAGAAGTGGATAAGTTGCTTCATCCATTGTTAATCAGAGTGATCGAGTACCCTAAATGGTTATCCAACCCTGTCATGGTTACAAAACCGGATAGCTCCTGGAGGATGTGTGTGGGTTTCACGAATTTAAACAAGGCATGCCTAAAAGAACACCACCTCGTTCCCAGAATTGATGTGTTGGTTGACTCTATTGCTGGGTTCAGGTTTCTTTGTTTCTTGGATGCGTACAAGGGGTATCATCAGATTTTCATGTGCAAGGCGGATGAGGAGAAAGCGTCATTCATTACAGAGAAAGGGACATATTGCTATGTTACCATGCCTTTTGGTCTCAAGAACGCGAGGGCTACTTTTCAAAGACTGGTGAACAAAATGTTTAAACCCCAACTAGGCGGGAACATGGAAGCTTACATTGATGACATGTTAATTAAGAGTAAAGATGCTTCTACTTTTTTAGGTGATGTAAGAGAGACCTTGACGGTGCTAAGAAAATATCAACTCAAGCTTAACCCGAAAAAATGTGTGTTTGGAGCCTCATCGGGAAAGTTTTTGGGTTACATGGTCTCAGAACAAGGAATAGCAACTCAACCTGAGAAAGTCAAGGCAGTACTGGATATGTAGCCTCCTAAGACAGTAAAGGAAGTGCAAAAGCTTACTGGCAATTTGGTTGCTTTGAACCATTTCCTGTCCAAATCAGTAGAAAAGGCACTACCCTTCTTTTAGGTGTTGAAAAAGACCAAGAAATTTAGATGGTCTGAGGAATGTCAGTAGGCATTTGAAGAATTGAAGAGATACTTGACCCAACTCCCCCAGCTGGTGATGTCGGGACCAGGAGAAGCTTTGTTTGCTTACCTATCAGCTACTCCGGTGGCTATTAGTGATGTGTTAATTGCGGAAAGAGAGAAGATTCAATACCCGGTGTACTTTGTTAATCGGGTTCTTCAACAGGCTGAGCGAAATTATGCAAAAATCAAGAAGTTAGCCCTTGCTTTCTTCAGGATCATCACACCGTTTTGTGCCAGTCGCATAGCTCCTTTTAATTGCGAATTAACAACCTCAAGTTAAAGCTGCTTCGGTCCTGGAACCCTCTGTACCAGCCAGCAAAGTTGCTGAAGCCTCCATGGTCCTGGACTCAGACAGTGAGACGGAAGAAGTCTTTGCGGAAGAACCCCCTCATTCTACTACAAATGAAGCGCTACTCGTACCTCAGTTCGCAGAACCAATTTCAGAACCCCATCCCTCAATTACTACAGCTGCTGCAATGCCCAGTGCACCAGTCAAGCCTAGCGAGCCGCTTCACACCCCAGAAGGAATTAGCTGCACGCAGATTCCGCAGAGGGCCCCCAAAATAACACAACATCGTCTTGCCCCGAACATGTTCGACAAATGCTTCAGACAAGGCCTGTTTGGAACCTTTTGCACCGCAGCAGTTAGAGGAGCCTGGTCAATCTGAAGTAGAGCATCAAGAATTCCCAGTTGAGGTTCTCACCCCAATTGCACCCCCGTCTCCAAAATAAATTGAATCCTCCCTACATGGTCTTTCAGAAGAAGTGACCAGAATGCCCTCCCAACAGCCTCCATCGCCTAGTTTATTGGCATCCAAGAAATGCACAAGCTCCTCCAAGGAACGGAGGTTTCCCCAACCGTCAAATATTGCCACACCATTATGGTCTGATGTACTCCAAAGTTGTTTACAAGTGAGTCAACAGAATTCGCCTAAAGTCCACAAGTTTGCACTAGTAACAAAATTGAAGCCACTTAAGAAGACTTTCACACCGATTGTTGCTCACAAGATCCCACTGACACTCAACTTTTAGACAATATGCTAGATGAACTACAAATACTGACCACAACATCACTGCCTCACTCCCCAAAGGAACAATGTGAGGAAAACAGAGAAGAGGATGGGGATGACTATGGCAAATGGGAAATGGATGATGGAGAAGAAGAAGAGGCCTCGGATGAGGAACGATATATTCTGGGCCCGAAAAAGTATAAACTGTCTCGCACGTATCATGGGCATCAGCTTCGGCAAAATCCAAAAATAAATTATACAAAGTATAGATAGTTTGTAAGCCTTTACAGCTAGATTATTTATGATTTTTTAATGGAAAGGGGTAGCCAATCCCATTTTTAATTATAAAAAATAAATAAATCAAACACAGATACACAAAATTAGTAATTGCATTGAAAACATGACAGAACTTGTAATTTAGGAATATTTTTGAAAGAATTAAGAGTAATAATAGACAATTCAACGAATTCATTTCAACTTTTCTACAGCAACTCATGTGGCATACATTTATTGGTTATATTTTTATGAAATAATGATTAATATCACATAAGTGGCTAATGAATGTGCCATATGAGTTGCTATGGAAAAGTTGAGATGAATTAGTTGAGTTGTCTGTCATTACTTAAAATTAATATATGCAAGTTATTCTTGCAATTTTAAAACATTTTTTATCTGAGAGAGTCCCCTATCAGACTATTTAATAGTCCACAAAACTGATAAGTATTTTTTCTTCACAATATGCAATACTTGTTATTTTAACATATCACTGAAATACATGACATGATTTGACCATGTTCCATCGGAACATAGGCACAAGCACAGGGCTCCACTCTATGTGGGGTGCTCTATATGTTGTATAAAAGGGGGTCCTTTATATATTATATAAAGTGGGGCCCTCTAAATATTATATTATACATAACACATATCTATTGTCTGGTTACGCATCCGTCGATTTTAATCAATTGCACACTGTTCTCAACAAGAAATTATATGGAGATTTAAAGTTTTGTTGCTGTTTGATTTACGTTAAACAGAATTTCATCCTAAATTATTTAGTTCGTTTGTGTTTTGTTCGCTTCCAAATGATTTTAGTGTTTCTATGTGTCATGGCTAGCACAGTTCTGGTAAAGCAATGAATTTTGATGGATACATTAATTTTCAATTCCACAAAAGTGGTGATACATTTTGATGGATAATCTAAAAATTTGACTCTTAAACCATTGTCAACAACTCAATGGGAAAGTCGTGTGGAAAGTGCTAAAGCGATAAGATTTCAAGTTAGTGACATCATAGAAGTTTTATATCTAAATTTGATATAAAGTGATATGATTTTATGTGTAATACGCAAGAAAAATGTCATTTTTTTTGTGAACTTTATATTTTATCTTTTATATTTTGAAAAGCATTATTAATTATAATATATTTTTATTTTACATTTATGATGATATAAAATGACATAAATTTGTATTATTGAATAGAGACCTTATTTTATAGGAATGGCTCTGCCGTAATACTTCACCAATTATGCGTGATACATCAAATGTTATACAGATGCGTTACTAGACTAATAATAATAATCGTGATACATTAATAACTACACACGATACATCAAAGGTTATATGCGATATATGTGTTTTCAAAATATAATTGATATGCCAGAGGTACTTTATACATGCACTACTACAAAAAGGGGCTTTAATGGTGGTTATTAAGGGCTTTTAACGGCGGGGTTTAGCATTTTTGAACCGCCATCTATCTGGCAGCCATAGTAAGTTAGCAGACTTTCTACGGCGGTTAGAACCACAGTAGAAAGTGCGGACTTTCTACGGCGGTTCGTGGTTGAACCGCACGAACCGCCGTAGAAAGTCTCACTTTCTACTGCGGTCCAACATTGGACCGCCGTAGAAAGTCCGAACTTTCTACTGCGGTTCAAGGTTGAACCGCAGTAGAAAGTTACACTTTCAACGGCGGTTCATGGTTGAACCGCAGTAGAAAGTGAGACTTTATACTGCGGTTCAACAACGAACCGCAGTAGTAAATGCGGGGTTTCTACTGCGGTTCGGTTGAACCGCAGTAGAAAGTCTCACTTTCTACTGCGGTTCAACCATGAACCGCCGTTGAAAGTGTAACTTTCTACTGCGGTTCAACCTTGAACCGCCGTAGAAAGTGGCCACTTTTTACACCCGAACCGCATTAAAAGCATTAAAAACCTGCTGCTAAAACCTGGTTTAAAGCAAAACCTGCTGCTAAAACTTGAAATTTAATACAAATGTCACCAATATACAAATTGAAATCGCTTTTATAATACAGCATATCCAAAAAATATTTGTACAACTCTAATATGAACAAGTTTAATTAGTATCCTTCAACTACGGCGGATGCTCCAAAATATAACGAGCGCATATTTTTTGCCCTGCATCTATATCCACATTGCTTAATGGAGTGCGGTCGAGCTTGAAGTGCTGCAACAGAATTTTTGAAATTAAAAAGTAACCGAGTAGCAAAATGAAATACAGTCAATTAAGTAATTTATGAGAAATATTTACCTTTTCAAGTGCCAATGTGGATGATTTCATTGCAATTTGGTACATGTAGTGCATTACATAGTACCCACACTCCCAATTGCTCGTTTGCTTTTTATGCTAATGAATTAATATATACGAGTTAGAAGATCATACAATTAATTGTATACAACACAATGTTTAGTAAAAAATTTAATATTCATAACTTCACTCATATTAATCTAATTAATTAAATAACTAGGACTCACTAATTTCTACTGATCGAAAAGGCAATTGCATGCATATATAACTAACCTACAGTATTGGACTCACGGATTGCATGCATAAATCAATACCTCAATAAATAACTTGACTAACTAATAAATTAATTGACTAACACTACTAACTTAGGCTACTGGACTCACGGATTTAATTAAAACAACTAACACTACTAATTGCTTAGGCTACTAGACTCACGGATGTAATTAAAAAATTTAATAAGAACCAATTTTACCTTAACTACTATCCACGAAGGTTGCATATGCACATTTCTGGGCAATCCTAAGAAAGCTTGATAGTTAAACATCACCCTATAAAAATGAAAGCGGAACGAAAATAATTAGCAATATATGGATATATAGGCATTCTAACAGTTGTTAATATATATAACTCACTCGTCTGTAAGCTCCACCGCCTCCTCTTTCTGTGGATTTTGTAAAGAATCAAACCAGTAGACAACCTTTTCTACTGGTCTAATGGCTATTAGCGTCCAATGTTCACTGCAAACAAAAAATTTAATGACGTCAGATCTTTATATCAGTGTTTCTTAAATATTAGAGAAGCACTTACAGTGTCACTTACCCCTGAAGATAAGGCACCAGATACATTTCTTTATTCCTATCCTTCAAGTTTCGTGCAATGTAGTTTACCCTAGCTTCAAGCGTATTTCCTATGGGTGTGACATGATCAGCCGAGAGGAAACCTATCCCCTTTCTCCCATTCCTTTCAACTAACTCATGTAAAGCTCTAAAGAATTTACAAAAAGGGCTTCATTGGTTAGTCTAGGCACATGGAATGCATACTATATATAACAATAATCAGAAATAGGTTATAAAATTAAGTGGAAACTCACTGGGTGAACAACTGCATCAAACTGTTTGAGACCTGGCTTTCTCTGGTCAATAACTCTACGAGATCCCCTCGATCCATCGCATTAGGCAGGTCCAAACCTATGACTTCTCTTGTCATTTCAAAGAAGAAGCCATTGAAGTCTGAATCATTCTCCATTCGGAGCTGTAACTCTTGCAATGGATCAGATGTCGATGAGGATGACATCTCAGTCGGAACCGTCGCCGAAGGAGATGTCTTGTCATCCATAGAATTCATCCGGCCTTTTTTCTTTTGGGCACTTTTATCCACCTAACATCATTTGAAATAACATTAAATATACAAAACGGTATTAAGTAATTCACAAATAAATGAAAGAATATACCTTTGTTACCGGAGCCGGCTGAATAATTTCAATCAACTCTATAGGCCATTCCACGAAAAAGGACTTGGCCATTCCCACTATCGCAGCCTCTTCCTCAGGAAATGGTAGCGGGGCAAAGTCATCATAGCAAATTTTAATTGTAACCCTCGCGCAACCTTTCCTAACCTCGCACCCGTGGTGCTTGCTTTGCTTATAAATATTTCCCTTTGCCACAAGCTTACGCCGCTTTTGCGAATCCTCAGAGATGAACAGATGGCATTCACACCCATCCTGAGATAATAGGCAAGTGAATGAACATTAATCAACTATTAAGTCTAAATTAACAAAGCACTGTAATAATGAAAAAAAAAATTGAAGAAGAAAGTTGCCGTCTAAACAAGTATTCACGTGAAACCAATCCAAGGAATTATTCAAAGCCTGAAACATCTTCTATACATCAAGATATATCTTAGGGTTATGAGTTTCAAGCCTCCTAAAATACCGTTTTAGAATTCTTAAAGATGAAGCTTCTAAAAATCCAAAATCTGCCACATTTTGATTTTTCAGCTATAATTTCCTACAGAAACATATAAAAATTATGAAACCGGTTGGAAATGAAACTAGACTCCTAGGGGAGTTCATATTGATCTTACTCATGATCAGATATGGTCGGAGTTGGGATTTATGAGCAAATCTTTTGGACTGTTCTGTTTATGGAAGATGAAGGCTTAAGTCTCATAGTTGCCTTCGGTTTTTGGAGGATAAATCCGTACAGAAAAATCTAAAAATTATGAAACCAGTTGGAAATGAAACTAGACTCCTAGGGGAGTTCATATTGATCTTACTCATGACCAGATATGGTCGGAGTTGGGATTTATGAGCAAATCTTTCGGACTGTTCTGTTTATGGAAGATGAAGGCTTAAGTCTCATAGTTGCCTTCGGTTTTTGGAGGATAAATCCCTACAGAAAAATCTAAAAATTATGAAACCAGTTGGAAATGAAACTAGACTCCTAGGGGAGTTCATATTGATCTTACTCATGATCAGATATGGTCGGAGTTGGGATTTATGAGCAAATCTTTCGGACTGTTCTATTTATGAGTGTGTCATATGCATGCACTGAATTTAATTTAGTTTTAAAAATACCACGTGTATTCTATGAAAATATACATATTAATTTTATTTACCTTGTATTCGCCTAAAGCACCCCCGTCAGAGGCTTTGATCGGGTCCGTAGGTGCAACATGTAGCATCTCCAACTCGGGCAAACTTGTAGGGATCAGAGGAGAAACAGGGATCACAGGGGAAACAGGGACCGCTCCGGAGGTCTCTGGGTGCGAGCTCTCATCTTTGGCACTATTGATGACGGTGGCTTTTAATGTATCATAGTCGGTTCCCATCTTACCACATAGAAACCCAACCATCATCTTCAGATGTTCTGACATTCATCGAGTTGGGCAGTGGTTTTCTGAAGCTGTCGCTTAGTTAAATCAAGTTCATCTTTAAGCGACGTCCTTGTTTTCTGTGGGAAAACCTCTGTGATACGTGCCCGCGTAGAATGGCCGCGATAACGACCGGGGTGATCGCGCTTTCCCGTTGCAATGACAAGAATGTCATTCCTACCCTCTGCAACGGACTCCCCTTGGGACTCGCGGGAACATAGAGTTTCCTACACATTTTGCCAAATATAGTAAATGTAAATAGATCAATTAAATATAAATAAATACACATGTACACAGATTAATCATTTATGTATATAAATTTTAAATATAACATTGATAACCATAACTATAAAATATAAATAAATACACATATATACAAATTAAATATTTATTTACTTTACAGTGATAACTAGATAATTATAATTGCGATATAAACATTTAATGACAACCAAATTATTAATTAGCATTTCATCATAGATATCTAGTAATAAATAATCAATTATAATAAAATATATATACACAGAGACTTTAAATATTAAAAAAACTGAAACATAAGAAAATGTATGGTGCAAAACTTACAATTTCCATCCCTACACGCCCAGCCTCTGGCGTGAAGTATTCCCCTTTTTTGTTGGTGTGGGCCTGTCTCCAAAGTAGATGACGGCCTGGCTGTGAATAAGAATCTTCGCCTTCTTCTTTGGACTGACCCTCCTCTGAAGGCTTCTTCCCGGATGCACTCACCGCCTCGTCATGCAACTGCTTCTTCAGCAGTCAGTAGCCACCGCGAGATAAATTATGGTAGAAAGCATTTAAAGTGGCATTCTTTTGCGCTTTTCCACGAATTGCCTAGAGATAAATATAATGAAAAATTATTATCCCTAAACTGAGCAATTTCAAATATTCAAAAAGAATAAGGAAATCAATTTTAAAAAATATACCTGCCATTCGTCTGTCTCGCGGCTAGCCTTGAACTTAATCCATGTCTCCCTAGGGAGATATTTATATTCCAAGCATGGGTCCTGACCCTTCAAGCCACCATGTACATATTTCCCTAAATAGGATTTCCAATCTTTCCACCTTTTACCGGCATAAGAAATCCACTTTGTTTCGAGTTCTTCGGTTGACTCGAAAACAAATAATGCCTACAGTGAAAATTAGGAGTAAAAATTTAGTGAGGAATTTGAGTTCATTTGTATGGAAGAAGAAACAAACAATGCATTATAATTAAAGAAAATACCGTATTTCCATCCACACTCTTTTCTTGATCTCCTCGGGAACTTTGGGCCATGATTCATATTCCACTATGTCCACTTTGCTCCGGGCCGTATATGCCACAAAGGTAATCCACTTTGCATGATACTCTTTAGGCTCGAGCTCGGAATCAAAAGAAATGTCAAGAGTTTTCCCCCTCGTTCGCATTTCCAATAGATCATTGCAATTTGTGGGCCCTCTACCTCTACTACATTTAGTAGAAGAACCATCTCCATTGCCATTACCCTCATCACTATGCTCCGTATTGCTTTTTCTTTTTCGGGCCATTGAAAGTACCTTAAACTTCATGTACATAGAAAGAGAATTCAATATAACATATATGCAATTAAAGAAAAGCTTTAATGTCAAATACAAGAATGCTTGTAATGTGAAAAAAAAAGGCAATGTACATTCGCAAAATTCACTCCTAAAAATACACATATACCATTATCCAAATTAAACCAAATGAGGGCCAAAAAAAAGTGGACTTATAAAGGGTACCATTGCTAAAGTACTTCACATTTCACAACCAACAACTAATGAGAACAATCATTAATTTCTACTAAAGGAATAAAACCAAAATTTAGTGAGGAAGGTCAAAGCTTCAAGGGTTAGTACTTCACTCCTAAAAAATACTCTTCTTCCCTAAAGGTACTTAGTGCTTGTGCAATAAAAAATGCTTCACATTCATGCAAAGATTTCTTTACTTTCAACATATTTGGGGCTTTGAAGACATTGAAACAAGGGATCCCTAAAGAAAGAACACTATGAAGATTAAATTTCACAAAGTGGAATCAACAACAAAGCATTTTCCTCATTATCACTAAAGGAGGAACACTAAATCGAATAAGAACCGAAATCAAACACCAATGATCTAAAATTAATCAAGCAAAACCGAAATAAACATTTGAGTTTCTCATAATCATACACTAAACCCAAATTTCAAAGGGTACCTAATGGAACATTAATCAAAACCCTCGGTTCCCAAAATTATGTGTAGGACAAAACACTCAATTCAACAACCAAACCAATGCAACAAACAATCAATAAATCCAAAAGCATTCCAATCATTCATCACAAGGATTAAAACCGAAATCAACCATAAATATCAACCCAAAAAATCCTAGTGCAATGGGAAGCATTTACAAAATGTAAGGTCACATTGCAAAAATTTTAAAATGAAAGCATAGAAGGTGGAACCTTTTGGGTGAACTCCTACAACCAAGCCCGAAGTATATATAGGAGGGTGGAAATGGAGAGCCGAACAATCGGCCTTGCGTGGTCCAGCCGAACAATCGGTGAAGCTTGGGCAGCTGACGGGTTGATCGGAAGGTGAAGGAGCTCGCCGGCGATGGGAGAAGCGGCGAAGAAGCCGAACAGCCGCGGGAGTGAAGGTTCGGGAAACAGGGGAAATGAAGGGGAAAAAAGGGGAGAAGAGGGGAAGAGAATGAGGGAGGAAAGGAAAAAAGTAGAAATTTGAAATTTAATTAATAACCGGGTCGTCGGTTCAACGGCGGTTCAACCGCGAACCGCCGTTGAACCAACAATCAACTGCGGTTCAACCGCGAACCGCAGTTGAAAGTGTACTTTCAACTGCAGTTCAAGGTTGAACCGCCGTTGAAAGAACTTTCAACGGCGGTTCACTCGTGAACCGCAGTTGATTCTTCTTTCAACTGCGGTTCGCGGCTGAACCGCCGTTGAAAGTCCCCACTTTTTCTCGGTTTAAATAGAGGAAAAAATTGGAGCCAATTCCCGCGCGGGCATATTTTAATATTATTTTTTTTTTTTTTCATTTTCAAAAAACTAAGTCCACAATTTTGTAAATATAATAATACATACCCTGATTTTGTATATTTATTAATTATGTACACAATCTCGACTTTTATGAACCATTTCATAATTAAATTTCAAATTTTCCATTTAACCATATATTTGCATTTCAATTTCCCATGCTACTACACGTACAATAATTATAGGTCAAAGATAAAAATTAATAATTTTCGTAAATTTACATGTAAGAGACGATAAAGTAATAAGCTTCATTATGTTCCCTAAAATTCCTACTTTTTCTACTTGGCGAACGGGATAAAAAAATCAAATCCACAAATGCATTAGGTACGTATAGTAATATAAAAATTAATTAATATTTGTTAAGTGGCCGAAAAAAAATTAAATAGTTACTGGAATTCATTACCTTACATACATATATATATAAACATATATATATATAAACATATATATATATTCTATGTATATATATATATATATATAAACATCTTCCTCTTTTCTCCTTTCCCCTCTTGCACATCATCCAACTCTCTCATCTCTGCTCTCGATCTCTTGTAAATTTCCACTACATAAATAAAATGTTTTCATTCGAAGAATTGAAGACACCTTTTAATATTAAGTCTTATATATATATATATATATATATAACGTATTTTGAAAAAAAATGGAGGTTTACGTGAAAACTCTGACGGGTAAGACCATTATCCTCGAGGTCGAATCCTGCGACCCAAATTAGAATGTCAAGGCGAAAATCCAGGAAAAGGGTGGCGCTTCACTATCTATTTCAATCTTAAGCGTCAACGCGGTTAATTTATGAAAATTGGGAAAAAAAACTTAATAGAGAGTAGGGTTTAGGGTTTAGAAAATGATACGAAAATAGAAAATTCATGCGTAGCGCGGTAATTGGCTCCAAAAACTACTTTTCCACGACGGTTCAACCAAGAACCGCCGTAGCAAAATACTTTCTACGGCGGTTCAAACATGAACCGCCGTAGAAAGTTTGCTTTCTACGGCGGTTCATGTTTGAACCGCCGTAGAAAAATAGTTTTTGGAGCCAATTCCCGCGCTACGTACGCATGAATTTTCTATTTTTGTACCAAATTCAAAATACATTTTATATATATATTTATATATATATAAGAATTAATTATAAAAGTTGTCTTAAAGTATTCAATTCTTCAAATGAAAACATTTTATTTATGTAGTGGAAATTTAGAAGATATCGAGAGCAGAGAGGAGAGAGTTGGATGATGTGCATCAAGAGAGAAAAGGAGAAAAGCGAAAGATGTTTATATATATATATGTTCATATATGTATATAAGGTAATGAAATCCAATAACTAGACAACTTTTTTTTCGGCCACTTAACAAATATTAATTAATTTTTATATTACTATACGTACCTAATGCATTTGTGGATTTGATTATTGTATCCCGGTCGCCCAAGTTGAAAAAGTAGAAATTTTAGGGAACATAATGAAGCTTATTACTCTATCGTCTCTTACATGTAAATTTACGAAATTTATTAATTTTTATATTTGACCTATAATTATTGTGTAATAGCACGGGAAATCTAAATGCAAATATATGGTTCAATGGAAAATTTGAAATTTAATTATGAAATGGTTCATAAAATTCGAGATTGTGTACATAATTAATAAATATACACAATCTGGGTATGTATTATTATATTTACAAATTTGTGGGCTTAGTTTTTTGAAAATGGAAAAAAAAATTAATATTAAAATATGTCCGCGCGGGAATTGGCTCCAATTTTTTACGAGGAGACCTTTCAACGGCGGTTCAACCTTGAACCGCAGTTGAAAGCCCACTTTCAACGGCGGTTCACTCGTAAACCGCAGTGGAAAGTTGGTTCAACGGCGGTTCAACCTTGAACCGCCATTGAACCGACGACCCGGTCGAAGTTCAAATCAAATTTGAACTTAGACATTTTCCTTTCATTTTCCCTAAGTCTCTTCCCCTTCTTCTCCCCTTTTTTCCCCTGCTTCTCCCCTGTTTCCCCCTCCCTTCAACTACGGCTGTTCGGTCCATTCTCCTCCTCTCCCGTCGCCGGCGCAACCGAGGCACCTTCTAGTTTTTTCAAGTTCATATAAAATATATTTTGAATAATCAATTTGCAAAAAATAATAAAGCATTATTAATCGATAAACGAATAATTAATTCATTTATCGGTCAACAACATCACTAAATGAATTTCTTTTTTCCGAGGCACCGACAAGTAATTTATGAAGAGTTAAATATAAAATCAAAACAAAATGAACTACGTATAACTTCCCCTGTAAATTTTACCAAAAGTACTACTCCTTGAAAAAAAAAAAATAATACATGAAACATTTATTCATAAATGAAAAACAAGGAAATCAATTTGCCGGAAAATTTGACAAAGTCTCCCCTATAAATGTAACATACTCCCTGTCAAGGATATGCACATACTTAAATACTTCACTAACATTCCAACTATTTCGAATAATACGGAATTCAGTTTCAAATCAATTCAGACAAAATCTCCCCTGATTGTTTTTGACCAAAACACAAGTGCATCATAACATCAACACAGAAGCTTCACACAATTTCCAACAATAACATATTCATTTATAAACAGTTCCGCATATGAAGTCCCTTGAAATTTTGTCACTTGTTTGCGCGGCTTCATCCGAGTTGTGACCTGTTTCAATCAGACAGTACGAAGGATAAAAATAAATGTTGTTATAAATTTATGTCCACCTCTTTTCATTAAAATCAAAGAAACATATACAAATACACACACACAACATACACGCCCACAGACCAAAAAAATTAATAAAATCAAACAATATACCTGAAAATGATTCTTAACTTATTCTCTTTCTCTTATGGGACACTTGCTCCTCGAACCATAATCCTTCGCTGTGGTCATCACGAAGTATGTATTTATCAAGTTCCCTATCTTCCTCATCTGCTCTCGGTTCAGGTAACCCACTAGAGAAAGGGCCAGCCTCATGAAGCCCTTCTTCTGTATCAATCCCTTCCACTCCGTGATGTTGTTTACCATGAAGAACAACAGACCAATGTTCGTCGCAAGGATCGGTGATATAAAAAACTTGTTTCGCCTGCGATGCAAGTATAAATGGTTCCCCCTTGAAACCCTCCCGATTAAGGTTCACCAAGGTAAAACCCAATGGATCATCAGTTCGAACCCCACTATTGTTATCAACCCATTTGCAGCGAAATACAGCTACTCTGAAACAAACATAGTCAAGCTCCCAAATATCTTCGATCACCCCGTAATATGCCATGTTTGCATACAATGGATTTTTATCCTTCCTGCTAGAAACATGTAAAGCCTCTGAGATTAATGTAACACCACTGTTTTGTGCCGTACTCTTCTCATCTTGTCTCTTAGTAGCAAATGAATATCCATTTATGTCATAGCATGAAAATGCTCGTACCGCAGGGCTGGGCCCAAACGCCAACCATTTCAAAGTCTCCGAAACGTCTTTGCCCAAGACAGCATTACCAAACCAATAGACAAATGTCTGAATATGTTCATTGAGCACACGTTGATCCGTCCAAGCAGGATAAGACGTTCTTATTGAACGGATATGGTCTGTCACATAGGGCTCAACTTCTTCAGAATTGCGCAGTATGTAGAGATGCGCCTTCATCAATTCAACATTAGACGGCAAAAACATTTTTCCTCCCCTTGTGCCCATACCTGTAATCCTCCCATCGTGCCGATTCTTAGATATTCCAATGGATGCGGTATCGGCCAAGTACTCAGTGCAAAACTCAATTACCTCCTCAGCTATATAACCTTCAACAATACTAGCATCAGGACGACAACGATTCTTAACATACCCCTTAAATACTTTCATATATCGCTCGAATGGGTACATCCATCTCAAATGAACAGGCCCGCAGATTTTTATCTCTCTAACCAAATGAATCACCAAATGCACCATAATATCAAAGAAGGCGGGTGGAAAATACATTTCTAATTGACAAAGGACAACAGTTATTTCATCTTGTAACTGATCAAGTCTTTCGCGGGCGATAACCTTGCTACATATAGCATTGAAGAAGAAACAAAGTCTTGTTATACTGGACTTAACATGCTTGGGCAGTATCGAGTGAATAGCTTACATTTGAAGAATATCCGGATGGAACTTTGATACTACGCAAACTTGAACATAGTTGTTTTTTCTTTTTTCTGGACAAAGTGTGACAGGCAGGGGGTAGATATGTGCGTTGTCCTCGAGTTACCGGTGCTAAATTTGCTCTTATGTTCATATCAACCATATCAAGTCTCGCGTTATAACCATCCTTAGTTTTACCAGGGATGTTCAAGAGCGTACCTAGCAGGCTTTCACAAATATTCTTCTCAATATGCATAAAGTCGAGACAATGTCTGACATCCAAGTTCTCCCAGTATGAAAGTTCAAAAAATATGAATTTTTTCTTCCAACAACCTGTATCATTATTGCTGACTCCGAAGTTTTACCAAACTCCACATTAATGTCCGTCACACGAGCTTTCACCTCTGGCCCTCTCAAGGGTTATGGAGGTTTTCTGAACTCTTGAAATCCATTGAATGCTCTTTTCATACGGCGATACGGATGAGTCTCGGGAAGAAATCTGCGATGCCCAAGGTATACTGTCTTCCTCCCATGTGCAAGCTGACAAAAATCTGTACTCTCCCAACATATTGGACATGCTTTATGCTCTTTAACAGAGTACCCAGACAAGTTTCCATAAGCAGGAAAATCATTAATGGTACAGAACAACATGGCACGTAATGTGAACATTTCTTCACGGTATGCATCAAACACAGGTGCGCCTTCATCCCATAACTTTTTCAAGTCTTCAATAAGAGGAGCAAGATACACATCGATGTCATTTCCTGGTTGCCGTGGGCCTGAAATCATTAGAGACATAAGTATGTACTTGCGCTTCATACACAAGTAAGGCGGCAAATTGTAAATAATCAACATCACCGGCCATGAGCTATGTGTGTTACTCAGACTGCCAAAACGGGTTCATTCCATCAGTACACATACCAAGCCTCAAATTTCTGGCTTCTCCCCCAAAAGAAGGATACATTGAATCAATTTTTTTCCACTGATCTGAGTCTGATGTATGCACTATCACCTTGTCATCATCACTGGGAATACACCGATCTGAATGCCATGTCATTAGTTTTACATCTTTTTCATTAGCGAACAACCGTTTAAATCTCGGTATTATAGGAAGATACCACAGAACCTTAGCCGGTGACCCCTTCTTTTGCGCATCAGAACTGTCTTCAACCTCATCACACAGCTGCTTGTTTTTGTATCGTGGAGTTTTAAACTTAGGACAAAGCAATAAATCCTTATACTCATTCTTGTAGAGGACACAATCATTTGGGCAAGCGTGGATCTTCTTATACTCCATACCCATTGGACACAATATTTTTTTCGCCTCGTAAATTCGATCTGGAAGTTCATTAGCTTCTGGGAGCATATCTTTCAATACCCTCAATAAGGCTGTAAAACTAGTATCTGACCACCCATTTGCCGCTTTCAAATTAAACAACTTCAAAACACTAGACAATCGTGTATATTTAGTGCAACCCTTGTATAGAGGCTTCTCATTGTCACCCAAAATGGAAGCAAGAACTTCCGGTTTATCAGCAAAATCCTCGGTCACATCCTCAATCATGGCATCTAATCGATCTCTAGTAATCGCATCGTCTCCTTTTGCATGAGATTTTCTTTGCTCCGGTAAACCATCAATACTTTCACCATGCCAAATCCACAGTTTATAAGAAGGATCAAATCCGTGCCGATATAAATGGAATCTTATTGTATCTGAGTTATCAAACCGCGCACCATTTTTACAAGCTTTGCACGGACAATGGACATACTTTGTATTCTTATAAGTGAATTGAATGAAATTCTCAACTTCTCTCGCATAAGAATCGAGGTCCGATCACCATACAACAAGATATTTCGATTCATGTGTAACTAACACCTTGAAATAATTAAAAATACCAAATAATAATTCAACAAACAATGTACAAAGTATCAAGTTGCATGCTTGTCTTAGCACATGTCATAATACTTATGTTACTCATATAATCAAAACTACTATAATACCTCAATGAAAAAAATAATGCATAAACAACATATGCGCAATAGACATAATCAAATGAAGAAGAAACTCTAAGTTTTTCATTTATGCATTTCGTCAAACACATGAAATGCATAAAAAAATAATACACATCCTAAGTAGTGCTAATTATATGAACATCATCCATTAAAAATCAAACACTATAAATCAAATCACATCACCAAGAAACTACATAGTATAACTAAATAGGGTTCCACAATACTAAGGTTCACCATATACATGAAATATATGCAACTTTAATTTTCAGCCATCTACCATAAATAAAAATAAATTCTATAGGATGACATATCTAAAGTACAAGCATAAGCAATTACTGAGAAATTTTAGAAGTTTCTAACCTTTAGGTGGTAAATTTTAGCTCCAAATGACGATTCTTTACGTTCAACGTGCAAAACCGTAGTAGAAATTTGGAGAAGAACACTTTCGGCCGCGATATGGAAATACACGTTGTTATTTAGGTTTTAATACGTCAATACAACGGCGGAAAAAATTAAACCGCCGTAGAAAGGGACTTCTACGGCGGTTTTAAAATAAACCGCCGTAGAAAGGGACTTTCTACGGCGGTTGGGACCAACCGCCGTAGAAAGTGGACTTTCTACGGCGGTTGGAAGGTAACCGCCGTGAAAAGTGTGGACTTTCTACGGCAGTTACCAAAATGAACCGCCGTAGAAAGTCCACTTTCTACGGCGGTTGCCTTCCAACCGTAGAAAGCCCCCTTTCTACGGCGGTTCATTTTTAAACCGCCGTAGAAAGTACCGTTCTACGGCGGTTCATTTTTAGACCGCCGTAGAAAGTCCGTATTTCTTTTATTACTGCGGTTTTCTATTTTCCACCGTTAATCCGCAGCCGTTAAAGCTTCATTTTGTAGTAGTGATGCGTTGTTAGATGCTTCGGAAACAAACTTTTGCGTACTTGTTTTGAGACAAAATTTATAAGTTAAGACAATACTTAATTTGGAATTAATGCAATAATAAAATTTAATTAGTCAGAGGGACCATATATTTATAGTTGTATTTTCTCTTAAGTCTAGAATCTGAATTCATTAAGTTGCTCTGTTTGATAATTTCTAAAATTTAAGATCTGAAATTAGGACTGAAATCTGAAGATTGAATCTGAAATATGAAAACTGAAGTCGGAGTCTTACTAAGTTATTAAAAATAAAAATATTAAAAAATTTTTAATATTCAATTTTTTTATATTTTTAATAAATTTATAAAAATAGATGATAATATATTTTTAAATTTTTTTATTGTTATAAAAATAATTTATTGTGATTTTTTTGAATTGATAAAATTTTAAAAATGATTGAAAACATAAAATAAAATAAAATAATGATATAAAGAATGAGAAAAATGAAAGAGAAAATTTTTTTATTTGATTTATATTCAGTGATAAGTGATTCGCTCATCACTTATTTTCTAGACTGGATTTATACTTGCTTTTCAGACTCACTAACTTAATAAACTAATACTGGTAAAGTACATACTTCAGAGGAGGAATTTTCCTATTTTCAGCAGGGCTAAGTCCATTCAGCAATGTGCTTTTCGGGAATGTATAATGAAATGCCTAGTTGGTGATTGTGAACAAACCTTGTATATGAAACCACCTAAAATATAAGAAAAAGTCAGGAGATATCCTGCTGGGAGGAAATATGCAAGGTAAGGATGAAAATATATGGTTATTAAACATTAACAAAACAGCCATATTAAGCAGCCAATTTTTCAAACATCGATTGACATAGATTCCTTAAGGATGCTTCTTAAAGTAAAAGCTTAGTAGAATTCCTCCACTCCTTCACACTTATCCTTCTCTCATGTTTACTGAGGTGCAACATTACTTTAATCTCATAGTATGGCCATACTTTTGATCATTCATGTAAATTTGCAATTTATTTTTTCAAGAATTACAAACTGAAAAGCTTTCACATGCAAAGATTAGCCTGGGAGTTCTATCATTCAAATTAACTTCAATCATTTTTTTAGCCAACTATATCATTACTGAGTAGACCGAAAGTTTAATGGAGAAACATCAACAGCACAAAATCTGGAAAGCCTGGACTAGTTCATTTTGACCCCCACATTTATAGCACTAGGTACATGGTTAAAGAAAGTATGAAACTTGCTTGCCAAAAATAAAATCCAAATCAAGCATATTTCAGAGTAGTCACTCAAAATGAGCAGAAAATCACCACATTTTCCCTTCCTTTACATATCCCCATAAAATAAAATTGAAAATCCATTCTTCCACAACCCAAAATTCGCTTCACCTGCATATTTTACTGTATGTACCTCAAAAAATTGTAGCGGTTTACTGATTCCTATTATTATAGCAGTTTTAATATCCTAAACCACTCAGAAATTGAGGTAGCGTTTGTCAGTTCATTTGACTATAACCAACCACAATGTCAGTGATCTACATGTAATAAAACTATAAATCTAAATTACATACAGACAGGGAGTGATATCCTCTGGAAGCATGAAATTAACAAGCATTACAGAGACACGCAAGATCTCATACACAGCAAACGTAGCTGCCTAAGCCGGGAATTCCCCAATGATCGATACGCCCCAGTGGATACACAAACAGCCTAAGTAGGAATTGTCAGCTAAATTGTTCAATAATCTTATTATCCAGGGAAATTACAAGCACCATGTAACCAATGTAACATATCAACAAACACTTAGCTTTAACAAGTACTATTATAACAAAAGAATGAAGATACCCCAGCACCAACAAGAACCTAATCACACAATTTCGCCATTTATGTAATGCACCAACCATGAGATGTTATCTATTCTAGTTCAGAAAATCACAAACCCACAAAACCCCCAAAATTCATTGCATAGCAACGCACAGTGAGTAGATTACTTATGCACACGAAATAGTCGAACAACAACTAAAAACCCCACCTCCCTACATCACTTACCGGCGGCTCAAGGCGGGAGTTGGTGGCAGTAACGAAAGAATCCCTTCCTTGGGTGGAGCGATTAGCCCCTGCAGAACTATAATAGGACACCGAAAAACCTCCGTGTGTTAGCCCGTCGCCGGGCGGCTGAAGACACCAATTCGCAGTTGACGGCGGGTGAGACCTTCACGGGAATTACGGTCGTTTGATGGAGCTGTAATACTGGGCAGATAATTCGAGCGTACCGATATGGTGAAAGCGGGATTTTTTGAACTGGGCTACGGTTTTTGGAGACGGTGGTAAATGCCACCGCTGCGATTTCCCCAATTTTGGCTTTTCATGGAGTGAATTTTTGGCTTCGAGATGTTGTGAATTTGGAGCACTATGCGACCTAATTTGCAAAGACTTGAATTACCAAAATCTCTAAAAGCCACTAACAGTATCAATTACTGATGTCTATCAATTACTGATGTCTAAAAGCCACTAACATTCTCAATTACTGATGTCTAAAAGCCACTAACATTCTCAATTACTAACATTAGCACCGCATCCAATACTGGGAAGAAATTTTTTGGTATCTGGCTAACATATTGGAGGCGGGTTTTTCCTGCACCTGCCTCCAAAAAGGTCCATTATTGGGGCGGGATCCGGCGAGACCCGCCTCCAATACGATACTTCAGAATGGAGGCGGGTTTTTCCAGAACCCGCCTCCAAAAAAGGACCATTATTGGAGGCGGGTTCCAGCAAAACCCGCCTCTATTCTGATGTAACATATTGGAGGCAGGTCTTGTCGGAACCCGCCCCCAATAAGGGACCTTTTTGGAGGCGGGTGCAGGAAAAACCCGTCATTCCGCCTCCTTTGTGATATGTGAAATTAATCACAGCTTTTGGAGGCTGGTGTTCGGGAACCAGCCCCGAATGCCTCTATTGGAGCCGGGTTTCATTGAACCCACCAATTGGGCGCCTCCATTAACGTTTTCTGTGTTAGTGCCTTTAGTTACTTTGTGATACTGAACTGTTTTCATATTTTTGGTAACTGAAGAAACAATTAACTCCACCCCTTCTATTCCATGTTCTCATGAGTAACTTTCATTAAAGTGTAATTAAACTCCCAATTCTTGAGCCTCTTTATATTCTCCCAATTCATTAAAGTATAATTAACCACCGTACAACTGTTAAATAGTGATTATTTGATCCGTTTGATTATTTAACTTTCTTCTTGGACACCTCTATTGTTCTTTTGGCATTGAACTGCTCCTCAAATAATCTGGGCAAGTGGAAAACATGCAGCTACACAAATGACAGGGTCAACTATACTTCTAGCTACAAGAGATAGCAGGTCGGCCCCCTTTCTGTTGTCGTTGTTTTTTTTTTTTTTTTTTAAATTTATTATTAATATTATCTCTATTTGAGAGGGTTGATAAATTGATATACATTTTTAATATACTTTTTACACAATAAAATTATTTTCCAAAAATATATTTTCAAAATCGAGTTTTAAAATATCATAAAGAACAAGCCCGAAGTCTAAATTGTGGGTTGATCTCTAAGCCTTGTCAATTTTCTCTTTGCCTGGAAATGCCAGTGGCCTTTGCTGTGGTGAGAGCTTTTGAGGTATTTCACTAAAGTTATAAGAGTGAAAAAATAATATATTTCTCGTGCGCTCGCACAAAATGGCTTTAGGGATCATTTAAAACTAATCTATCAACTTGGACCAAAATAAAACAGTTTCAACATAAAGGACAAAGGAGATACAACTAAGTTAAGAGATTAACCAAGTGATTTAACCAATATATTATGGGTGAAGAAAATGAAGCATATATCAAGAAGCAGATGACATGAAAAATGAGTTTATTACGTTTATCTATAACATATTTGTATGGCAACAACGTTCAAGCAATAATTTTTTTTTCTTCGAAAAACACACCTGGCAAGACAAATTTATACCATAGAGACTGGTTCGAGATAAGATATTCTATCTGCTTTACTCTACTCATGTCTTTTTGTCTATTATCTCACAATAGAGGGTGAACTCACATATCATATCCTCAGAGGGGTGATTCATATCTTGATGGAAAAACAAGATATATTCACGTGCGTGGAGAAATGTTAAGCAGATTTAGATGATGATGCAGTGAAACCTGACGACCCCATGTTGCAGGGCCGGCCCTACCGGTGTCTCACATAAGCCACCGTGTAGAGCCCCCAATTTTATAGAGTCCCCCAGGCCCCATAAATTATTATTATTATTTTATTTTATATATATTATTAATTTATTAAATATATGTATTATAATATTTACTTTAATTACTCTATTAACCGAATGTAAATTTGCCGTCATTCACTTACCTTTATTTTCTGTGAGATTATATATATATATATATATATGTATGTATATTTATATTATTTAGAATTGTATTTGTGACCTAGTTATTATATCTTTTGTTGTTTAAATATTTTAATTTTGAAAGCCTTATTAATGAATACTCACTCCCGGGGTGGAAGCTTTCTAGTTGTGTCGTACCCAAACTCTATTGAGTAAGCATTCTATTAAAAAATCTGATCTCAAAATATACAACATATTAATGGAGTTCAAGATAAACCAGCTAAAATAGTTAGTTTGCCACATCTTATTCTAATTATATCTTTACCTTTTATACGTGGGTTAGTTATAGATTGTAAATTATTATATCAGTAAGGGTAAGAAGAGTAAAAAATTTGTAAGTAGATCCTTGAGAGTGAATCTAAGAGTGCATTATAATTTTATGACTTCCTCTCAATCAACTGATTAAGTAATTTGATTGATAAATTTAAAGGTTAAATCAATTTTGATTAGCAAGACCAACTCTCCAATAAGATTTAAAATCTTTATGTTATGGTTGTTTGGGGATTGATATTGAGATGTAAACTCATGAAAAAATTGAATTAAGCCTTAAATTATTACTTATAAAAGAGTTGTATTTTGTTATATATGATTTTCTTACTACTTTAATTCATCATATATTTCCTAAGATGTTGAGCTGATCGGCAGCAGGGGATGGGCGCCCTACTCTCTTACTGGGGATGTTGTTTCAGTTATTTTCGCGGTGTGTGGTGAGTCGTTACTGCTCTCGATGGCAATGGAGTTGGTGGATCGTGTTACGCAAGGCATGGATGCGCATGGCATAAGAGGAATGTTTTGGGTAAAGAGAGCTAAAAACACCATTGCACACACTCTTGCAAAATTTGGGACTACATGCCCTGGTGTTGAATGTGGATGAGCATTTTCTCCTTACTTTGTTTTTCAATTAATCGTTACTAGATGATTTCCAATACAATTAATATATTTATATGCCTTTTCCGTCATAAAAATTATCTAAGTTTTCTAAGGATTTCTTTTTCACAAGGGGGAACAATAGCCAAGAAATTCATTGAATAGTCAAACTGGACAATCAGATCAATGTATTGTTAGAATTATCAATCCAAAATTATCTTAAGCCATTACTGTTTGAAGAAGAATTTTCACTTTAAAGTATTCCTATCCTGCAATGAAAATATATAGAGAAAAGTGTTTCTGACCTTTCACCAAAGCGTCAAACTGAAGACGTCTAATGTGATGGAATCACAGACGTACATATATATATATATAGGTAAGACAAGGAGCCTTTCTCGTTAACCATAGTATATTTCTTCCATCAAGAGATAAAACTCACATTAATTGAGCTATTTATTTACTTAATTTATTGTGACAAAGATAACATTTAATTACAAAGATAATAATTGATTAGACTTAATTGTTATCTTAATTAGTAATTAATTTAAAGCACAATAAATTAATTAGTAACTCTTAGTATAAAACTAATAACTAAAAATATGAAGAACTAGTTATTAAAAAGTGGATAAATTAGATATATCAACAGTTAAGAATTTCATAATATGGTCATTTTGTGGACAATTTATCTTTTGGTCAAACACAATGGTTGTGCGTGCCATTTGAGATCATTGGTGACAAAACTGGGAAACACGCATGCTAATTTATAATACTACATAATTTAATTAATTCCTTCAAACAACACAAAAAGATCTCAAACCAGGACAGGTTGAGAAATCAACTTTAACATATTATTTTCTTTATTTTAAATTTACTTTGAGTTTTTAATTTTTCTATTGGAAAAATAAGTGAGGATTTCATCTGCCAATCCAATGTCTGAGGATTTCATTTCCCATTTGAATATAAGTGGAAAATTTTCACCCTCATAAAGTGAAGATTCAATTAATATTATTATTCTTTTCTGAGATAGTGGCATGCATATATTGTAATGAGATTTGTTCAACAGGGATTTTCATAATTTGACCATAATTTTATCTATACAAATTTTTTATGTGTAAATTTAGGATCTAATAAATTAGGTACTCTAGTTGCGTTTCAAATCTAATTATTTTTCGGGCGAATTACATTTTCCCCCCTGAGGTTTGGTTAAATTACAAAAACACCCTCTTAGTTTGGTTAAATAACAAAAATGCCCCTTGATCGGCAGGTTAGTTACAATTTCCCCCCTGAGGTTTGGGTAAATTACAAAATTACCCTCCTAGTTTGGTTAAATAACAAAAAAACCCCTTGACCAGCAGAAAAATTACATTTTAGGTTTGTACAAATTACAAAATGATTCTCTTAATTTAATTATAAAATTGACCAATTTAAAAATTAAAATATGACACAAACATTATATACTTGGGAAGACTAAAGTGCCCCTAAATTAATCTATTTGAAATTTTAAGTTCAAAATGCCATTAACAAAGACACAAATAAGTGTTTAAAATTCATGATTTATTACAGCAAGAGAATTTTTTTTTCTTTCTATTTCTCAAACAAAAACATCGTTGATGGTTGCCTTTCAATTCTAGGAGAGGTCATAAGTGAATGGCATTTGGTTGATTTTAAACACTCATTTGTGTTTTTGTGAATGGCATTTTTATTTTCAAAATTCAAATAGATTAATTTAGGGGCACTTGAGTCTTCCCAAGTATATAATGTTTATCTCATATTTAAATTTTTAAATGAGTCAATTTTATAATTAAATTAGGAGGATAATTTTGTAATTTATCTAAACCACAGGGGGAGAAATGTAATTTTTCTGCTGGTCAAGGGGGGTTTTTATTATTTAACCAAATTATGAGGGTAATTTTGTAATTTACCCAAACCTTAAGGGGGAAATTGTAACTAACCTGCCGGTCAAAGGGTGTTTTTGTTATTTAACCAAACTAGGAGGGTACTTTTGTAATTTAGCCAAACCTCAGGGGAAAAAATGTAATTTGCCCTTAATTTTCAGATCAAATTTTTTACTTTTAATTGTGCTAATTAAACGTACTGTTTCTTCGAGGAATGAAATTTGCAATATGCTATTTTTAATTTAGAAAAGAAATAAACAAGAAAGACTATATATACGTTCCGTTTGGACAAGTACTCCAAAAAATATTTTTAGTGTTTTAAAAGTATAAAAAATTACTAAAAAATTTTTGAAAATTATTTTTCAAGAAAAGGGTACTTCAAGTACAGTTTTTGAAATATAAATTAAACATATTTTATACGGGTTTTAAAGTTATTATCAATTACTAAAATTTGTCTCATTACGTTTTTCCCCACTCTTTCCAAAGTATAATTACCATCCACCCCTGCCAACCTTCAACCCGCTCCAGCCCCACCCTCCGACCCCGACCCGCTCAGACTCGACCTTTGCCCCACCTCTGCCCTAATATTTTTTGTTAGTTTCACTTCCACCTCCGCCCTAATAATTTTTTTTAGTTTCACTTTGATATTGTTTTTAACCCATTCAACTTCACCCGGCCTATATGAATAACCAAAACGCGCGTAAAACCCTTAAATTTACCTAAAAACGATCGACAATTGCACAATGAAAGTAGATACAAACTAAAACTAAACTTAAACTCAATTAAATTTGATCATCATTAATCCGTACGTTTTACCATTATAAAAAGGAAAAAAAAAAAAAAAGACTAAGAAAGATTCCTCAATAGTTGTTGTGGAGTAAGTCAGTCAATATTGATGGGTCAATTTGATGTGCATGTATATATACAGTAGAAAAGATAAAGTGCCAGTTTTAACTTATAAAAGAATGGGAAACATGAGTAAAGTGCCAGTTTTAACTTATAAAAAGAATGGGACCAGTTCAACATGAAATAGCTATATATATAGGCCATTGTGCCATGCATGCTGTATCATTCATCACTGAATCAAAAGCATTAGTTCCAAACTTAATAGTAGAGCTAATTATGGCTTTTCTTCCATCATTCCAAACAGCTGCAGCTCTGATCTTCTTCACTCTCACTTTGGCAGCTGTCGTTTATGCTTCTGATCCAAGCCAATTGCAGGATTTCTGTGTTGCCATACAAGATAAAGACGCTGCTGGTAATTCATTCATTACTCTCTCCGTTTCAATAGAGGAGTCTCATAAGTAAATTTATTATGGTTTTTATCATTCGAATGTTCTTAATTAACGATTATTATTTGGATGCAGTATTTGTTAATGGAAAGATCTGCAAAAACCCGAACCAGGTCAAACCCGAAGATTTCCTCTTCCAAGGGCTCAACAAACCCGGGAACATATCAAACCCGCTCAAATCCTTTGTCACTCCCGTAAATGTGAACCAAATAGGCGGTCTGAACACCCTCGGAATTTCCATGGCTCGGATTGACTTTGGACATGGCGGTCTGAACCCTCCACACACGCACCCTCGAGCCTCCGAAATCCTGCTGCTTAACCAAGGTACTCTTCTCGTAGGGTTCGTCACTTCCAATCCGGGCATGAACCAGAAGAACAAGCTCTTTTCCAAGGTCTTGTACCCCGGCGACGTCTTCGTTTTCCCGGAGGGTCTCATCCATTTCCAGTTAAACATTGGGAAGACCAATGCTGTTGCTTTCGCTGGTCTCAGCAGCCAGAATCCGGGCGTGATCACCATTGCGAATGCGGTGTTCGGATCGGACCCTCCGATTTCGGTCGATGTGCTGACCAAGGCCTTCCAGGTTGACGCCAATGTCATCAAGTATCTGCAGGCACAGTTCTGGACGGATATCAATTAATGATCAACAAGTTAACAGCTGCCTCAGCTGAAAACTGAGCTCTTCTCAGTTGCATGATTTGATAACGGGACAGCTTATTACGATTTAATATGAAAAAACTTTGCACTTTGCACTTTACCCTTTAACCTTATATTATGTTAATCCCCTGATGTATTACCAGAATTGATGGGAGAAAATAAAGAATTGCATATGTGTCTTTTTATATATGCATTGTTATGAATATTTTTACTATGAATGTGTTGTGTGTTTAAAAAATTCGTGTGTATATATAGTGTATGATATATCATTTGTTTAAAGAGTATCCCATTTAAGAAAAAAGAAAAAAGTATCACTTTTTTTTTTTTATTTAAAGAGTATCATATTTAAGAAAAAAGAAAAAAGTATCACTTTTTTTTATTTATTTAAAGAGTATCATATTTAAGAAAAAAGAAAAAAGTATCGTTATTATTTTTTTTAAAGTATCAATAGTGTGAATAATATGATTGTATCGATTTAAATGCTAAAGTTTCGCACATGTCGAATCATAATGCAACTTGGCCAGGCCAACTTGGGCCACTGCCCAAGGCCCAGAAGCCTTCATAGCCCATTTTTGACATTTTTTTATTATTATTATATGAATATATTTTTTAAAATATAATATTTTGGAAATAATTTTTAGTTTAAGACCAATATTATTTGTATTTGGGTTGTAATTTTTGCAATAATTTTCTATATTAATTGTGTTTGAGCTAACAATTCAAGAATAAATTTGTAAATATATAATGGTAAATTTGTTTCTTCTAAAAACAATAAATTATAATTTTTACAATAGTTTCCAACTCAAGACCCATATTACTTGTTTATATGTAGTAATTTATTTTTTTAATAGTATTCAATTGAGTACTTATATTAATTGTGTCTAAACTAACAATGCACGAATAATTTTGAATTGAGACTCCACATCTTATGTCTAAAACCTCAACAAAATTTAGTAATTTTTTAAATTATAAAATTTACTTAATGTTTAAGTTTTAAGAAAAATGTCTATGATTTGGTCTTTTTTTTTCTCATTAATTTCTTATTATTTTTGTACTTATTTTAAGAAGCTATACTTCTCTTTTTCTTTCGCATATTTCCTTTATGTTTTTAGTAATATCAATTTCATTTTTCTCATCTTTTATTTTTTTTCTCTTTCCTTTATATTTTACTTTTATTATTATTACATTAATTATTTTCTCATTTTCATGCATTCTTTTTTCTTTTTTCTATTTCTTTATACTTTCCTTTTTCTTTTGTTTTGGTAGTTATTTCTCCTTACTTTTTCCATTTTCTACTTAATATTACAACTGCCGTGAAGAATATGTGTGTACATATCGATTTTGAAAGCTAAACATTTACGCATGTCGGATTGTTAGACACGAGACCCTTCCTTGAACAAAACATGTTACTCTGATAATATTACAAAAGATGCTTAGCACTATACATGTGACATTGGTTTCTTAGATGATGAGTTCCAGTCATAATCCGAATGAAATTGAATTGTGTTGTGTAGGACACGAGGTGTAAGAGTAATAATCATGTGTAGATTATCGAAGCCATGAAATCTATGATGCCCTTTTTCACGTTAATTACATGGCCTGCACTCGGCTTCCTTAAAACGTGACAAATGGGGCTAGCTGGTTTGAGACTTGATGTTGTGCCCATGCAAAGTTCATGTGTTTTGTGTAAACTCATGAAATCACACACCCTTAATAGCCTATTGCATGCATTATAAATTGGTCCAAATATTTTTGATTATCTATTGACGATTTAGACTCGTAAAATTGAATCGAGAGCATTTATGCTACTGTAGTGTTAGAATTAGATCTTAGAGTCAAGAGAAACAAAATATTCTGTTTTGAAAACAATAATTTTGTGGTCATTACCAAGTCATGTACACAATTTCAGCTCAAAACCAACTATTTTTGCTTCTTTCAGTTTTGTAAAAAATATATCACTATAAATATTTGGTCATCCAATTAAAATTTATTAGTATATATTATGAGTTTTACTTTAAATTAATAATAATAACTTTTGTTAATAAGCATAATTAATTATACTTTTCCATATTACACATTTTTATAACTGTTGTGTAAATATTACTCCATTTGCTTTAGTGGAAAAGTCATGCATCTTTATATTTTTTTATTATTTGATACAAACATGCATTCTAGTTTCTATTCTTATTCTACTAAATTTTAATATTTAAAATTTAATTATTTTCATAATATTTTATTGTTTTTATTTCAATTATATTTGAAAAAAAAATAGACCCTTAGTGAAAATATGATGAAAATGAGAATCAATAGGAAAAAAATTAAATAAAAAAGAATATTGACAATCCCTTATAAGAATAAATAATATAGAGTAACACATGAAAAAAGTAACATCAGATCCTTTGCGGTTGCGTTGGCCCCTGCAGTAAGTATATCGAAGCTCAATCACTGGTTGTCTCTGTTCAAATTCTTCCTTTGCTAATTTTGTTAATTACGTGCACAAATAACACTCTCAATTCTTTTTGTGCAGAATATATAAACTCTAAAATTAGCACAATCAACCCCCACTTGCGAGAGAAATTATCAAACAATTGAACCATTATGTAAATAGAGTGTAGTCTTAACCAATCAAATATATTAGTTTTTAGCCGCCACGGTCATTAAACTTGGGAATCCCTAGGGCGCTATAATATATAAAAAACCCTAAAAACTTCTTAATATTGTTTTTTTTTTTAAGGATTAAAAGATATTTGTAACATTATTGGTTTTGTTCATTCTAAATTTTCTTATCCAATATGTTACGATATGTTGTATCTGTAATTGATTTCAATTGTATAGCTTCCTTTTATAGGTTGAGCTTATATTGTATTATAGCCCTATATAAAGGCTATTCTGTGTATATCGTATTCATTCAAGTTATACAAATAATACAATACGTATTATTGCTAACATGGTATCAGAGCCAAAACCCTAAAATTGGTCTCTTCCACAGCGCCGCCGCTCTCTACCTCCGGCCGCCATACTTTCCGGCGGAGGACGTTCGATTGCCGACGATTTAAGCTGCAATTGCAAAGCTCGTCGGCACCTCTTCCGTCTTCTCTGACCATTCCAGATCTAAAGTCCCTCCCAGATCTGAAGTCCCAGAATCCCGTCGCTGGTCGTTGCTTCTGTTTCGGTCGTGAGTTTCGCCCATAAATCTCATCCAGTGAAGAAGACTAGGTGACATCATCCTGCTCTATAGGCGACATCATCTTGATTTATATATAGGTGATGTCAGCCTAATTGACTCCTTTGTCCTTGTGATGTCATCTTGATTTATATATATGTGATGTCAGCCTAATTTACTTCTTGGTCACGTGAAGCCTTGGTGGGTTATTTTTCATTTTTTTGTTTGCTTTAAGGCTTGTTTTGGCTTGCACATTGTAATGGCTTCCTCTCAGTTTAATGATGTGACTCACCCGATCAGCATTATTCTTGATGGCACTAATTATGGCCTTTGGATGCCTGCAATGCGCCGTTTTCTTCAGAGTCAAAAATTTTGGCATATCGTTACTGGTGAACGAGCTAAACCAGTCCAGGCTAAAGAAATGTCTTCGGCTGCCTATGATGATATATTGGAGGAGTGGGATAGTGTTAACAATAAAATTGTCTCTTGGTTCATCAACACTAGTACTCCCAGTGTTGGTTATCTGCTAAATAATGTTGCGACTGCAAAGGGAGCTTGGGAGTTTTTTGCCCAACGCTACACTACCAGTGATCTAGCTCACCAATACCAACTTGTCACTCATGTTCAGTTTCTACGTCAGGAATCGGGCCAGTCTATTGATGCTTTCCACTCCCAGATGAACTCTCTATGGGATCAGTTGGCCCCTTCTGAACCTCAGTGGGCCTGCCCTGATGACTATGCTCTCTTTGTTGCCTATCACGATAACCTTCGCCTCATTCAGTTTCTGATGGCTTTGAGAGCCGAATTTGAACCCGTCCGAGCCACTCTTCTGCATCGTCGCCCTTTTCCTACCTTCCAATCAGCTCTCTCCGAACTGATTTCAGAGGAAACACGCATTCGGGGCATACAACCTAAGTCCACTGATATGGTTATGGCTGCTCCATCTTCACAGGTTGCTCGCTCATTGTCTGTTCCTCCTACTACTCGACCTAATGGTGATAAGGGTCGAAAACAGTGCAAGTATTGCAATCTATTGGGCCATACGATTGATACATGCCGTAGACGATTGGCTGCCATTTGCCAAGGTATCCCTGCTGCTGCCGTTCAACATGAGTCCCAGACAGGTCCCTCTGCTTCTCTGTCCCTCCTGGTTACCTCCCTCACCACCGCTGAGCTTGAAGGGCTGATCACTCAAGTTCTCTCACGCCGTGAGTCTACCTCTTCCCCTGTACTCTCCGTCACTCCAGGTAGTTCTCCTTGGCTTCTTGACTCTGCTTGTTTCAATCATATGACACCTGATTCATCTGTTTTCACTTCTAAACATTCTTTATCCTCGTCATCTGTCATACGTACCACTAATGGCTCATCTCTAACTCCCAGCCACACTGGCACTGTGTCCACATCCACTTTCTCTGTTCCAGATACATTTTGTGTCCCTAATTTAGCCTTTAACTTACTCTCTGTGGGTCAACTTTGTGATCTTGATTTGACTTACATTTTTCGAAACGTGGTTGTGTCATACAGGACCACAGACTGGGGAGCAAGTTGGGACAGGCCGTAAAGTCGGTCGTTTATTTGAGCTCACATCTCTATCCATCCCTACTTTAGCTCATGCCGTAGTTGACAATAAATCAGCCTCTCTGCAGCTCTGGCACTCTAGACTAGGTCATGCTTCATTGTCCCGCATTCAACAACTAGTGTCCAACGGATCATTAGGATCTGTCAACAATAATTCATTTGATTGTATTTCTTGCCAACTTGGTAAACAACGTGCATTGCCCTTTTCATTAACTGACTCTGTCTCTTCTCAGCCTTTTGATATGATTCATTCTGATGTTTGGGGTCCTGCTCCCACTCCTACTATGGGTGGCTCTCGTTATTTCATTAACTTCATTGATGATTATTCTCGTTTTACCTGGATCTACTTAATGGAACGTTCTGAATTTTTACAAATCTATCGTGAATTTTGAAATATGGTTCGTACCCAATTTTCCAAAACCATTAAAATATTTCGTTCTGATAATGCTACAGAATACACTGACTCTTCCTTTCTCACCATTCTTCACGAAGATGGTACCATCCCTCAACGTTCCTGTCCAGGTACATCCCAACAAAATGGACGTGCCGAGCGAAAACACCAACACATTCTTAACACTGTTCGCACATTGCTACTCTCTACCAATGTTCCTGAATGCTTTTGGGGGGAAGCGGCTCTCACAGCTGTATATACCATCAATCGACTTCCTTCTCCTATTATCCATAACACCTCCCCTTATGAGCGTCTTTATGGTGTCCCTCCCGATTATCATACCTTTCGAGTTTTTGGATCCGCATGCTTTGTTATGCTCCAGCCTCATGAAAGGACCAAACTAGAGCCTCGTTCTCGATTATGTTATTTTCTTGGTTATGGGATTCAACATAAGGGTTATCGTTTATGATCCCATTTCCAAACGTCTTCGGCTCTCCCGACATGTGACCTTCTGGGAACATAAATCCTTCTCCAGTATCTCGTCCTTTCATCTTTCCCCTACTCAGTCACTCTCGTACTTCACCACTCCTACAGTCATAGACACCTCCGTCGATACCTCTTCTTTTGGTGTAGGTCTTTCCGACTTTTCCATCGACACACCCGCTCCTGGTGTTAGCTCTCATAATCTCGTCCCCATGGAAACTACTGCTCAGTCTGTGGATTCCACCTCGTCTCTCCCCCCTCGGCGATCCACAAGGGTAAGGCACTCTCCCCCATATCTCAATGAGTACCTCTGTTCTTCTGCTTTTGCTACTCTTTATGAGCCTCAATCATTCCGAGAGGCTCGTTCTGACCCTCTTTGGCAGCAAGCTATGCATGAAGAGCTACAAGCCCTCCTCAGAAATCATACTTGGGACTTGGTTGACCTGCCCCCAGGGAAATCTGTGGTTGGATGCAAATGAGTGTACAAAATCAAAACGCGTTCTGATGGCTCTATGGAACGCTATAAGGCACGACTAGTCGCCAAAGGGTTCACTCAGGAATATGGGATTGACTATGAAGAAACCTTTGCTCCTGTGGCCAGAATTACTTCTGTTCGAGCTCTTCTTGCAGTAGCTTCTTCTCGTCATTGGGAGTTGTCACAGATGGATGTCAAAAATGCCTTTCTTAACGGGGATCTTTCAGAGGAAGTTTATATGCAGCCTCCACCGGGTTTCCTCCAATCTTTCTCCAAGGTGTGTCGTCTCCGCAAGGCCCTTTACGAGCTAAAGCAAGCACCTAGAGCATGGTATTCCAAGTTCAGCTCCACACTCTGTCAACTTGGCTTTCGAATCAGTTCCTATGATTCTGCTCTCTTTGTCAAAAACTCCTCATCTGGGACTATTCTGCTTCTCTTATATGTGGATGATATGGTCATTACGGGTGATGATGCTTTGGGTATCCGTGACTTGAAGGACTTTCTTCATACCCAATCTTGAGATGAAAGATTTGGGCTCTCTGTCCTATTTTTTGGGCCTTGAAGTCCACAGATCTGCCTCTGGATATCACCTCACTCAGACAAAATACGCTTCCGCTCTCTTGTCCCGTTCAGGTCTCACAGACTCTAAGGTTATCCAAACTCCTGACTGAACCCAATCTCAAACTTCTCTCGGGTGATGGTGAACCTCTTGATAATCCCACTCGGTATCGTCAGTTGGTTGGTAGTTTGGTTTATCTGACAGTTACTCGGCCCGACATTGCCCATGCTGTTCACCTTGTCAGCCAGTTCATGTCTGCTCCTCGTTCAGCTCACTTTGCTGTTGTTCTACGGATCTTACGCTATGTTAGGGGAACAATTGCATATGGGCTTCATTTTCTGGCTAACTCCCCACTAGAATTACGAGCCTTCTTAGATGCCGATTGGGCTGGAGACCCAACTGATCGCCGATCCACAACTGGCTTTTGTTTCTTCCTTGGGGACTCCCTTATTTCTTGGCGAAACAAGAAACAATCAGTCGTCTCTCGTTCCAGTTCAGAGTCTGAATACCGGGCGTTAGTAGACACTACTGCTGAATTGTTGTGGCTCAAATGGCTTCTCTAGGATATGGGTGTTTCGGCCACCTCCAATACACCGCTATCGTGTGATAGTCAGAGTGCGATACAGATTTCTCAAAATGATGTCTTCCATGAACGCACCAAGCACATTGAGATTGACTGTCATCTTGTACGACATCATCAGTTACTGAAGGCATTGACACTGGTCCCTGTTTCGTCAGAAGATCAGATTGCTGACCCCTTTATAAAGGCTCATTCTCCCGGACGTTTTCGCACTTTGGTTTCCAAACTCAAACTGTGCTAAACTTCATCACCTTGAGTTTGATGGGGGATGTTACGATATGTTGTATCTGTAATTGATTTCAATTGTATAGCTTCCTTTTATAGGTTGAGCTTATCTTGTATCATAGCCCTATATAAAGGCTATTCTGTGTATATCATATTCATTCAAGTTATACAAATAATACAATACGTATTATTTCTAACACAACAGATAATTTTCAATACATTCAACATTTATTACAACAGAACAATCTTGTTTTTAACAATTTGCACTTATGTGAAATTAAGGTGACAGAAGAAAGAACTATGAATCATCATTTTAACCAAAATCAACGATAAAGACTTTGGAAATGGCATGAATTTAAACCAAAACGAAATTAAGTGTGCGGGGGTTTCAATACTAGAGAATAAAAAGATAACTGCGTGAGTTTTCAATAAATTAAAAGGTTGGGTCTTGTATTTTTCTTATTTTTTTTCACCTCTATTCCTTAAGTTTCTCTCTGTTATTAATCCATCCAACTAATTTTTAGTTCAATAACTTTTGAGTCCTTATTCCATTTTAATTCTTAAGCTATTTTTTTTGTGAAATTGCTTTCTTTGAGTTCATAATTGTCCTCTGTGCATAGTGTTAGTTCATAGTTTGTTAAAAATCTGATCTAACTTTAGTTTAATTGAGATAGTGTCAATTAATTTCAGCAATCTATAATAGTTGAAAATGGATAATGAATGAGGTAGATATATAGTATACTATATTTGGTTGGTATCTTGTAACCAGCGTATTATTGCTTGAAAGACTTGGACTACGTTTTCCTAAGTCTTAACGCTTTTAGAATTAAATTTGGACATGCATGGCGGATTCTAACCAAGTTATGTTTTACTTAATCAAATATTTAGTTAAGTTTATTTTTGTATGTCGAACAGGGAGAAATTGAGCCTGTAATTGATCAGTACTCAAAAACTACTCATCATTTCAAAACATCACAAGATTCGAATAAACTATAGTCATATATATTAACTATAAAAACAACTAATTATTCCTTGCATTGTCTACTGCAACCTCATCACCCCTAAAGTAGAAGGGTACTCAAAGAATGAGGCCGGGTATTGACCGGAGTGAAAATGTGGTGGCGGAAGCGGTAACCCATAGCCGTCGGGGACACTACAACAAAAATGAGTTATCCATTCACTCTTTTTAGTGTATTAAAATATAAATGCCTTAACAGAACTCTATTATGACATTAAATATTCAATAAATGATGTTATTAAGACACTATAATATAAGTGTCTCTATATTTACGTTTTAAGGCATTAAGTAAATTTTATTATGACATTATATGAAAATGTCATTATAAAAATTAATTAGGGCATTATTTTGTGTGGTAATTTTATAGGAGCCTTACAAACCCAACTTTACGCATTCTCGTTTTTATTTCTTTAATTAAGTTTTTCCGATTTTGTGTGGTAATTGATTTTTTTTTTTTTTAAATGTTCAAAGGCTTAGTTGTTGTTGTTGATTCCTTTTTTGTTTTCATGACAAAAACAAAATTGGAAAATTATATCCACCTTTTTTTATTATCAAAACTTGAACTTGTGACCTTAAGGTTACAAGCTCTCACATTACCCACCACTTCAACCCTTTTCCTAAGTATTACTACATTCTAATCTAAAGCTATTATGACTTTATAAAATAAATGCCTCAAAATTACAAATTAGTCCAGCTCCTTCCCATATTATAATCCTATTGCTACATGTATAAAAGTGCCGTCCTAATGAACTCCCCAACGGCTGCCAACTACTACAGCCTCTTCTTAATTTAAACAGAACTTTTTTCATCTCCCTTCACTTCTGTTAACTTAGCCATTTTGTGTGAAGTCCCACAATCTGCCAACGATTACGTTCTCTCCTTTAAGCAAAAGTTTTTTCGTCTCCCAATTTATGTTTGTTCATTAAGCCGTCAATTTGTGTGAGCTCCTAACGACGTCTACGTCCTCTTTTTTGGACGTAATCTTTTTCGTCTCCCTGTTTACTTTGGCTATTAATCCGTTATTTTGTGTGAAAGAGGGATCTTGGTCGCCGGTTGCAAACAGTAAAAAGAAAAATAACACAAAATGTAAATTTTACCATTAGTTTATATAGTATTATAATGTATATTGTTTTTTAAAAAATTAATTATAATATATATAGTATAAAGAATTGATATATGAAATTAATATATAAATAAACATATAATATAATAAAGATAATAAGATAATATAACAAAACAAGAAGTAGAAGGAATGGTTAATCAGCATACCTTAAAGATAATTATTGAACTTAGGTCATGTGTTCAAATCTCATCTTAAGCAAAAATAATATAATTTTGAAACTTTTTCATTGGGGGCAAAAAAAGGGTCGGGCCAGGTATCACATTTGCTCACCCCTAGTCTCTTGTATAAAACTTCAACTACAAATGAAGAATACAATACGGGCTATAAGCATATTCCCAAATGTATCAGACCTCAAACTAAAATAAAACACAATTATCCACACTTATCAGTCAATATGCCACAAGCAATGGCAGAACTTTTGTTACAGCACCAAATGAGCTTATTGAAAGTTAAGGAAGCAGAGTAACTCACAAGGTAAACAATATTGACATTTCTTCAGTGTCTTGTATAAAACTTCAACTACAAATGAAGGCTACAATACGGGCTATAAGCATATCCCCAAATGTATCAGACCTCAAACTAAAATAAAACACAATTATCCAAACTTATCAGTCAATATGCCATAAGCAATGGCAGAACTTTTGTTGCAGCACCAAATGAGCTAATTGAAAGTTAAGGAGCCCTATCAAAAGCAACATAAAAGATCATTAATAATAGGAGTCCTTACTCATGTGAGTGAAGCAAACTAATTACAAGTCCCAAAACAATGATCGTTATTAAACAAGGAAACACACATCAAACAAGTAAATATGTCAAGAGAAATCAAGGAAATTCTTAAATATAAAGAAGAAAAAAAAGTCAAAGAAATGCGATTGGGAAGTTGAAACCATTAGAGTTGCAACAAATGTGTTAGTTTCTTTGTACATTAGAGTATGCACCGTAACTTAGAGTGAATTATACCTAAAATCATCATGTAACTAAAATCAGTTGTTCTTTTTTTCCCGGTTGGAGTGACAAAGTAATAGGCGAGCAGCGAGCCATGAAAAAAAAAAACAGTACTTATTTTTCCAAACACACTACCAAGCCATCAGCAAAATTGAAGAACGGAAGAGAAGCTATAAAGCAACTGAAAACCCTTCAAGAAGGTGGTGAGATCAATGTCCCACATTGACAAAACCAAAGAAAGTATGACTAATAAAGTAGTATACCAATATAGCAGCAGATGATACATATATTGATGCCTAGCAAATGAGTGAATATTGTCATTCTCATAAATAGAGGTATGTTCAACATAACGTATACCTACCTCCTTTGCACTTGAAAACATGAACTTTTTGGTGAATATCAGATAACAAAAGAAAACAATTGCAACTATTCTCTGTTTGACTTAAGCTCAGAGGAATATGAGCTTCTTGTGGAGAGAAAAAGCTATTATAACTACAAATTAGATAATCTCAACTTTTATCCTCACTGTTATCACTTCTCTGGACATTTTTAATCCTCTTTCCTTTTAACAATACAATGAGAATAGGTTGTATGGGTAGAGATTTTAGTACGTCACGTCTATATGTCATAAGAACATGCACATTGAAATTCCTATGGTACTTTGTAGTTTGCATCACGTAAAACTATTGCTTTAATTAGGGGGCCAAATAAGGCAAAACATGAATGATCAATCCAGTTAAACAATTAATCTTATCTTTCCTTCAACCATTTGTCAACAAGTATATGAATAGCACAAATATGTTACTTTCTCTCAGAGTGTGAAATTTGGTCTATATTTTTTAGTCCACATTTTTATTGCGTTCGGTCTATCATCGTGAAAATGGTGTTATGAAAGTGAGAAGGTATTTTCTCAAACAGGTTAAAGGCACACAGAGCTAAACACAGAAAAAGAAAGCCAAAACAGAGAAAAAAATTACACGAACACCGAGCAAAACACAGAAGACCAAAAGTCAAAACAGAGGAAAAATCGACACACATCACTGAACCCATAAAAAACCTCGCACTCAGCATTAAAAGAAAAAGAAATGCTGGAATATAAAACTTCTAGAAGTGATTTATTCTTATCTTTGAAGCATAGAAATCAGTAGTAATATTGTTGCAGGGACGACAATGTATTTAAAGTTGTATCTAGTCAATACTGATATTGTCCCTACCAATTTGTGTTTTATGGAATTGTGAAGCTATTTTATCAAACAGTTTGTAGATACACCGAGCAGAGCACAAATAAATAAAACCAAAATAGGGGAAAAAGATTCATGAACACCGAGCAAAACACAGAAGACCAATAGCCAAAAAAGAAAGGAAAAAAAAAAAAAAAACCGAAGGCCCAAAAAAAAACCTTACACGCAACACTAAGCCCATAAAAAGAAAAGAAAAATCCAAAACACAGCACTAAGAATGAAAAAGAACTGCCAGAACCATGGTAGAACCAAATAATCACACGAGTGGAATTAGAATTAATAATCACAAAATTACCAGTGAGTTTGCGCTTGATATTGGGATCCAACTGGTTGCACCAGTGAAGGCGACCAGACTTCCCCGATCGACCTGAATCCCTCGGGTAATCATACTCCAATTCCAGGCACTAAAATTATTGACCAAGCGGCCGCGTATGGAGTCCTCCTCCGGCGACTCGGTCGAGTGACTTCTTATTTGTTCCGTGGCTGCTGGTGCTGCTACTGCCCCCCAAAGCTTCCACTCCCATCTGTTGTCAGCGGCTTCCTCTTCCCTGCCGCCGTACTCCAAGTGCTTTTTTTTTCTTGGCTGATACTGGTTTCAGGGATTTTGCTTTTTAAGAATATTGTGGTGTTCCTTGTTGAAGAAGTTGAGGGAGATTGAAACAAACTCACACACACAGAACACACACAGACATTATCAAAACACACCTCCTTCAATCTCCCTCAACTTCTTCAACCCATATATATAAATATATATATATATATATATTTTTTTTTTTGTGGGAAGAAATCTTTTCGACAAAACTTGTAGTAGGCCCTGTTTAGTTTATAAGGATTCTAGTCAAGAAAAGTAATATGATTCCTCAATATTAAATTCTTTCGTTTGGAATTGATTTTAATTGATTGGGAAAGGAAAATAAATCCGCGATATAGGGAAAATAAGTTATTTTCCTGGAAAAAGAATCCTTGTTGTAATCTGGTATTCTTTTTTCCGGGTCACAAATTTTCAGAAAAGACATTCATTACCCTTACTCTTATTTATTTTCAAATATTTTATATTTCAATTATATCAACCATAAAATTTAAAAAAAAAACCATAAAATGAAAAAATGAATTATATATATATATATAATTTTTCTTAAAAAAGGTAAAAAATTGTCTATGTATAAAAGTTGTCTAACTAATTTGTTGCAACTAATCGTCCACAATATCACAATTTACTTTAATATATATTGTATCTAATTAAACTTTGTTTACTTTAATTTTTATGCCCAAACATATATACTTAAAACAATATATATACTTTTCATATATAATATTCTTTATAGTTAATTAGCTACAAAACTAAATAATATTTTAATAAAGATTAATGTATCATATTTAAAAGTTCTAATTTCTCTTCCTTTTAAATTTGGAAAAAATGGAGTGACAAATTTAATATTTCATTTTACAGCAAGAAAATTTATTTTTTCAATTACTTTCTTACTCATCTGAATTTCGCTAGACTAATAACTACATTATAGATCAATTAATAATCAGATATATAATTATTTTAAATTTTAAATTAATTTTGGATGAGTAATTGGCATGTAATTTAGTTTTAAAGTTGTAGTTTAATTTAAAATGAAATATTATTTAGCTCTTATTTAGTAGGTTAATAATATTTTTATCAGAAAATCATTAACCATAATTCGAGAGGGCATTTTCAATATTTAGTTTAGTTCACGTTTAAATTCCCAAATACATTTCTTAACCAATCCAAACACAAAAAAGTATTCATTTTTACTTTACTTTCCTTATCATTAAATTCTCAGTAATCATATTTCTCAAAAACTTTACTTTCCCGTGAACCAAACAGGCCCGTAGGGAGAGTATAATATTTACAATTTACCTATAGGAAACGGATTTTTAATACTTTCTAGCAGAGAAAATTATCGATCCAAATTTGTTTAATCTTTTAAAATAAAAAATTAACAATATTCTTTAAAAAAAAAAAAGTAAAAGTTATTAGTTAGTAATTTTGATAAATCATATATTGAATTGAATTTTATATTATACATTTATATGCTAATAATTGTATTATTACACCTTAATTTCGTATATTTACCCCATACATCTTTTGAATAAAGCGATTTTATTTTGATAAAGCCATAGTTTACTTTTTGATTAATTGAAACCACTATTAATTGATATTACTCAAAAATTTAGCCGTAATTGAGAAAATGTAATTCGATAATAGTTTCAAAATAATAACTTTTAATAACTTTATACACTCTACGTTCCAATAGATTAGTTCACTTTGACCAGTATATAATTTATTATGAGTGTCAGGATACAACACCTAAAATAGCTAATTTGACACAATTTATTTCATTTATATCCTTACTTTATTACGTATTGGCTAATTGAGGACCACACATGATTATATTAATAATGGTAGGATGAGTAAAAAATTTGAAAATTGGCTCTTCTATTAAAATAAAAACTAATTTTCAAAATAAAGTCTTACAATGGAACGGATAGAATATATTTTAAATATTTTTTTATATTATAGTGAAAGTATAGAAGAATAATATACTTGTATTAATTGAAAGACAAAATACCTATTAATGATCATGAATAAGATGTGGATATTGATTGTCCTTTTAAAACATGTCACATGATTTATTGCATAATTTAATTTTACACTCTACATATCATTAGTCGTAATATAAATAGTTAATAGTAACACATGTGCATAGTTTGAGAGGGAAAGTAAAATTATAAAGTAGAAATATAAAGTAAATAACGTGATATGGATTAAAAGATAAAATCAATATTTACCTCTTATTATTATTGTATAATGATAAATGAAATTTTTTGTTTTTTCTAACACATATTACATCATTCATGTACACTTAACTTTTCATTTATTTTCCTATAGACTATAACATAATTTAGTAGAAAAAATTATATATTTATATATACACACACAAATTTAAGTTTTTATGACTTATGACATTATACCTTTAGTATTATCATACTTAAAATAGGTAATTATGAGTTAATATATTGGTATATGTCTGACAAACAAAATAAGTACTTATTAGTCTATAAAATAATTACCCAATCCATTATGTTAAAATATTCATAATTTTTTTATTTTAAAAAAAAGTCTCAGTAAAAATGTCATATTTTTATTTTCTTACACTCCATGCCATTTTTAATACGATAATGTGTAATTCACAATTGATCCATACTTAAAAATGAATAGTATAAGTGGAAATAGTTGTGTTAAATTATGTATTTTATAAGTTATACGTTACAACTTATAAAAAATGCTATATTATTTAGAAATATGACTATTTTTATGGGATATAGGAATATAACTAAGTAAATGATGTGTGTTTGATTTTTTTTTCTTTTAATTTCTCTTAAGTTAATAGTCATATTATCATACTATATACAAGTATTCAAAATTTATTTATTAATATTCTTTATCAAAACTAAGTTTCACACTTTCAAAAATTTTAATATATTTTTGTCACTATGTTACATTATTAACAAACTTTTTAAATTGTGTTTTCACGGGTAGGGAGATTTTGAACATATAATTTTCTTGATATAAACTTTGAATGGACTTTTTAAAATATTATATAAATAAAATAACTTTTTTAATATAAATTATTAAAGTTTGTGTAAAATTTAAAGATTATATTTATGATCAAATTGTCTCTTCTAACTAAAACATAGAATTTGAAAGTTTTTCAACATTATAATATAATATGTGGTAATAATTATAAATGTCTATCTAATTCTTAATTAAAAGATCATTGGTTCAAAGAAAGAAAAGGAAAATTTGGTGAAAAAAAGGTTGAATGGCGGGATAGGAAAAAGGTGGCCGATTTATTATTAATAAAATATAAAACAAGATTCTAAAAACAAAACTTAAACAAGATTAGCCAAGTTGAAAACAACCCTCCCTCCACTGCTATCTCTAACGCTGTGATCCCTTCCCGGATTAAAATCAATGCAGATCAGAAGTTTTTTACTCTAATGTTGTGCTCCCCTGTGAGGTCCCCAAAGTCAAAGCTACTATGAAGCTGATGACTCCATTGGTTGACCGAAGAGTTTGTGGGTCCCGCGTCCTCACTTTTTCCACTGATGGCTCTGAAACTACATTGAAGGTACCTTGCTCTATTTCATATCTGTGATTCTCTGGTGCTTCTACATCTACTCTTCTGTTTGTGTTGATCTTGTTGCAAAAATCTGATATATGTGTCCTCGTTTGTTTTGATTAGGAATCCAACGACCCTCCAATTCTGTAATACTTGAAATTTTTGATCGGTCGAAACCCTGATTAGTAAACCTGACAATTAAAATATACTGCAGAAATTTAAAGGATGCAAGGCTTTTGATTTGGTGCTCCACGATGGTTCCCCCAACGTCGGTGGTGCTTGGGCGAAGGAGGCTACTGGTCAGAACGCTTTGGTTATCGACTCTGTGAAGCTAGCCGCTGAGCTTTTGGCTCCTAAAGGAACATTTGTCACGAAGGTATTCATTTAATTGAGTTGAAAGGACAGGATATTTGTTCAAATGTTTGGGTGCTGTTGACTGAGCTGAATTATGAGTTCAAATTTTCTGCTTTACAAGTTTTCAGGTCTGAAGATTACAGTGCTGTGAATTTTGGGGTGCTGTGATTCAGGTCTCTCAAACAGTGCAGGTTAGAAACAAAATTCCCATCTTTTCTTTTCTACACTTAATTGTATCTGGTGGAATCTGCGTTTAACTTTTTTGTGTTGTGCGAGTCAGTTTTTTGAGAAGGTTGTGGTGGATAAACCTCTAGCTAGTCGCTCGACATCTGCTGAGATTGATGTTCTAGGATTAAAGTATAAGGCCCCATCTAAGATTGATCCTAGACTTCTTGATTTCAAGCACCTGTTTGAGAGAGGCAAAGGGGCGCCTAAGGTATTGTCATTGCTTCTTGCAGTTGTGAATTGTTAATTTGCAGAGTAGTTTTGATACAGATGAAGCTTATCTTTGTTTTATTTTTTTTGGGCTGCCAACAAAGGTGGTTGATGTACTTCGTGGAATAAAGCAGAAGAGGCATCGTGATGGGTAAATGCTATATTTTTTTTCCACAATCCATCATTTATTAAACTACCGAGTAGACGACTTGTGCTTCTTGAAATACGCAAATTTTATCATGATTTGATTATCTTATTTTCATGAATGTTGAAGTGTCAAATCATGCATTTATGCGGTTGAGAACCACTTAACTTAGACCAATTAAAAAGAGTAAATAGAAATTTTGTTTTTGAATATTCAGTTATTTTAACAGTGGATGTTGCATTGTACTTTTTGAAATTTTGTTTTTGAATATTCAGTTAGTGATGGAAAATGTGTTGTTATATCTGGTCCTAATAAAGAGTTTGTTACAGGAAAGTTTCCACAGCTGCAGATTTTATTTGGTTTGGTCTGAGACTCCTCTTGATATCCTTGGTTCTGTTACTACCATTACTTTTGAGGATCCTGTATCTTTGCCCATAAAGCATCACAGTTTGACTACTGAGGAGGTACAAATTCTATGATTTTACTTGTTCTTCCTATATTCTCCTTTGATTCCATAAATATAAAAAGATTCAAGGCTTGCTGCAGAAATTTCTGGGTGTCTCTACTGTTAGGGTATTGCTAGCCAAACCAAGAGCTCGTAGAACTCATTCTGCGTGCGATCAATGCTTGTTGAAGAATCAAACATCTTTTTTATTATTTGAAATGCAAACCAAAAGCCAGACCAACAATGTTTTTTTTTTCTTTTCTAAATTCAATTTGTCTTACCCTTACATGAGGACCCAGCTTCTCATTTTTGGGAATGATGCATGGTGTCTCGCAATTGTCTCTTGTTTAGAAACTTGGCCATATGGCTTAAGTTATTGCTCAGTGCCATTTATTTTTTTTGCTTGTTTTCTTTCTCAAAATTTTGGTCTGTGGGAACCTATATTAATCAATCCAGTAATGTTTCTTATAATTTTTTAAGATTTTATGATGTTCATTCAGTAGTTCATGAAGTCAAGAGCTGGTATAACTTTTCAAGTTGATTGAAAGATGTTTAAACTTTTGACACATGATGTTGGTATATGTTTTGGCTGTTTGCTTGCTAGCTTTATGAAGCTGGTAAAAGATAGGATAGCTTTTTCAAGATGGTAGAAAGAGTTTGAACTCCAACACAGGATCTTGGTATATGTTTTGGCTGTTTGTTTGTTAACTTTTCAAGTTAGTAGAGATGGTATAACTTTTTCATGTTGCTAGAAAGATCTTTTTATCTCATTTTTCCGTGAAGTTTAAATGTCTAGTTCCGTGAAGTTGAAAGAGTCGCTTGTAACATTGTCACATTTGGAAGCCCTTTATATTTTATACAGAATAGACAGTTTGGCAAGGCAAAAGTATTCTCTTTTAAACTTCAGAAGTTTCAAACCCAATGAAGTGTTTTTATTTGTTTGTAAAAGAGATTTTAATTCATATGCCAAGTCTATATATAAAAATGCATGTACCATCAACATCAATATTTAGAAACAGGATTTTTTTTTTGCGAAAGTAGTAGTATATATATGGATAGTAATCTTTAATTTGAAGATGCATTTTTATGCTAAGACATGTCCTGGAGCTAAGAAAATTGTGCTGGACTATATTGCATGATTTGTCACAGTTAATTGTAAAACTTTTAGATTCCTGTGTTGGACAACAGAGCTTAATTTAGGAAATGATAGATGATTTTTCAAGGGGTGAATTTTCTATTGGACAACACTTTTTCATGCATTATAAAGTGTTTAGTTTGGAGCTTGCTATCCAAAAAGGTGAGGAATTTTTAGTTTAGACTTTAGATATTAATGTTTACCACTGTTGTACCTTCCATTGTTTAGAATATGGGAACCTAGATACATGTTGATGAAAAGTGGTGTCATTTTTGCACTCTACACCAAACTTTCTAAGCAAAGTCAAAGCACAAGCACACATATATTGTGTTTCTATCTGTTTTGATTTTAAAGCAAGCCCTCATTTTTCTTGATGTTTGATCTTTGACTTCAACAGAATGGAAGTTTCTACCTAGAAAAGCCAACAATCACCCCTACTGTTGCTGCTGCTTCTAATTCATCGAAAAGAGAGTTGTCTTTTTTCTCTCAGCCACAGATTTAGCTTGTGAGGTTCAATGGTAACGGAGGCAAGAATGAAGGGTGTGCTTTCTCTCTTCTTGGCGTTGTTGGGTATTGGTGCTAAATTCAATGTTGCCTCTGCTCTCCCAGCTAGTAAGATTTTTGCTAGCTGTCACAACCCTTATTTTCTCCCTCCTAAATGAGTTACTTCTTTTTGTGTTCCACACTTCATCATGAACGTGATCCACTTATGTTCTGGATTTTACTTAATTTTGTATGAGTTTCTTTTCTTTTCTCTCTTTGAAGTTTTACCTTTTGAGGTGTTTAATCAGGACCCTTGATAAAGCACGTATTGTCAGTCAAATAGACCAAAACTTCATCCAAACTACCCCCAATCTGGTAACTTTTTTAGTCATCCTTGCTTCTCTCTTACTTATAACAATGCTTCTGTTGGAGTGTTTTGGGAAATTGATTTTTTAGTTCAAGTTTGTTGGAAGCAGGGATTGGTCATAAATGCTTTATGTTATGACTAAAAACCACCTGATACTACTTTTAGAGGTGAACCTGGTAATATTTTGTTGAGGCTTGTTTGCTACTACTATAGTTACATAGATATCCATGTATTTGCATATGACCATATGCTTGTCTCTCTTACATACAAGATTGGTGTGGTGCAAGATTTTGACAGTACTGTTATGTTATTTGAGTTGTGTATATCCTAACTTTAGTTTATCATGCTTTGCAATGAAAAAATTGTCTTCAAATGTAAAATAGTACCTTAAGAATGTAAAGTTATTCTGAAAATATAAAATGAAAGTGTAGTATAAGCGGGCCTTAGTTCATTAGATCAATTATTAATGCAATAACTACCCAATAAAATAGAGTATAACAGATTTTTACTATCTATATTTTGGTTACCTGATTGATGTATGTGTATCTTTGGAATGAATGCTTAGACAAATCTTTTGCTGGCTTTGTTTGTTTTGAGTAAAGGTCTTGCCTTTACTTCTGTTGCTCTTTATGGTTGGTGTGTGATACTGATATGTGATCAATTGAGTTCTTGAGTGTTATTTTAGATTTAGACATTCATTGGTTCTGTGGAAACCATAGAACACTTTTGATTGTTGAAATAAACTCATTTGTTCTGTTCATTTGCAGAGCTTTTGATATTTTTTGGCACACATTCTTTTTTCTTTTTCTTATTTTGGAGTTAGAGAGCTGATACAGCGTGAGAGTAAGACAAAATAATGTGAAAGAATTGATGGGGAAAACAAGAAGTGCCTTGTTGAAAGGTAGATCATCTTATGCCTCCATGAGAAGTTTAATCGAGCAACTACTGGCTATCTATTTAGTGTATCAAATCAAGTATACACTATAGTACTTCTCTGGAACTTCCATCAAGAATTAGAGGTGTTGTTTGCAGTTTGTATGGAATATATATGAATTAAGGGCCTTATAATGACCAGAAGTATTTGTGCTTTTATTTGGTGTATTTTTGTGCTGATTAAAGGAAATCTTATTTGGAAAATGATAAAGAAATGACTAGGTAGGATCCACAAGTGCTTGAAATAATTTTCAAAATAAGTGTAACTAATTAATGTTCCTTAATCATGTTTTGTTTTGATCCTGGATTAAAAAAGGTTGCTTTAATCCTAATTGTATGCAATTAACTTTTTTTGTAGCAACCGATTAAGTGGTTTTTTGGTGTTGGGGGTGGGGGGGGGGGGGGGGGGGCACCTTCTATTAGAATCAAAGGCAAATGTGCTAAAACGTTTCACGGGGGACATAATGAGTCTTACCCTAGAAGTACAAACTATGCAGAAATGCAAATTCATTTAATATATATAATACGGAGTAGTAAATAAATTCGAGGCTCACCAGCCTTTAAATATGGAAAATGCATACAACTACCCAGTCATGACCTCGGAGTTCTAAAGGTTTTTTTTTTTGAACCCTTCTATTCCCAAGAATCAAACTAATGACCTCAGGGTTACAAGGTTCTTCCCTTACCGCCACCCCAACCCTCCCCCTGAGGGATGCTCATTTTCTACAGGAATTGTTATTTGCAGTAACATTCTTACTATTCACAGTAATATTTTTCTGTGAAAAGTCTATAATGCCCTTTTGGTCTTAAAAAAAAAAATCATTTTCACTCTAATTATAGCTGATAGTCACGAGGATGATCCATATTACACGATAAGTAAACAATCTATACAATTTTTTTTTACGTAAAATTGGGTTTCTAAAAAAAAAACATTGTATGGAATTGTTATTTGCAGTAACCAAGGTTTTTTCATATTCTTCATGTCTTCATCTTTTTCTCTTCTTTTCTCAAATTCTAACATGGTATCAAAGCCAACTTAATCCAATTACAGCTTTCGCAGATCCAACTACCGCCAATGTTGGGGAGGTAGCATTGGTGGTATTTTGGCCAAAAATACCGCCCCTAGGTATTTTTGGCAAAAATACCGCCTCTCCAAAAATACAGCCTCTTAGGGGTGGTATTTTGTTTTTTTTTTTTTTAGCTTAGGGTATTTTCTTCTAAAATCTCGCCCCCTGTGAATCGTCCTCGTGACTATCGGCCATAATTAGAGTGAAAATAAAAATTTTTTTTAAAGACCTAAGGGGCATTATAGACTTTTCACAGGAAAATGTTACTGTGAATAGTAAAAATGTTACTGCAAATAGTATGCCCCTTTTACCCCTTTCTTAAATGGTTAACGCAAATTTGTCATGAAATTGCAATATATACACTTGTTGTGTGCTGCAATTAAAACACAATTTTGCGTCATAAATGAATTTGTGTAGCTAATTTAGATCACTATATCAAAGTGTCACCAGTTTTTTGTCACAAATTAAGTCATTAAATTAAAATGACGCAATTATGCCACCAATTTGTGACATGCTAACAATATGACGCAATTGTGCCACTAATTTGGATCAATATATCAAAGTGGCACAAATTTTTTGTCGCAAATTTAAGTCATTAAATTAAAATGACACAATTATGCAACCAATTTGTGACATGGTAACAATATTACGCAATTGTGCCGCTAATTTAGATCACTATATCAAACTGTCACAAATTTTTTGTCGCAAATTTAATTCATTAAATTAAAATGACGCAATTATGCCACCAATTTGTGGCATGCTAACAATATGACGTAATTGTGCCGCAATTTTACAACAAAATTATATTTGTGTCGTATAATTTTGGCATTTTATTGAAGTGTCACAAAAAAATTGTAGCAATTTTGAGGCACCAAATTTAGTGTCACTTCTATATCACAAAATCGTGATGCAATAATTAAATGACGCAATTCTGTCACAAATATACGTCACAAATGCATAAGTGTGACATATTTATGACACTTAATGTAATGTCGCATGAAAAAATGTCACAAAAGCTCACTTTTCTTGTAGTATATTTTAGATTCAAAGGGATGTGTGAAAATAAGTGTGACATATTTATGGCACTTAATGTAATGTCGCATGAAAAAAATGTCGCATGCATAAAATTGTAATTGTTATTGAAGTATGCAACTATGTGTAGCATGAATTCTTTTTATTGTTCTTGACTGTCCTCTACATTGTTCTTGAAAAGAAAATTTATTGTTAGAAAAAAATTGTAATTCAGAATTCGTGAGTATCCTCTGCATTGGTGGCTTTAGTTAACCCCAAAGAAAATTTTAGATTCAAAGGGATGTGTGAAAAGGCATATCATCCACATCAAGGCTAATACATCCTATGTTAATGATCTCTCAAAGAAATCAACAATGCTGCAGTACAAAACATGGTCCTTTTCACTTCTTGTCTGCAGTTTTATATTTTTTGGTTCTTTGTTCAACTAACAAATTCAAAAGTCAACAATTCTTTTCTCGAGAACCTAGTGAATGTTAGCCATTATTTTATGTAACCTAGTTGAAACACATAGCTACTCTTGAATGATTTATCAGCATGTAGAGTAAAAATAAAAACATAAAATTTTATGTGTTAAAAACTAAACTTGATTGTCCAAGGCTTTGAATCCAAGTCATTGAAGATAAAACCACAAATCACTTTAGGAAATAACCAAAGGCTATGCACACAAATTCACCTGCTTAGAAAGCATTCCAAGGCCCATGCTGTCCATGAAATTCTTGACACCAGTGCCACCAAGGACAAACAAGCTGCTGTTAGTTTCATTCAAGGTAAGAAGATAAGAATTGATTGTTGGAAATTATAAATTTTATTATTGTGTTTTAGGCTTTCCACTGAAATCTCTATAGTTGTACTTGCACAAGTTTATGAATCTAAATGGAGAACAATACAAGTTAACCTCTTTTTGGTTTGCTCGGTTTGATTTTCTATACCCCTGGAAAAGTGAACAAGTCGAGAGCATAGATGTTTGCCTAAATACTTGTAGCATCTGTAATTAAAAACATATCACATGATCAAAGAAGAATGACAAAATTTGCAAGTGAAATGGTAAGAAAATGCTTTATGAGCGGAGATGTGGTTCTTGCTGTTTTAGGATAAGCTCTTTATATAAAAAGAAAAGAACATTTATACTAAACCAAAATGGTAGATGCCATAGTTATAGCATATGGGAAATCCCTTTTAAGAGGTTATGAATACCTCACCTGGAAAAAAATACCCAAAGGGAAAGAGGGTGTACTAATGTGACAAAAAAAGATTCAAACTCAAATCCTAGCATTTCTTTTAAAGAAAAAATGTGTCCCCTACCAATTTTGTCGTACAAACAGCCATGGGAAGAGAGCCCTGTTCAGGTAACATCACTATCCAATTTAGTCGTACAAAACCTGTGTTCGGATTGTAGAGCTGAACTCCTTGGCTCGGTTATTTTCTTTGTATCCTAGCCTTATGTTGTATAATATTTTTGTTGTTTTATGTTTTAGAACTTAAAAGTTTGGAATAGTTTTAGTCATTTGCATGTGTATGGTAGACGCTTTGTAACTAGACAGTTGTAGCTTTGTCACATATGAATGCTTGTGGCTGAAAGGATGATGACTCAATTTGTTGTGAACAAACCTTACTTTGAGTTACTAAATGTTAATATAAACTGATTTTGGTAGGTTTAAAAAATCACTACTTGAATTGAGCTCATACATTTTTTGATATCTTAATTTAACATTGTATGCTTGTCTTTGTTGCTCTGAGCAGGGGACATATGATATGATATGGTCCAAAGCATAACTGTCTAGTTAGTGGCCATGGAGTTTTTGTGAGACACATTGACAGAATTTTCTTTGCAAAATAGGCCACGTATACTCTTCTTGTTAATTGCTTTGGTAGTTTTACTTGAGCTTAGAATATGAAGTAAACATAGTATTTTTGTGGTGTACTAAGAAAGATCAATTGGTTAAAGTTGCTCAACTATGCATTCCCCCCCCCCCATACGAAATTGTTCAGTAAGAATGTGTGACCTATGCAATACACCTTAAGCTACTCATAAAACGTGATCTGACATTTCCTTTAACTTTCTTTCTTCTGCATGTTTATGTTTTCCTTTTCTTTCTTATTTTTTTTCTAGTCAATTTATCCTGTACTACAAAAAAAAATGCGCATGTTGTGATTTCTTCTCAAATTGTAGGTTGAACATGTTAGATCTGAAAGAAATATGGTTGCTGAAGTTTGCAGCTACTGCATTGTAAAGCTAATTTATTAATCTTTTCAATGTGAAGACACTTGTATCTTGTAGTGGAATACCTTCGTTGAGAGGAAGTGATGACTTTGCTGATGAGAGAGGAGACATTGACTGAATCCACATTTTCATCAGATTCTAGTAGTTTGCTTAGTGTTCTGAAGGTGAAAATAAGTGTTACTCCTGTTTCGGTTCTTTGTCGATGGTTGATTGCTGATGAAAGATTATTATAAAATGCATTTTTTGTCGAAACCAAGATACCATACAGAGCACTAGCATTTCTGTCTTAATACCCATATATTTGGGCCGTTGATATTTTGTTGTTGATCTTTCTTTAGGATTCTGTTTCCTTTCTTAGTAAAGATCGTAATATATATCATTGTCTTTGTTGAATTATAGTTAGAATGTGTGGTGCATAGACTAATGTGGTTTATATATATATATAAAATGTGAGTTCCTTGTTCTGCAATGGTATACGTCATGGGTTAAAGTGATGAGTATTTCTTGGAAGCCTACTTCAATTCGGTGGTTTTGAAGGCGATGATTGGGATCAAGGTGGTTCTTGTCAACGTTCACAGCCTTTGTCACCAAAACAAGTGGAACAACTTTTCTCTGTTGGAAAAAATGGAACAAATGTGGAGACACGGCTTCTTAATGAACATTTGTACAAGGTCCTGAAGGGGCTCTAGCTTTCACAGCCCGGAGATAACCCCGCTTGAGTGAGTACAGAGCTGCACAGGCAGAAAAATGGACGGGGACAACATGCATACTGGTGCTTACCTGGCATTACTTGGAATGACTTATTTGTAGAACTTCTAAACAATATCCACAGTAGCAGTTAGTAAACTAGAGAAGGATATTGTCTATTGATTTTTGCGTTGTAATTGGTCTCTTTCGTCTGTTTTAGGCTAGTTTACAACTCGTGGGATTAGCATTCTATGTATTATCTAATTTTCCACCATCAATGAAATTTGTCTGTATGCATTTTCTAAACTTAAATTTTAGATTTCAGTTGAAAGAAAAAAAAAGAAAAAGAACAAGAAAAAGAAGAAAGAACTTTACTACAGAACTGTCTGAACTAAATCCATTAGGTACTCATTGATAAGTATGGTTAATGATAATTTCTTCGGTGAGATATTAGCTATTGTGGTTGTTAAATTATTCTGACTAACCAGTGTGATTTTAGTTAATGATAAATGATGCTTGTATGGTTGAGGCTTTATCATTTTGCATAGGAGCAGGGACAACATGTTTGGTGCTATTGCTAAGTCAATATAATGTTTGCATAGATGAGGCTGTTGCATCAAATAAGCGCAGAGAAAAGGTCTTACCTGCTCACAACATGGCCTATTCTATATTGCGTATGAATACGGTCTAATTAATAAATAAAAATAAGAAAGGTTGAAAACGAAGTAAGTTCCAACAATATTAAGAACAATAACTAAGTCGTTATCCCACTAATAATGCATCACAAAACTGTTTGCGTCATAACCTGGCCAATTTTGATAACTAAGTTTATATTTTTTAAATGAAAATTAATTTTGAGAAAATATAGATCTCTTTAAAAGTATCCCTAAGTATGAACTTAAAATTATTAATTTTAGCATTTAATCTTATACATTTGAAATAAGAGTTTATTCTAAAAAGTATCATTTATAATTTTGATTCCAAAATAGTTACTTTTGAGAATTATACTTACATTTTTGAAATTAATAGTTTATTTAATTTAAAAGGCATATGTTATACTTTTATATCTAAAAATGATATTTTTTATAATCAAACAGACACATTCAAAATTAAGAGTTTATTTTAGAAAGTAGCACTTTCAACCTAAAAGTGTTACTTTTGAGACTAAACTTATACTTTTAAAATTAAGAGTATTTAAAAAGGCATCACTTATAATTTTGATCCTTAACAAGTTACTTTTAATAATTAAATTTATAATTTTTAAGTGAAGAGTTTATTTTAGAAAGTATCGCTTATACTTTGAACCTGAAAGTGTTACTTTTGAGAATTAAACTTATATTTTTTAAGTGAAGAGTTTATTTTAAAAAGTATCACTTATACTTTTGAGCCTAAAATGTGTTACTTTTGAGAATTAAACTTATATTTTTAAAATTATCAAAAGTTACTTTGAACCAAAAATGTTACTTTCGATAGTTAAACAAGTAGTTTTGACATGAAGAGTTTATTTTAAATAGCATCATATAACTTCAATCCTAAAAAAGTTTTTTTTGAGAATAAAACTTCTACTTATGAAATGAAGAGTTTATTCTAAAATGTATTACTTTTGAACCTAAAAGTGTTTCTTTTGATAATTAAACTTATACTTTCAACATGAAGAGTTTATTATAAAAAGCATCATATAACTTTGAAATGAAAACGTAATTTAAAAAGTATAACTTATACTTTTGGACCCAAAAATGTTACTAATGATAACTAAACATAAACTTTTGAAATGAAAAGTTTATTTTAAAAAGCATCACTTACTATTATTTTGACATTAAGAAAGTTACATTTGAGAATTAAAGCTTATACTTTTGAAGTGAAGAGTTTATTGTAGAAACTATCACTTACACTTTGGAATCTAAACATATTTTTTTGAAATGATAAGTTTATTTAATAAAAAGTATCACTTATAATTTTTGAACCTAAAAATGTTAATATTTAAACTTATACGGTTGAAATGAATAGTTTACTTTTTGAAAGTATCACTTATGACTTTGATATTAAACATGTTACTTTTGCGAATTAAACTTACACTTTTGAAATTCTACTTACTTATTATTACTAGGTCCAAAAATTTATTTGTCAGTGTCTAGAATTAGTTTGGGAAATAAATTAATTCATTTGGTATCCAAAATTAAGTTGACTTAACCCAACAAAAGATTTGAAAATGGTTGAATTTTGATACATGCGCATATGCGTATATGTTCTAAGAAACTATATGGACTAAAATAAAAAAAAATTGTTCACGTCTAATGGGAAAAAAAACAAAATCTTGTTTAACTTGTCATTTTTGCTAGGTAGTATTGAGGCGAGTCGAGCCAAGTTTTGAATATTAAAACTCTATTTATTTATCTATCACTTATGATGAAAATCTTGGTTGTTTTTCATTAACTAAGGCAAGTCCAAGCTTGCATAAAATGGTAATATATAGTTAAGTTAGTATATCGTATCAATCTCCAATTCAATCTAACATATTCAGATTATGTACACAAAGGATTCAATTATTTTTATTAAATAGTTTTATGTTGTATACACTAATTATATTTATATTATATAATTAATATTATAATCAAACATGTTCATAAATGTAAGCATTTCACTAACTAGAGACTAGTACAATGATAAGTTGGATCCAACTCACAGAAAACCGAGATTTAATTTCCCTTCACCCATAAGAATTGACATTAAGTTAGCAATCACCCTTTTATTTTCAAATTTCATCAGATGGACATGCATATTTTACTAGATTTAGTATAATTTTGAATAAAAACCAATTAAAAAGAAAAATTAAGAGGGGAGAAGAAATTAAATTTTTTTTTTCAAGTTAAAGAATAGAGAATTGAGAGCAATGATTTCATTTCCTTTTTAACCCATTCAACTCCACCAGGCACCCAATGATTATTCAAAACACACGTAAAAAAAAAAAAATCCATAAATTCACCTAAAATCAATACTTGGCACAAATGAAAGTAGATACAGATTAAACTAAAACTAAACTTAAATTTGACTATCTTCAATCCGAACGTTCTGCCATTAGAAAACATTAAGGTAAAAAAATAAAATAAATAAAAAGACTAAGAAAGTTTCCTAAGTAGTTGTTGTGGAGTAAGTCAGTCAATATTAATTGGTCAATTTGATGTGTATAGATACTGTAGAAAAGATGCGGCAATTTTAGCTTAGGAAAAAAAAAGGACCAATTCAACATGAAATGGCTATATATATATATATATATATATATATATATCGGTCCATATGCATTAACCACTGAATTGAATCAAAAGCATTAAGTTCCTCGAAGCTTAATAATCCCCAATAGTTGAGCTAATTAACGATGGCTTTTCTTCCATCATTCAAATTCCAAACAGCTGCAGCTCTGATCTTCTTCACTCTCACTTTGGCAGCTGTCGTTTATGCTTCTGATCCAAGCCAATTGCAGGATTTCTGTGTTGCCATACAAGATAAAGACGCCACTGGTAATTCATTCATTACTCTCTCCGTTTCAATAGAAAGTAAATTTATTATGATTTTCATCATTCTAATGTTCTTAACCACTATTGTTTGAATGCAGTATTTGTTAATGGAAAGATCTGCAAAAACCCGAACCAGGTCAAACCCGAAGATTTCCTCTTCCAAGGGCTCAACAAACTCGGGAACATATCAAACCCGCTCATCCTTTGTCACTCCCGTAAATGTGAACCAAATAGGCGGTCTGAACACCCTCGGAATTTCCTTGGCTCGGATTGACTTTGGACAAGGCGGTCTGAACCCTCCACACACGCACCCTCGAGCCTCCGAAATCCTGCTTCTTAACGAAGGCACTCTTCTCGTTGGGTTCGTCACTTCCAATCCGGGCATGAACCAGAAGAACAAGCTCTTTTCCAAGGTTTTGTACCCGGGCGACGTCTTTGTTTTCCCAGAGGGTCTCATCCATTTCCAATTAAACATTGGGAAGACCAATGATGTTGCTTTTGCCAGTCTCAGCAGCCAGAATCCGGGCGTGATCACCGTTGCCAATGCCGTGTTCGGGTCGAACCCTCCGATTTCATTTGATGTGCTGACGAAGGCCTTCCAGGTTGACGCCAATGTCATCAAGTATCTGCAGTCACAGTTCTGGACGGATATCAATTAATGATCAACAAGTTAACAGCAGCTGCTCCTCAACGCTGAGCTCTTCTTAGTTGCATGATTTAATAAAGGGACAGCTTATTACAATTTAGTATGAAAAAGCTTTGCACTTTGCACTTTATACGATTAAATTATATATGTTAATCCCCTGATGTATTACAGGAATTGATGGGAGAAAATAAAGAATTGCTTGTGTGTCTATATATATATGAATTGTTATGAAAGTGGTCTTAGTTATTTATTTTATTTCCCATGCGCATGCGCATTAATTTCTTCTTCACAGTTATATGATATTTTTTGAAGAGTATTACTGGTCAATTGTTGTTGTTTTCGCAAGGGTTTAATGTTTATATTATTAGGATTTGTCATGAGTGAGAAAAAGAACAAACAGAGAGAGAGAGAAACAACTTGAAATTCAATAGAACAATGAACAATGAAGAATACAACCCACAAATGGACAAAGGAAAGTATATATATAATAGAACGAAAGACTAGTTTACCCGTAATAAGTAAAAGAAATAAAACTATTTTATTTACATATATCTAACACATAGTTTATATCAGCATAGCCTAATTATATCATATTGTCACTGATGTGACGTAAAAAGTCCGACGTATGAATGCTCCGGCTGGCCCAATGAAGATCTTGAACGTTCAGGCCCAATATAGAGATTGACGGACAAAATGGATGAAGGCAAAGATGGAAACCGAGCTATGGAGGTCGGATTAGTGAGGACCTGGATTTGTATGAAGAATATTCCGATGACAAAGACAAACAATCAGAAAGAAGCGGGGCTACCCCCCCTGTATAACTCCGACGGTCAAGTTAGCAACATGTAAGCAGAAAAGGGTATTGACCAAGAGCTTAAGAGAAATTGCATCAAGAATGACTTACCTGAAATGAGTCTGGTGACTGAGTATTTATAGACTCACCTTGATATATCCGTTGTGCTGTGATGAGCTGCATGATATGTCCGTTGTGCCATGATGACCTGCACTTCCAACTACTCTCCTTTTTATGATGACTTTAACGTTCTTGAAATAACGGCTCTAATTTGGCTCCTTTGTCATTATTGCTCCTGCATATATCAGATTTATGGCCCTACAATGATGTCTAACTGTTATGCCAATGTTACCGTTATCTCGACCTGACCTAAGCTTTACCGACCTAAGATTTGCTGACCTAAGCTCTGCCGACCTAAGCTTTCCTGACCTAAGCTTTACCGACCTAAGATTTACTGACCTAAGCTCTGCCTGACCAAAGCTTTACTGACCTAAACTTTACCGACCTAAGCTTTACTGACCTAAGCTCTGCCGACCTAAGCTCTGCCTGACCTAAGCTTTACCGACCTAAGATTTACTGACCTAAGTTCTGCCGACCTAAGCTCTGCCTGACCTAAGCTTTACTGACCTAATCTTTACCGACCTAAGCTTCCCGAGTTCGGTTATCTTGTTTACCGACCTAAGCTCCTTGAGTTTTGATATCTTGTTTACCGACCTAAGTTCGACCTTGACCATCTCGTTAGGTCTGTTTAATACCGACCTAAGCCTGACCTTGACTATCTCCTTAGGTCCGTTTAATGCCGACCTAAGCCTGCCCTTGGGCTTTTTGTGCCTAAACTCTCCTTGTCTTGATTGGGCCAAGCCTAATGACTTTAGCTATTTTTATGCACATCAGTCACAATGACAAATAAATAAGGAAGAAAAAAAACCCATAGTGATGCACCGTTGATCTACCAAGGTATCATATTCGAAACAGGAGATGAGACATTGGCTTTGATGTTGAGAAGTAAACCGAATGCAATGAGATTTTTAGAGAAAAAAAATATAAATAATCAAGTGTAGGGCAGCTGAGTAAAATAATATGTGTACTATTAAAGACAAAGTGAAGTACATAACTAATCACGCAACTTTGCAAAAGTACAAAAATGATCACACAACTTTCAAAAGTCAATTTTTAGTCACACAACTCTTAAAAACGTGCAAAAAAGGTCATTCCGTTAGGGGTAGCCATTAACTCTCTAACGGAAGCTAATTTTTGAGAGCAAAATCGTCCAATTTCCTTTTTCTGTCTTATCTTTCAATTATTTTACTTTAATTAGCGAATAAACCCCTAATCTTTCATTTTTCACATATTCGACTAAAAATAAATTTTACTACATAATAATATTAATAAAATAGTAATTATTCTTAATATTATGATATATTTAAAATTTGATATAAATATTTTTGTTTTATAATATAGTATTTTTAATTTAAGATAGTTTAATATTTTATTTTTCATATTTCATTTTTACAAAAATAATTTAAATTTGTTGCCGTCCAAATTAAAAAATAAGTTGGGTTCCTATTATGATATTTATAATTTAAGATAGTTTAATATTTCATCTTTATTTTTAATTTTTAAAGAAATAATTTAAATTTTATAATAATTTTTTTATTATGCAGTCAAATTTATTTTTGTTCGAATATTAAAAAAAAAAAGAAGAAAGATTAAGGGTTTATTTGCTAATAAAAGTAAAATAATTGAAAGATAGGACAAATGAAAATTAAATTGGATAATTTTGCCCTCAAAAATTAGCTTCCGTTACAGAGTTAATGGCTGCCCCAAACGGAATGACCTTTTTTTTGCACATTTTTGAAAGTTACGTGACTAAAAATTACACTAGAAATAGGTATCTTTTACGTCCAACCCTTTACGACGACACACGATTCTCGTCGTAAAAAATGTTGTATGGTGACGAGAATTGCAGTCTGGACGTAAAATTTACTTTTCAATTACATAGAAACCCTAATCTCCATGTAAAGTGACTAATTTGGCTGTAAAAAATAAATTAACAAATAAAAATCCTACTTATTTTTTATTAACACTAGTATTTTATTCCGTCCAAAAAAAAAAAAAAAAGCACTAGTATTTTATTAATTTATTCCACCCCCTACACCTAACCCGAACCAACCAAAGATCTATTCACCTCTACCGACCTAACCCCTCTATATTTAAAAAAAAAAAAAAAAACCCTAACGCCTCTTTTACTTGTCTATCTCGCCCTCCCTCAAAATTCAAGCAATTCAAGCCGCTCTTTACTCCTCCCAACTCAAATCCCAAACAAGAAACTAAATCAGCTAGAAACCTTGGGATTCAGTGCAATAATTGCTCCAATGGAGTGATCTTACATGAGCCTTGGGATTAAGAGAACCACACGCCGTACATCGCGAAATTGAACGCGTCAGACCTAATTGGAAAGAGCTCGCCGTCTCTGGCTTCGGTGAAGCACGGGCTCCGAACGCCTGACATGCCGCCGTTGTATTACTCTTTGTCTACGAACAGTGTAGAGGTTTTGGATAATTATTGCAATCATAATAACTTATTGGTCACGAAGCCAACGGAACCATGAACGAAGATGCGACATAGGTTGTCTTGTCGGATTTTGATGATTTCTCTGTTTATATAGTATGGGAATGTAGCTATAGAGGTAAATTTAGAAATTTATACTTCTTTCTACATGAAATATTGTAATGATTTCCCAATATGACCAATATTATTATGTTTTATTTGCTTCTCCTTGATTTAAAATGCTCTGTTTATGCGTAATTACATTGTTTGAAATATTATGCACGTAAATTCTGTTTTACTTTCATTTTAGATTACAGGATTCTTTTATTAAGCAGTATTAATGTGATTTTTTTGTTTTATTCTCCTATGTTGCTTCAACTTCACAGGTTAATACAACCACTTAGCTTGAGACAAGGAGACAAGGCTGTGAAGTCATTATTCCGATTCAGGTGTTTGCCCTAATTTTGCATAACTTTAATTTGAAAATCTGATGAAAGACAATCATTGCAACCTGAAAGTCGAACATTCCTGACTGAATATTGTGTAGTAGTTTTAGAGTAACTAAATATAATTGCAGGTATAGTTATTCCAAGGAAAGGTTTCTTTGGTCTTTGAATTCCACTGGTGGTATCTTCTGTCTTGGTTCAGGCGCAAAAAATTTCCATGGCATTCAAAATTTGTGGACTTCTCAGGTAATAATCAGTGAGGATTCAAAATGATCTGTTTAGGTTTCATATGCTCTAATTTACTTATTTTCTGGTGTGGGGATGTGATGGAGCTTTACTGAAATTTTTGCTCATCTTTCTTTCAAACCAACCTGTGCATATCGAGAATATCGCATTAGTAATTGGCGGTTCATTCCTTGTTGAAGGTAAAACTTCTTATATATGTATATATAAGAATTAGTAAGTTATTCACTGATGTATGGAGAGGTCCAATGTTAGGCTGCATATTTTCTTTGCATGGTTTGATTATTAATGCTCATTTAGACTAATTCTCTGTTGGCTTATGACATAATGATTTCCCTGTTTTGGCTGATGAGGAGAATGGAGAAAGAGAGCCTAGAATTTGCAAGTTCAAAGGCTTCTTATCTCAGTCCACAAAGGGAGAAGCTGTTCTAGATCAGCTTTCGCAGGAGATGAGAGAATACAAGAAAATACTGAAGGGCAGCATCTGCCTTGACTGGCAAAAATAGGTACTTATTATTTCATAGCCTACTCAAGCTTCTTGACTTGGTTTCGGCTAATCATTTTGCATTTGAATTTGATAGCACATTAAGAATTTGGTCAAGGTTTTGATAAATCCCTATTGTCCCTTTAGCTATCATGTTCTCAGCCCTTGCTGTTTCTGGACCCTAGTACAAATTCATAGCTCTTAATGTCATCTGATTGAATAGCAGTCTCTCCCAAGTTGCTGGTGTTTGGCCTTCATTAGGGCAAACTTGACAAGCTCTAGCTCTGCCACCATTGAATGGTTGAAGTTGTCTATGTTTGGGAATCAGCAAGGGATGGCTACAATGGATAAGTTGTCTCTGTTAACTATTTAAAGCTTCTAAGTTCTTGTATTTGTTGTTGAAGTCACAAGTTTTCTAGTACATGGATTGATCTATGTTGAAGTTACAATGGATAAGCTATCACTCTCTGGTTTATTTATTTCCTCTTGATTCCTTGAACAGGCTGAACCCACCTACCTGATCATCTATCTATATTTTATCCAAGTTTTCTGTTCATAGAGAGTTTAGATGATTTGGTGTTGCTATAAATGATGGACAATGAATTCCACAAATCACTAATTTCTATATTTGTTTTCTTTCTTTCTATCTTTCTCCTTGCTGTAATACACAGTCAAGTCTCCATCGGTTGGACTTTGTTCTGCTTCTTCTTTCTTTTGAAACAAGTATATATTACTATGCATACACAGTATAGTTTACAAACACACACCCCCCCCCCCCTAGTAGCTTACTCAATATACATAGTAGTCTGCCATCTTAGATATATCCATGCAGAGAATGCATATATGGAGGAGCATGGCCGGGCCTTTATTTGGATATGCTGTCTGAATGAACCTATTTTTAGGATATATCATGCATGTTCTAGTGAAGAGACTCAATGTTGATTGATTTTATGTTAATGGTGGACTCAATAGAATTGAACTTAATGTTACCGAAGTTTAATTTATATACTTAATCAAAAGAATGGATGGACATTTCTCTTGACCTCAACGAGTCTGAAACAAGAATTCTTTGGTACCATAGGCAATAATAGTTATTAATCCTTTATCTTGATTTTTGAAATCAAGCTAGTTTCATTTCAGAATGAGACCTTTCATTTAACCTTGAGGATTAGAATGGTTTCTCTAGTATGAAATCAGATGGTTGCTCATGCTAGAGCTCAACTACGTTATCTCATAAAACTCCTTGATCTTGATCGGAGATAGTTGCATGTCCATTCATTTCTTTGGTTTCCCTTTTCCCTTTTCCCTTTTCCCTTTTCTACCACTACATTTGACACTTTACTCTGATTTTTTGTTTTGTAAATTATCATTATATAAATTTGTGTCTTCTATGCATCTAAAATGCAATGGTACTGTCTGTGATTTTTATTTTTATTTTCATGAATCTATAGCTAATCTATCTATGATTGGGCGTTACTTGTTATTATTTTTGCTATTATAATCAAGTGTATCGCTTAATTCATTTATTGTGTTTTTCTGTACGTTTACCTTTTCAGTGCAAGTTTCTGGGATGAAAGATGTATAAAAATTGTAATTGGTGGAATTTATCCTGCTTGTAACATGTTGATTTTTTGTTTGCCCAAATCCTAAGTACATGCCTCTGATATTGCTCAGTTGATGCAGAAACTAAAAAGGCACCTCTGCGAAGTACTAATAGAGAAAGGTAGGAATCTAGATCAGGAATGTAAACTATGAATTTATTTCAGGTAATCATGTGTACTCATAGCTTCAAAGGAGTTACCTTGAAAATGTCTTGATGGTCTTCATGATTTATGGCAAACAGAAAGAAGGCAATCAGCCTGGTATGTGGAATGGAAAGAAGGCTGATGATGACTTCTGTAAAAGAATTGTAAGTAGTCTACTTTAATTTATTTTCACAATTAACTACTTTTAGGTGGATGCCTGTGAATCAAAGAATCAAGAGCTTCCATATTTCTGAGTAATTAGTCAACCTTTTGTGCATTCTTTAGTGGATGGTTGAGCTTGTTATTATGTGTTTTTCAGTCTATTTAAATAGACAATGAACAGGGAATATGTTGTTACAGAAACTTGTTGTCTAGCTCTTTTTTGACCTGATTAATTATTTTGTTGTAATCTACAGCATCATCTTTGATAGATTATCAAAAAATGACGGGAGTTCCTTGAACCTACCACAACCTATTTGAATGATTATGGGGAAGCTGGGTTACGCACACTGGCACTTGCCTACAAGAAGCTTGACAAAGCTGAGTATGCTGCCTGGAGTGATGAGTTTGTGAACGTGAAAACTTCAATTACTGGTGATAGGTGATATAAGATGCAGAGAGTACTTTAATTAAGGGGTATACATTTTATTTTAGTGATGCAGAGAATCATTATACTATTGATTCTGAGTCTTAGATTCCATGTCTTTACCACCATCTTTGTTGGAATCTATTTCCTCTTTCTACTCTTGATATAATGATATGTGGAGTATAATGGGTTTGTGTCGGAGTCTTGATGTGCATATTTTGTGTGTCTGTGCGGATAATTTGGTTACTATTTAAAATTTCTTTTGTGATGCATCTTAAGCTTGTGGTCCAGGAAACTCCTCACAAGAATATGAGTTGATCTGGGATGTTAAACGTCAGAAGAGAGGATCTTAGCTTAAACCCTTCTTACAGTCTCAGTATTTTGTAATAAATGTTTAGTAGTTGTGTCCATGTTCTATTACTTTTTTTTAATTTTATATAAAAAAATTCATGTTTAGCTGCATATAGTGTGGAAATGGATTGAGCCATGCATGGATGTCCTCTCTCTTGTTGTTTTCTGATTTGAAATTTTCCTTTTCTTCTGCTATCTTTGGTACTATAGCTTAACTTTTTATCCTGTTTAGCTTGACTCTCATTTCTTTTCTGATCAAATATATGTTTGCATTCACAGAGTGACCCCAAATTTATCTTTGGGTGCTAAAGTCTTTTGGGCTGGTAAGCAAAGGAAGTCAGGCATTTGTTATGCTGCCCGGTACAACAATGATAAAATGGTAGTAGACCTGCACAAACAATTATATCCCTTTTTTTGTTATATGTTCTGCTCTATTATTGCATCATTTGGGTAGAGTTATTCTCAAATAGAAGTAGTGTCATATAGGGAGATATGATCATGATTTGTTATGACAAGTTCCTTCAATTTATGGAAGAAATATGGTTTTGTATAATCTAAGTTTCTCTAGCATGCCACTACTGGTTGCATTTAATGCTTTTATCACTACTAGGAAAAGAAAGTATTTTTGTACAAAAAACATGGTTAAAGAAAATTGACAAAGTGGTGATTGGGTCAAGCACATTAAAGGCCATGATCTGGAATAAAAGAGCTAGCAGGCGTGCTTAGGCTTTTATATTTTACTCTTATGAGTTGGGCCAGGAAAGTAGGCATTGATAGGTTCTCTATCTATGAGTTTTATTGCTGTCAACACGAGCATTAGATGCACTAATGGTTTAAGATTAACTTTCTTGTTGGAACTAGACATTCAGAATGCACTTGATTAGTTCATGGGTTGGTCTCTGATGATTATTTAGTCGTGTTAGTGCATTCAACCCTATCCATGCCTTTAGCAATATCTTTGTAAATCTTGTGTTTGTTGGTTTCAGCATGTAACACTTCTTTCTACACCTCATAGGTTCTGTCTTCCATTGATGTGTTGATGGTTATTGCAGCAAAAAGACTGTAATAGGACACATCTATGGCTTAAATGAGAGTTTCATGCTTTTCAAGCTGAAACTGAAGTGTTTGTCTTTTAGAGTTTGAAGTGGAGCTTGGAAGAAAAATGTTTGAGGCTTAGTCTGTGGTATCTTAATTAAAAACCCAAATTATACCTTAACTGGAAATTAAGTTTGGCAAACAAAAGATGTGTCAATATAGGTGGGAACTTAATTTGGTGATGTATAAATGAAGCTAGTAGCTATCAAGTGAAGAAATTAGTGTTCCAATTTGAATATTGTATGACCATATTTGATGAGTGATGATACTCTATGTCTATAAGGGGTTTGTACTAGGCGACCTTTGGGGTTACAACTAAATAAGACAGAGGATGGACAACAAGAATATGCTAAGGTTCTTCATTTTCTTAGGAAGTAAATCATTGATTTTGTATGTTTAGCATCTGCTAACTGAGTGCTTTTTACTTCTGTTATTTCTAGTCTCCTTATATCTCCAGAAGATACTTCCAATTCGTGTGCAGTGCTTTCATCACAAGCTGCTCTCAAGTGTTTGACATAGCTAAATTACTGATATTAGATAGTTTGACTTCTATGAAGTGCATTTTATTTGAAGTTCTTATATTTGCACATTATCCATGATAGAAAGGCAATCTCTTGTTTTCTTCTTGAATACTCTTAAGATGATTAGGAAGTCAAATTTTTGAATATTATTCTACTCACTGTAATTGGCAGTACTTCATGAATTTTGATCGTTGCGTAGCAAGTTTTGCTTCATGTTAAGGTGCACCTTTTATAATTCTAGTTATCGCAATATTTTCCACTGGTAGTTGAAGATTGTTACAGTTGATTAATTTTGTGCTGATTATGGGTGGGGAGAAAAGTACAGATATTCCATGTTCCATGTCTCTCTACTGACCACTGCTTTCTCCAAATGCAGGTCTATCAACCTATTCTTAAACTACCCTAGTGCATATAGAAAAGTTTATGTGAAGCTTAAGGTCAAAATTAAATCTGTTTATATCTCTCCCATTCTGAGTTTCTTATGATCTTCAGTATGTGTGCTAATTGTTAGTCCTTTTTAAATTCATCATCTGACAGTTAATGCTCTTTTTGAAAGCAACCTAATGGGCAACTGTTGAAAGCAATTCATTAAAGGCTTGTAAACATGGCATCGTATTCTTGGTGTGTAACTTCTAGTGCCACTTTTGAACTAACCTTTTAATTGACTTGTTTTGTTCTTAATGGTAAAATCTATAGGTATATATGATTCTTAAAATTGGTATGGTTAGATTCAGTTGGTACGATTTGCAAATTGAACGAGGAGATGATGGAATCCTTATTTCGCTATGTTCCAGCAGAGAAGGGAAAACCTGGGCATAATATGAAGAATCCCTACCTATGCTTATTCAATTAATTGATCCCAAAAAGTCTCAAAATCTTGCGATTCTTCTCAAAGTGTTGAACGTGACAACAGTTTAAATATGTGATCTCTGAAGGAAGGTAATTCTCACTTTCTTTGTCTCTCTCTTGGTCATCATATGGACAGCAATTATTTGAGTTTTCCTGTCTACAGATTAGCCCATATAGTATACACTTCATTCGTGGAAAAGTCTAATGATAGACTAATTTTGACATGATATGCAATTTGATCCTTAATTATTCCATCAATATTCATGGAACAGTAAGTGATTTAGATATTCTAGTTCTTATGATGACAACTTATCTCCTTAATTGACCTCTGCATTTTGGAATGTAATTTAAGTTTTAATGATTAAAAGAAATAAAATGATGAAATATTCTACAATTTGGGCACTATAAACATATTCTCTGCAGGTCTTTGGCTGTTTAACCTCCTTTGTCCACAGAAAGTTAGGGGAATAGAGCTTATTAATAGTTATTAACTGCTTAGGATCTGAATTGATTATGGTAGCAAGAATGAAATCCGAAATAGGAATGTAGTTCATAGATGTGAAACAGGTCGAACAATCTATCCTACTAAGGTTTTCAGCTCACATAACTAATTTGAAAACTCTTTTAATGGGACCAGGGGAGTATTAACTGTTTCTTCATTTTGTATGTTTCCACTTGGACATGGTAGCCTAATCTTTCATCAGTTAACATCAGACAAACAGCAGCAATATGCTTAGAGAAACTAAAGCACATTATCACCCATTGCACATTGCACATTGCATTGTTTCAGGTGGTCATATGCTGTCAAAGGGAAATTTCCTGTTCTGCTCGATGGAGGCGTGGAACCGACATTTCAGGTGGTTCTGCCCAATGGTGCAAAAGCTGTATCGCATGGATGGCTAGTTGGGCAAAGAAGAAAACAGCAAAAAGGAATCTATTTTAGGATTAATATAATATTTTAATGTAAACTGTTCAATTTTGGTTTAGATATTTCTAAAAAATAACATTTAATATTCTTTTATATAAATTCAATTTACAGAAATTTTTTTTATTATTATACTTTTTTTTTACGACGAGTTTTATAGTTGTAAATAAGTTTTGATACAACTTAGATGTATGAACAATTACGACGAGAAAATGAACTTTTACGTCTAGAAAAGTGACTCGTAAAAATTCCATTTACACTATGTCAGCCAATCATGACGTAAGATTTCTTACGTCGGAGCCTTTGACAACGACATACGTGGAAGCGGGATTCTCGACGTAAAACACTTTTTACGAGGAAAATATGATTGTTTGCGTCCAGAAAAGTCGTCGTAAAATGCCCCTATTTCTAGTAGTGTTAGCTTTTGAAAGTTGCGTGATCATGTTTGCAATTTCTGTAAAGTTACGTGACTAATTATGCAATTCACTCTTAAAAATAAGAATGAATCTATTGATGTAGTATTAAAAATTATCACAAACACGCAGCAGCATGAGTAGTATTTTAAAAATAACTGGGTTAATTAAATTTACATAGATATTATTTGAAATACAATTTTCTTTTTGGGACGCGAAAAGTTTGAATCCCTGGGCATGTGCTCATTTAGCACAAGTTCAGAATCGGGCAAGAACTTCGACACATTAAATACTATAAATCATACACAATACTTTACAGAAATACACAATCACAATCACAATCACAAAATGGATAATTAGCACTGTGTACTAACATGGTGTATATATCTCAAATTCCGGTTCGAATAATAAAAGCACAGATCATTAGCATCGATTTTCTGGAAACTCGATGTTAATGACGCCACTTACACCGGATTTTGAAAGTACAGTGTAAATGATGGACCTCTTACATCTGGTTCCTGATACCTAGTGTAAATCTGAATTATTTACACAAATGTTTTCTATGATACAGTGTAAAGTTTACAAAAATATGACTACAAATAAAAAGAACAAAAATCAACGTTAGTATACCCTAATTCCTTCACCACTTTCTTCCGCCATCATCATCGCCATTGCCGAGGAGCAACCGTACGTTCATCATCAAATCATGAAGAAGCGAAATAAAGGTGAAACTTTTAACTTATTTATTTATTACCGATTAAGTGACTAGGAAGTTTGAGGACCCATTATTAAAAATCTAAAAAAAGTAAAAGTGGAGGAGACGTAATGACACTTACCCCAAGATATGCATAAGTGCAGAATGACCTAGCGAAAAACTAAATGAAACAACCTGGAAGATCCCCTATCTATCACATTCGAATATAAGGAAAACAACGTGCATCCATGGAGAATATAAGGTGAAACTTTTAATCTTATTCATTATATATGTTTCAAAAGTTCATGAAATTATGTATTAGTTCCATTTATTTCTTTAAAAATCTAATTTTAATTTTTTTATGATTTTGGAAGTTTTGATTCAAATGAATATTTGGAAAAGACGCCACATTTGCGGTTCTTCATAAACAAGCAAACAAGATCTACATCTAATGCTATTACAGCCACATTTTCAAATTGTTTCTTTTCTGTAATAATCTTTTTCTTTTTGTTTATTCGTGCAAATTTATGACCGGAGCACATGTGGTTGTGGTGACTGCTGTGGCGGCGGGGTTCGGTTATTTGCAATGGTTTTTTTTCTTCTGATTTGATGAACTCATAAAAAATTATGTGTGGTTGTGGTTAATTGCTTTTGTTATTCTTTTACTTTCTCTTTTTTCACTATGTTTTACTCTGTTTTATTTGTTTTTTTAGATGGAGAAAGACTTGTTTATGTGAATACATGCAAAGAGATTTAAGTGCGACAATTTTATAATTTTTTTTCAAAAAAAGCCTGTAAACAGACTATATATTGCCAATAGTTTGAGTAGTCTGCCCTGCAATGTGAGTAGACTTGATTTTTTTTTCCAAAATAATTAGATTTTTTTTTTTTGGTTGCTGGTTGAGAGTTTTTTATGAAGATTTTTTGACACATTTTCTAGGTTAGAGTACATTTTGTGCTATCATTGTATTCAAAAATTCGGTGAAACTTTGAAATGATAAACTTAAGGACTCAAGAGTCTGATTTTTATATCCTTTATATGCTCACAAAATTCAACCTTATTAGTTTTTGCTGTCGTTGGACTGATTGGCGGTTGGTGTTGATTGAAAATTTAGAGAAATATAGTTTAGAATCCTCATATATCTTAAATTCTCTAGAGTTCCTTGCTATTTGCCAAGTTAATGGCCAAGAAAGGGAATGCAGTGGGTGGAACCACATAATTTGTTTTCCTTTGGAGATTGACCCTTTTTCTTCCATTTTTCAGTCATCTTACCATTTCCAGTTTTGGTGGGTGGATGCATATGTGGAGAATTGTGTTCAAGTTCAGTAAAATATATATGGAAACTTTGAGAGCAATCTAAAGCCGTTGCCTTTAAATGATTTAAAGGAGGATGAAGGAAAATATGGAAGCGGTTTGAAATCAATGCAAGGCTACTGTTGATGCGGAAGAAGATGAAGGTCTACAAATATAGTTTGAAGAATTTGTTTGCTTTGAAACTTATTGTAAAATATGATTTCAAGCATTTTTTGTTATGTAATAATACATGTTTGATGCAAATACTCATTGTAATCAATGAATATAAAGTAATATTTAACTATATAGTATTATATTTTTCTTTGCATGAAATTTTTTATTGTTTGAAATGTTCGTTTAATGAATGGAACCTAGACTAGCTTTAATCTTTTCCGCAATTTCTTCATGTATAATTGTGTATATATTAGTTATCATATATATATATATATATATATATATGATGGATACCTTTTTTAAAATTATTTATTATTAAAATTTTAGGAAAATTTTCTATAAAGGGCTGTATAACTTTCAAAATTAAAAAGTAGGTTGTAATTTTTGCATAATATCTAATAAGGGTAGTAATTTATTAATCAATAACTAAAAGGTATAAATATATTTGTATGGACATAAAAAAACCCCTCAAATTTATTATGGAAAAAAGATTGTTATTATTTTTCTTGACCTCTATCATCAAACTAAGATTTCCTTTTGATCCAATCTTAAATCATCATGCACATCGCAATTTTTTTTTTTTCTTTTACAGAGAACATAGAATTTTCTAAAATGGGAAAATTTCTATTAAGGGCGTTTGAAAAAACGTAATTATTATAAAGGGTGCAACTTTTTCCTATTTATTATTAAGGGCATTAAAATACTTTAATACATTTTGTAGTTATATTAGACAACTATATCCCTTGTCATTAAACAGTAAAATAAATTAAAATAAATACATAGGAATGAGCTTTCCTCTGGGCCTTCAAACGTCTTCTTCCTCTGCTATTTTTTGCTGCCTCTCCCTTTCTATTTTATATTCATCAGGACCTCTAAGGGTAAACCTTTTCGCCACCTGACTGGGAAGCCATTGAAAATAGATGCTGCCACTCTCTCGTTTTCTAGACCTCAATAAGGGTTAACAGATGATTAGTTAATTGGACAAATTCAATTCCATTTTATATTAATCGATAAGGGTCTACTTAACTAATCATCCATTTTATATCCGTCCCCAATTTTGCACATGCTTGCTAGCTTCCAGCCTGCAAGTTTCTGAACAATCGTCAAAGACTTTCTCTTCAAATGCTTTTACAATTGATTCCATCTCTGCTTTTGTTCAACTATGTAATTTTTTACTTCAATCCATTCTCAGCAACACTGGCACAACGGGCTCTTGAAGAACTCTTCCTATGAAGCCCTCATACTCTCATAAGCATATACACTTTTTTCCTTTGATCATTGCATTTACAAGCCAAAGGCGCTGATGGAGAATTGAATTTCTCTCTTTGAAGTCTTCGTTGCGGTGACAAACTTTGTCTACGACTGTTGTTACATTTCTTGATGGCTGATTTTCGAGTTTTTGTAGCAGATTTGTTCAATGGATAATGCGTTGGTTTCAGTCCAGGTGTTTGACAAATTCCAATTGAAATTTTTTTCAGATAAACGTATTCAGTGGTTAGATAAGAGAGACACATCATGTTTGCTTAGACGTCTTGCTTATTTAAACGAGATAGGGATGAAAGAGTCCTTTGTTAATTGTGGATTTACTAAAAATATTTTAATGCCCTTAATAATAAATAGGAAAAAGTTACACCATATATAATAATTATGTTTGTTCCAATGCCCTTAACAGAAATTTTTCCTTTCTTTTTCCATAATAAATTTGAGAATTTTTATGTCCATACAAATATGTTTATACCTTTTAATTATTGATTAATAAATTACTGCCTTTATTAGATATTATGCAAAAATTACACCTTACTTTTTAATTTTGAAAGTTATACTACCCTTTACAGAGATTTTCCTAAAATTTTACACCAATTTCATAACAATTAGTGTAAAGTTTACACCGAAAATTCAGTGTTAAGACGCGAGATCTTTACCATTGCACAATTCTAGCACCGGCTTCAAAATTCAGAAACCCTATGCAAAAGATTCAATATGTGGTAACGGATACTTTTTTTAAAACTAAACTATCACATGTTTGGTAAATAAATCAATCAATCAACTCATGCACTTGCGAAAACTTTGCATGAGACTGTACTACTCGTGTAAGTTTTTGCCAATAACAGTAATAAATAAATAAATCACCTTAAACTTGGCCTTGGTTACAAACTACCCTTAGCATTTTTTTTGTTGACGAAACTGACCCTCAGTATTGTTAAAGTTGAAGGGTTTTAGGCATAGGTTTCTACAAAATTACAAATGGGCCGGGTCATTGAGGATTTTTTATATGGGACGAATATTGTTTTGGTTAGAACGGATTCAAGGGGAACCAAACCAATGATTCTGGTTGCAAACTCCTAACTATGGGGGATGGTTCTTGAAATCCTAACTAAAATTGTGTCTCATGGTTCAGTTACGATTTGTAATTTTTAAGAACCGGAACTGGAACCAGCTATTCGAAACCATTCAAATATATTTATTTATTTATAGTTATAATATATATATTCTTATTTTAAATATTTAATATATGTTTTTATTTTGTATTTATGATATTTACATTATATGTATCAATTTATTTACAGATTCAAAGAATTATTATTAGTGTAATTTATTTTTAAATGAGAATCATGTGAACATGAATATTATTTTCTCTTTAAACTTCTTTTGTAATTAAATCTATATAAAAGATGTTTCAAATATTACATTTTTATATGGTGAATATAATCTTTTAATGATCTATTTGAGTCGGTACTATTAATATTAAAATTGAAATCATCCAAATCGTAACCGTAATCCAATCGAAATTAGAATTGTACTATCTAAAACCAAAACTAATAGAATCATCCTATAAAAAGGTTAGTTTCGGTTCCATCTATCTTTCAACCAGGGACCCTAACCAACGGTTGTGAAACAGTGATTACCCCTACCATTAAATACTGCATATTTTGAGGTAGGGCCTAATTTCTACTTTCTAGTT